>CM065366.1:28377761-28440261 GCA_033032245.1 Poecilia picta
ATACAGTTAAAATAATGTACAAAACCAAGTGCAGGTAAAATTAAACCTGCTAATAGATAAACCTGCAGCATCATTTAGTTAAGAAAATTAGGTGCTTTAACTACAAGGTTAATAACTTAACCTGCTTTACACCTGAACCAGCTTCTGACATTGACCACATATGCATATGTGGTTCATGACACTAATGGAGCCCCATACCAACCCCATGTGCCATTCATGGCGTATGGGGTTGGTATGGGGCTCCATTAGTGTCCGACTTTGTAGCAGCCAATCAGTAGGTGGGTCAAAACTCCAGCGTTTCTCTCTCTCGCTTTTTTGTAACGAGTAACTAAACCACACATTGAAAATGTATCAGAGTAAAAGTATGAAATTAAGTTGGGAAATATAGTGAAGTAAAAGTGAAAGTTATCAAAAATGTTCATACTGCAGGAAAGTATGAAGTACTCCAAGATGTACTTAAGTAAAGTAGTGAAGAGTTTTTACTTCCTTACTGTACAACACTGAACTAGAGTGTTTGTGCATCATTCATTCATACTTTAGTAAGTTGGAAAATAGTCTTAGTAATGACTAATTCAACAATTCACTAGTAATTGACAGCTCTGACTTTCAGCCGCTGATGACATGTCAGTAATGTGATTAGTAAAGTAAAGGGGCAAAGATGGGAACTGGTATCACAATACGGGGGCAAGAATGAGTGACGGGAAAGAGTCGTGTTGCTTTGTGGCTTATAATCGTGTTGGTTTAGATCTTATACAAGAAGCTTTAAATAGCAGCCACGTTGCCTCGACACAGGCAGATTATTCTCCTTTTAGCATTTTGCTTCGTTCTGTGGTAAAAGGCACTTGTGCATGTGTCTGACATGCTGTGTGTGTGTGTGTGTGTGTGTGTGTGTGTGTGTGTGGTGTGTGTGTGTGTGTGTGTGTGTGTGTGTGTGTGTGTGTGTGTGTGTGTGTGAAAGGAACGAGGAGTGAATGGCTTGGCTCCACATCAAAGGCCCATGCGAGTCTCTGCATTAACGAGGCCCTTTTGTTTCCTGCCTCCCAGATTACAGCACGGTGTGTGTGTGTGTATGTGTGTGTTTATGTGTGTGTGTGTGTGTGTGTGTGTGTGTGTGTGTGTGTGTGACTAAATTAGTGGAGGGCACAGTAACCTGGACACTGAAGGCCAAGGTCTGATCCTCCTCCTCATTTTCTTCATCCAATGTAACCAAAACCGCGTCAATTGAAGCAAACAGCACATTCTCAGCTTGAGGAAACGGTTTATTCTCTCCAGCTTTAAACTATTAGACTTTCTGCTGATGCATTATATATTACATTAACTATTCTGCATTAACTTCTTATACCACCTCCTCAAGCATTTGGAGTTTCTGGTTATCCATCGGACATATACGACCTAGTAGTAATTTTTAATTTTGTGTTTTGATGCCGCCAGAATGTTCAACATTTTATTGAGATTTTATGTGAAGCTGAAGGACAGGGAAGCATTGTTTTCTGTTTTTGTTTTGTTTTTGCTGTTTATATTAACTTAAAAACCTAAAAATTAAAGCATTCAGCCTCCACAAATCGATACTCATGTTTGATTACAATAAAAAATCTTTTTTGGTGGCATGTTTCTATCGGCTTAAGGCTAAAAGTTTCTGCACTTAATGCTTTACAAACTGACTCAAACTTGGTCAGTTTGGATGGAGAGTGTCTGTAATGACTACCATTAGTTTTAACTGTCAAGTTGTCAACATAAGGCTCTAAATGTTTAGTGGACATTGTATGTAAAAGAAGGAAAGCAGCTCTTTGCTACTAACTGTCAACACTGTGACAACTGGAAAACAAAGTCAGGAACAGATATTAATTAAAATAACATAGCAAAGAAGAGGGAACTAGCTCTGTTGTGCTAGCTTGACTCTGACAACCTCAACATGTAGATGTGCTGCAGAATCATGTGTTTGGATTCAGTTAAGAGATAAAATAAGGCGCTCTACACAGTAAAAATGCCAGTGTTGAATTAACACCCAAAAGTGTCTATATGTGTCCAAGTCAGCTGGTGTTAAAGTAACAGTTTTGAAAGTGTTAAAAGATTGACACCCATATTTTGTTAAATTTACATTGGTCAGTCTATAAAACTGAAATGGGTTTAAGAAAAGTTAAACTTTCCATTTCTGTGTCTTGTTTTGAATATTTTCCACTGGATTTGATTGATATTGACACCTTGTGGGCCAATTATTTGCTTTTTTAACACCACATTATGTTTTGTGATCAACACTACACTGGTGTTACTTTTAATATATTTTAACACCAGCACCATTGTAAATGTTAATGTGACTCTGTAGTGTTGAATTTAACACCAGCTGACTTGGACACATAAAGACACTTTTGGGTGTTAATTCAACACCCAATTAACACCCAAAAGTTACTCAAATTAAAGCAAAGTTACTCAAATTAAAAAACACCCAATTAACACCCAAAAATTACTCAAATTAAAGCAAAGCGCATAATAAAAACATTCCTGAAAGTACAAAATAAAAATACTAAAGCAAATGTAAGTTTGCTTGGCTGCAGCTCTTCCTGCTTCAGGACGAACCTCCAACCTGACGCCACGATGTCTTTGACGACGTCTGCAGCTCTGCAGCTTCTGCTGGCAGGACTTGAACTCCATCTGCATAACAAACAAAAATGCAGCTTTTTATCAAACCAGACCAGTGTTGTATAAAGTAGTGAAATCTAAGAGTCTAGTAAAAGTTTAGGTTCCTCTTTTAGGTTGGTTTGTACTCTGTACAAACCAACAGTAGCAAATCATCAGTATCACAGGTGTAAATTCATACAATCACTGCTTAATAATCGCAAAATAAGCATGTTTTTTGGTGCTGAATCCTGATGCATAAGGTGGCGTTGTTGCCAGTTTTAATGGCAGTGAGTCTATGTGTAGCGTAGCGGACGCAGAGCGAGAAAAAAGAAGAATACGAGCGGTTTTGAGTTATTCTTCAGCAGTTTTTCTGCGTTATTTTTCCTTTCCACTAAATTAATAACAGCTACATCTCCAGGTTTCATTTAGTAAACAGTTCATGCATGGTGTGCATGTGTAAAATCTACGGCTAAAGCAATAACCTGCAACGGGCCTGTAAAGCTGCATTAACTTCACAACAAGTCGATCCCTAAGAAGATGTTCTAGGGTTCTTCTGAAGCGTTCACAGAACAGCTGGATTCTCCCTGTGTGTGTGTGTGTGTGTGTGTGTGTGTGTGTGTGTGTGTGTGTGTGTGTGTGTGTGTGTGTGTGTGTGTTTTGCTGGCTTTCACTCTTCTGCAGGAACGAAGAACAGGAGTGATTCCACACAGCTGCAGCTGAAGGCAGCTCAGAAAGAGCCATCAGGTTGTTCTCAGCGTTCCTTCCGGGTGTTTGCCTCATGTTGGCCCTGTTGTCCCCTCGTCGTTCAGGAGCTCTGGATCTCCCAGGAAACAGCAGGAAGCTCACCTTTGACCTGGAGCGAACTCACCTGCTTGCAGCTCCGCCTCATCCTGGACAAAGAGCAGAGAAGTCAAACAACTGGTCCATATTTAGATTTAGTTTTACTTTATTGTCATTGCTTGGCTACTGGAGTACACAGAAAAAATACTAAAAAGGTATTTGTGTATATAAATACATACATATAGATGTGTAAAAGTGTTCCTGGTGTAAAGCAAGAGAAAAAATGAGGCTCTTCAGAGGAGCAGAGCCAAAAATTATACTGAGAGCTGCACTTCTTCAACATATTTTTTACACATTTTAAAAAGTATCTATCCAAGAAATAACTCAAGTAAGAGTAGAAATGTACTTGGTAAAACAGACTAATCAAGTACCGAGTAACTGATCAAAACATCAATCATTTAATATTTAAGGTTAAGTTCTTTTAAAGACCAGAATAGAAATAATTAATTTAAATAACATAATTACAACATAACAAGACCAGATAAACATCTTTCTTTTTTTTAAAATGAGAAATTTTAACAAACATATTTGCAATTACATTTTTAATCGACCTGATCAAGAACGTTGTCATCACCTTCTGACAAAAATACATCAAAAATAATTTTTAATGACCCTATTAGTGATAATTTTACTCATTTTACAGACAAATGCTTCTCAAGAAACAAAATAAATGTTATTTAAAACAAAAAACAACAAAAAGTCCATCTGACGGAGTTGATAAAGAACTGAAGGTGACAAACTAGACACGACAAGACATTTTCCCCATGTTATAAACAAGTCAATCTGTTATTTAGGGCTGTATAATAATATTGATATCGCGATATATATCGATATTTTCTTTCCTAGTAAAAAAATCGATATTCACGTCCAACTGTCACCTTGTTCCCTCACTGCTGGCTTCACCAGGTCATCAGGCTTAGAGTGATTCCTTCAGATGTTCAGGTTAAAAAGGTATCAAACTATTCAGAGCAGGAACTTGGTTCACTTTATTTACTTTACTAATGCATGAAGCTACAGTTTGGACTGTTTCAACTAAAAGAAACATGTTTTCTCTCCACTTCTTTGGTTCATTTTGTCCAGCTGTCCACTTTAAGTCTGTGTCCAACCAGAACCAGGTATTGTGTAGTTGGAGCTTTTAATCAGTTTTCAGTTAAATTAATTCAGTCCAACTTTATAACAGTCACAAAATGTCACCAAAATCACTCTGTCCCTCTGAAACCTTTCAGAAAATCGCAAAAGTGTATTGAATTGTACCGTTTGCTGAATATCGCGATATATATCGTATCGTGAGATTTATTGTATCACTACAGCCCTGGTGTTAATGGAGTTTATATTTTACTTTTATTTGAGTGTGCGTTTGTATACACCTGGTGGTCGTGTTGTTCTACGTTTATTTGAAGAACAAAATACTTTAATAAATAAATGTGTGTCCACTGTGCAGCTGAACTCATTTTAATGCAGCAACTTCTGGATATTCTTCATATATCTTGTTGCTGATTTGTTTTGTTTGCCACCAGAAAAAACTTAAAATCTTCCTAATTTTAGCTGTGGAGTTTGAGTCCATCGCATGTGAAGTGAAGTGTTTGCATCTCCGTCCACTGATCCTCCACAGAAGAGCAGCAATATGTTTTCCAAGCTCTTCTCCTCCGATGTTTATGTTTGTTGATTTCATCCCCAAAGCCCACTGCAGATCTGTGGTAGCAACTCATAAATGTTTGATTAGGAGTTAACGAAGAGGTAAAGCAACGGCATTCTGCTAAATCAAAAGAGACAGATTCAAATCAGCAAACACTCAGCAAACCAAATCCTGAACAAGCCTCGTTATTTTCCACGCGACACTTATTTCTGCCTGATTAAAGAAACAGCCTTCCTTTTTGCTGAGCTGTGTGGCAGAAGCCGATAGTTGATTAAAAACCTTTTCCTCCGCTGATTCATTTCTAGATGCTCCTGCCACCTTTCTTGAAAGTGATTTTTCCACTACTGACTGTAAACTTTCTAAATTAGTATCAGAAAATGATTCAAAGGTTTTCAGGTCACAAATTCAGAGCCATCCTGTCTGTAACCTATTTATGTGAACCTCTTCAATCAATAAAAGAAACACAAATTTCAGGTTTTAAACACGGGCTCTCTCTGAAGATTCGGACTGTTTTTAATAAGACAACAAGCAAACCACACTATTCAGAAATGTTGGACGCAGACGTTGCATTTGCCTCCAAACGTTTAAAAACGGCTAAGCATAAATCATCCAAAGTGAACGCACTGGCAGACACGTTTCTGATTTCATTGATAGAAACTTGGATGGTAAATCAAACTGGCGATGAGGCTTGTGGAGGCTGGATGCTGCCTTGGAGGACATGGTTTTGATTGTAGGAAAACTACCAATAAAAAGCACACAAGTGGTTCTAGTTAAGAGCTGTTTGCTTGGATGTGGCTTAACCCCAATGAAAGGACATGATTTAATTACTCTGCAGCTTTAATGCGCCTGATGTTGCTTCAGAATGCACAGTGTGTAATCTTTTTTTTTTAACCGACTGTGATTCATCTTTAAAGGAAAACATGTTTCCAAGTCTACTGCTGAAGGAGTGGGATGGTCTTTTCATATTCAATGGTGCAAATGAATTTACACCAGCACGGCCACTTTAAAGAAACTTGTCTCCGGTTTTCCTGCAGCATGATTATCAGTTTCTTACACAACTTTTGTTTTGTTGTTACCTGTAGCGCATTACGTTTTGGCAGATTACAAGGTCTTTAAAGCAGGAAATACAACATGCCACACAAAAATAGGGTGGACTTTCTTCAATTGTCACAAACAAAAACATAAACTAAATAAACCGAAAAGATTTACGAGCCTCTTCAGATTTATTGCATATGCCATTTAAGACTTTTCCCCACCTTAAACTGGTTTGTGCATTAACAAGCTTTCAAACTACGATTGTGTCCCAAACAATTTCTAACAGTTGCAGGTAATCTAGCATATCTTTCTCTTGTCATTTTGATAAGTCATGGAGATAAAACTCTGTAAAATTAATTTATAAATGGCATCTACCATAAATCCTGTTAAGCCATAGTGAAACATTTTTCAATTTACTAAATTAAGAATAGCTTTTTATTATCATAAATACATTTAACTGATAATTAGGATAGCTTTGCTCACTAGCATGTTTGACATATGCTAGCTGTGGCTAAGCTAGCTAAATCTGGACACAAACGTTTTGAACATCCTGATCTTTGTCATTTTAACATTTTCGCTAAAATTAGTTTGTCATTAGCAACAACGCGCTCAAGGTTAAGAACCTGCCCTAGCTAGCCAGTTTGACTTAAGTTTTAGCACCATTGCTAAGCTAGTCAAAGCAGAATAAAAACTTTTCAAACATTCTGATATGGCATCATGTAAACATTTTCTCTAACAATCACATCTTAGCTGTGACCTTAGTTAGCAACAGCTGCCTCAGGGTGAAGAACCTGCCATTGCTCTTTAGCGCTGTGGCTAAGCTAGCTAAATCTGGATACAAACTTTATATTCTGATAGGGTCATGTTAACATTTTCTCTGACAACTGTCTGCTAAGCTGTGTCCGTCATTAGCAACCACAGGCTCATAAGAAGCTTGATGTTAGCGTCAGCTGCTTCGCTAAGCTAGTTACATTTTTTTTACTTATCATGAGATCTAATTCTCCAAACTTCACTGGGTTTTTACAAGTAGTACCTCCAAATTTAATTATATCTGTATCTTTCTTTTTGTAAGCAATTTCCTAAACATTTAATTGTATTTGAGTTCTTGCTTTTAATCTTCTGGGCAATGAGTATATTTCACACTTGTTTCTTCTTTATTTATCTTATGAAACACTTCATAGCTACTGCTTAAAAATAATTCTCATATTTGATGTCTCTTACGTTTAGTGTTACTTTATTCAGTTTGACTTGAACAGCTAAATATAAACATGAAGCTAATTGCCAGGGTTGTTTTAACCAGAGGAACCACAGCCATTGTTTTTTACAGACACAAGACTTGCTCTGTATCTCTGACTGTATGTGAAAACCCGTCTTGTGGGGTCACAGCAGCAAAGCGTCTTTTCGTTTTTTTTCTTCTCGTGTTCTGTGTAGGATGCTTATCGCTTCAATCTCCTCTTGTTTCCTTTTTTGGCCTTTCCTGTCAACATGTCAGAGCCGTCTGATGTCACAGACGACACTCATTAGAGTCAGAGATAAAAGGTGATAAGAAAGGATGCATGTGCTGCTTAACAGAAACAGCTCAGGACTGATGAAGCTGGGTGATTTAAAGGTAAACTGTAACTGTGATCAAAACACGAGAGCCTAAACAAGAAGAGGAAAGAGAGAGAGAGAGAGTTAAAAAGCAGAAATGTTTGCGGTTCAGGGTCTTTATGAGACACCTTGAACAGAGAGTGTGTTCCTACCAGAATGTCTGTTTCACATCAGTCGCCTCAGGTGAACCTGTGCAGCCGCGTGATGAACGTCTGCAGCTACTGCAGATATTCACTTAAGATCAGAGACGCAGCTCTGCAAAAAAAACAGCTGTCTATATTTAATCAAGGCGAATAAACAAGGAGTTTAAACAACTCATTTATAATTTAGATTAGCATACATTAAAAACGCTCATTTTAATCTTTTTATTAATATGCATCAACGATATTGTATAAATATGCAGTTTTATGCAAATACCGTGCCCGTTTTCTGTTTGTATTTAATTCTGTTTCCCAGCTGTGGATCGTCATTCTCATTCAAGGCAACAGACTCAGATTAAGTCGAATATTAAGTCACAGCATGGGAGTGTATAAATATTTCTCAATTAAAGACCAGCTACTGTATCGGCATTAAAAATGCATCTGCGATGGGAGGAAAACAGGGGAAGCCGAGTTACGAGTTTGATAAGACATCAGAACTTCAAGTCTACATCTTTGAACTGTGTTTTCTTTTCCATCTTTCCCTCCTCCAATCAAGCGGTTGCAACGGCTAGCACTTTTCAGCTGTTTTGGAGGCTGTTGCAAAATCTGGGGGATGTAAAGACCAGCCAAAACATGCTGTGCATGCTCTGTTATTCATGCCTTCTGATGTTTTTTCACAGAATGTCCTACATTTTGCTGCTTCTTGCGTGAGCTGCCACTTCTCTGTTGATGCAAATGAGGAGTTTTGTTCCAAAATGTGAGTGGTGTGACAGGCGGCTGCTGGAAAATGACTGAAAAAAGAGGCTGAACTGTAAAAAAACAGTCGCTGTGACCTGATGGAAATACACTGAAACGTTCAATATCATTCTGAACAACAGATACGGTTTTGTTTTTTACAACGCTGAAAAAATGGGAGTGGTGTCACCACATCTGCATTGAATGAAAGGTTTTAAAACTTCACTGTACGCTGCAAAACCACAAAATCTTGGTTTAATTTCTAGTACAAATATCTTAGTACTCTTGAAATGAGACCAAACTATCTGACAAGTAACTTTTCAATGAGAACTAGGAGCTTGTTTTAAGCAAATAACTCCTTAATATTGATGGAAAAGTACCAGCTATAAGTGAAATAACATTTTAACTGTCAGATTATTTACGTTTTAATCCATATTGACTTAAAACAAGCCCCTATATCTTGCTGATATGTTACTTGTAAGTTAGTTTTGTATTACTAAGATATTTCCTCTAGAATTACCTGGTAAGATTTTGTTTTTGCAGCGTAACATGAAAGTTTTTATTAAGTTAAAACTGTCGTCTGATAAATGCGACAAGCAGCATAACATAGATTTATGGTAAAAACATTAAAACAGGACAAAAGTATCCAGTCCACTTCAACTGACCACAAACCAATGCATAGTTTCAAAGCAGAAGGAAAAGGAACGTCTCTGTTTTCAAATAAAATACGTTTGGTGTGCAGATTTGCTATTTGTTTGCTGTGAACTGTAATAAACAATAAAAAGTAGAAACAATATACTTTCATGCATTCAGAACACCAAGAAGCATTTAACCAAATGCAGCTGGACCTGGGCAGCTCTACAGCCTTCAGCTCTGCTAAGTTTGACTTCAGGTTTTTAGTTTTCAGGTTTTTGTTGCATCTCTGACCCAAGACTCGGAAAATTTAAAGGGGCAGTAGCCTGTATTTTCCAGGAACATAAAATACACATTATATAAAAACTGTGTTATTTTCAGTTGTCACAAAAAATGACAATGTTAAATATATCAACTATGAAATTGTACTTCCTGATTCAACGCCTCTGTCTCTTTAAACCCTCCTGGTCTTTCTGAAGCTCCGCCTTCAGGAAGTCATCACACAACATGGCTCCTCTGTTAACCCCTTAACAACATTTTGTAGTGAGCTCAGCAGTTTCACCAGGTGTTTGCTAATTGCTGCTGGCTAGTCTGAAGGAGCTCAGTGGGGAGGAGCTACAACTTGGAGGCGGGGCTAGGTCCACCCAGCTGTTTTGAACGGCTGGATGGTTGCCATGGAGATTAAAGGATTTCTCAAACATGAACAGGTGTGTTTTTAATGAGGGAGTATGATTTTTTTTATATGTGTACACATACACACACTTGTATGTGTACACATATAAAAAAACTGCCCCTTTAAATTGAAAGTTTAAAAACAAATTACATGGAGTTTAAATGTTTTCAGTCGATTCTCAGATTCAGTCGTGGTTTGATGGATTAGAGTGTAAAAAATATCCCAAGTTTTGATCATCTGCTCAATTAAACTAAACACCTGGCTATTTTAATTTACACAGAAATAAAACATTAATATTGACTCATAAAGGGTGAACTTAAAGGTTTGTTATTCTAATTAAATATTATTCATCATTTATATCAATTTCATAGCTAAGAACTACTTTGTGTTGATCTTTAGCATAAAATCACAATGAAACATTGTGGTTTGTGGCTGTAAAGTGATAAAAAGTGCAACATTTTGTTGAGCACTATATATTTAGTGAAGCTTATTTTTCTCTCTTTAAAACATTTACATGACTCATTACATAATTTCATTTTTTTTGTTTAGGTTTTCTACATAAATAAAGTTTACTTGGACTCTTTGCTAACAGTCATGTGAAAAGTCCATGGAAACTTTGTGTTGAGGGATTTGAACATATCTTTACTTATTTATTTGGGATCATAGTGTTTATGTTAAATTTAATACGTATGTTGTTTAGGAAGATGATAAAATGAAAAGCGGATAAAAATAATTTGTTTTCACACAATGTGTTTCTATTTTTTCATAATATAATCTGCTTTCCTTTAAATCAAAATAAATCAATAATGTGGATTTTAATATTAAACATTCAAAGTTATGTTTTATTTATAAGTAAAAACCTACATTTTATTCTTTAAGTACAAATCTTTCTTTTACATCATCAATCTTAAAAAAAATCATATTAAATGAGATATTTTAAAATTTCATATAAAAGAATTTACAGATGAAATTGGTTAAATTTGAATATTACTTACCCATAGGAAAGTTAAAGAAAAACATTTTATTTAAAACTAGTCATAATTTACCAGTTTTAGAAAAAAATTCTAAAAAATATCATGCATATATACAATTTATAAATCTAAATATAAATTAAATATATTTTAATACATATATTAATATGTATTAATTATGTAAATATGTTTATATTATATTTCATTATAATTATTTATAACATTGAAACTTAATGTTATATAATTGTTATAATATAATTTCAATATTAAATTTAAATTGTGTGTGTGCATGCGTGTGGGTATTTTTTGTATCTATCTGTCTATCTATAGATAAAATGGATTTGTAGCTGTATTCTGATTAAAATAGATATGTTCATATCTTAATCTAGTTCAGCCATCATGGTGTTTTTTCTACATTGTAATCTTTATTTTTCATTTCTCACTTGTTGGTCTAATAAAGGATTTTCTTATCTTCCATCTATTTCCTTATTTTGGAGAAATTGTACTGAATATTACATATTTATTACAACGTATTGCCTTTTTGTATTGTTTTTGTTATTTTGTTTTTAAACTGTAAGATTTTTTTTATTTTATCATGTTGATTTTTAATGTACAGCACGTTGTGTCAGCTGTGGTTGTTTTAAAGTGCTTTATAAATAAAGTTGTGATGGTTTTCTGAGTGGGCCGTGAAAGTCGCGCATCCGGCCCTGTGCGTCAGGACCGACGCGCAGCGCGGAGGGAGACACTGTGTCTTTAAGAGGAACCATCGTTCAACCCCCCAACGAGTCATCGGACCTGTCAATCAAGCGCTCGGCGCCTTTGAAGCCGGGACTCCTCGCCTCGTCTTGGCTCAAATGAGCCGTTTGCTGCCGTAGAGACACTTTGGTTCTTCCTTCCTTCCAGCCGGGGATCGACGCCGCAGCTCAACTTTTCCTCTGCATGCGGCGCGGCGAAGCTGCTCCTTCCTTCCCTGGACGCGCCGCACTTGAGGATATTATTTAACTGAGAAAGTCACTTGTTTTTTAAGAAAAGATACTTTACAAGAGGAGGCGGGTCCACAGAGTCCAAGGTGAGGGAAGCAGACATGCCTCAGCTCAGCAGCGGCGGAGGAGACGATCTGGGAGCGAATGATGAGATGATCGCGTTCAAAGACGAAGGAGAGCAAGAGGAGAAGATCCAGGAAAACTCGTTCACGGAGCGGGACCTGGCTGACCTCAAGTCCTCCCTGGTCAACGAGTCGGAGATAAACCAGAGTCCGAGCTCGGCGGTAGGTGCTCAGCGTGTCTGTGGGGAAAGTTGGTTTATTGCAGAGCAGAGTTTCTGCCTCCGGGGGTAAAAAGCCGTAAAAGTGAGATAAAGTGTCTGAAAGTGAGTCGGTCTGTTCCAGGCGGTCAGACGGGGACAGCAGGCCGAGCAGAGGCTCTTCCAGGACAAACACCGAGAGCATCTCGACCCAGGTAAGAAGGAAACGCGGCTCTGTCTCAGAATGACTGAAGCAACACAATGTTCAGCGTTTCTGATGCGCCTGTAGCTTTAAAACCAACTTTAAACATGTCCAGTTGTCCTCGGGTCCATCACCTGTTGGCAGGACCGCGCGGTTCCCATTCAAAGCCCCAAAAATACGTTTTAAACCACTAAATGAATCCATAAAACGTCAGAACCTCTTTGGTTACCCAAGTTATCTCAGTCCTGAGTGTTTCTGCGTAACTATGAAGAGAAAATGTGTCCAAATTCACCCATGAACAGTTTGGAGCTCCAATAACGTCAATAAAATGGATAGAAACAGATTAATACCAAACCTAAACCACATTTAACTAATATTCAGATCAAATCCTGTAAACATGAGATTTAAAAATAATTAACTCTTGTTGTTTTTGTACCTGAAAATCTCCATTTTATTTGATGAAACGTCAGAAACACAGATGAAAATAATCTGTTCACTTCTTTAAATACGATGGATTCAAAACTTTTTTCTCACTCGTTTGTTTTCCATCGTTGAAAATAATAATTGGTTTTAGTCAAAACCTGAATTAGAAAAACTGCAGCAGGTCAGATTGGTGCACTTCTGGGTTTTAGGTAGGAAACTTGTAATAATTGATCTTTCTTTACATTCTAAGTTTTATCCAAGCTTTATTTTTATTTCTTAGCCTCCTGGAAAAGTGTAGCTTTGCTCACATTAACCCTTCCATGGCCAGCAGGCGTGTTTTCCACCGACAGCTCAGTGTTTCCACGCTGATGGGAGGATTTTTCAGAGACATTGTGAGGAAAGGTTGGACATTTTATCAGCGCCGTTCAGGCTGCGCTGCTCTCAGACAGTTTTGGAAGATTGACTCTTGATTTGAAAAATAAACGTCTGTTTTAATAAATAATTCAAGCTCTGCTTGTGTTTCTGTGCCGAGATCTGTGTTGTGTTTTGCCTGGTTTGACTTTAACTGAGTAAATGTGACGTTTTGTGTTTTAAAGCGTCTTCAGCTGTCGCTCAGATCCGTCACGTCTTCGGCAGAGTGGCTCTGTTTCATCTTAGGAAAGTTGTTATTAATGAAATCACCTAATGCTAATCATAGTGAGCGTCTTCCTTCCTAGTATTGGTGAAATTATCCCCGTCACAGTCAGAGCTGCTCATGTTTGATTACAGGCAATTTTGAAGGAAAATTGCAGCTTTTTCTCATCTTTGGGAAAAGAATGATTAAGTTTTTTTTTTTTGCTTTTGCCACCCAAAAAGAACAGAGTAACTTCCCTCCCTGTGTGCAGCACATTTTGAAAGTGTGTAGTTTGACTTGGCAGCTTTAATTACAGGTTTCCCTCAGCCGTTTCTCTCATTTCAGTCTTTACCAAAAGAAGAAATGTCGTCACGTCGGGGTCGTCTCAGGAAAAGTCTTCATGAAAACCGGATTCTGCGGTTTCAAATGGATCCTTGAGACAAATTGAAACCAGTAGAAATCTGTATTAGAACTGCAATCTGGCCAGAAATGCTTCGCAGTGACAATTGCGGCTAATTGCTTTGTGTTGCAGTTTCGGTGTGAGCAGGTAAATAACCCAGTTCTGTGTGACCCAGAGATGGATAGATAGAGAGAGAGAGAGAGAGAGGGAGAGAAAGAACGAGGCCCCTGGTTTAATAAGGCGGCGGCTGCTGAACGTAGTTCACGCCTCTGGGCTGCAGGTGACGGCTTGTTGCTGCTACATATATATCTAGTCTGCGTTGGTGCAAGGATGCGACATGATGCAACCGCTTGGTAATAGTTCACCTGCTTTGCACGTTTATTCTGTTTGTTTCCAGGTTTAGTTTTTGAGGAAGACGTTGTAAAGTTGCTTTTGAACCTGAGAACGTAATTTTTGTGCTGTTTCTTCTTTCGTTTAACTTCAGTGTCGAAGCAACAAGATGGAGGCATGTACAAGTCGGCGGCGTATCCCGGGTATCCGTTCCTGATGCTGCCGGACCCGTACCTCCCCAACAGCTCCGTTTCTCCGTCGGTAAGTCGCCTCGTCCTCTTCCTGCTGCCTGCTGGACTCTCGTCTTGCTCCTCATGGTGTGTTTTGTCAACCTGAGGCCGTTTTTTATACCCGGCCTTTCAATCCAGGGCAAGTTTTTCACATCAGATCTTCAGGATTCGCTTTGAGTGCTAATGAAGGGGCATTGCTGACTTCTTGTTTTTGGTATTTTCTGTTTCTTTCTGCTCAAAAAAGTCAAAATCTGTTTGTTTTTATAACTTTTAATGCATGTTATGGAAAACAGACTGTAATTATTACAGAAAACTCTGCTGTGACTGTTGCCAATCAATGTTTCTGGAACTTTTTGAACTTTAATTAGAATTTTGAAAGACTCTTCATGTGTTTTGACTACATACACTACAAACACAAACTCTTACCAAGTAATTTTGATTTAGTTTCTGGAGCAAATATCTTATTACACTTGAAATAAGAGGAAACTAACCTATAATTAACTTTTCAGCAAGAAATAAGTAAGTAATTCCTTAATACTGGCAGATTATTTCAGTTACAACATGGGAAAAATACTTTGTTATAAGTAAAATAATTACTTTTTCATTAATGTTAATGAATTATTTACTTCTATATCTTGATGAAAAGTTACTTGTAAGTTAATTTTGTCGTATTTCAGGTGAACTAAGATATTTACACTAAAATAAACAGAAACTACGTGGTAAGAGTTTGTGTTTTTGCAGTGTTTTGGACAAAATCAAATAAATTGAGGCTTATTGGCTGTCGCCTCAGTGAAATAACGAAATAAAAGGTTTTTATTGTTATTTTGGTGAAGTCTGCTGACAGTCGGAGTATAACCGCTGCTGGTGCTGTGAGGTTTTCCATCCACACACACACACACACACACACACACACACACACACACACACTCAGGTGTGTGAGTGATAAGAGGGTTTTGTCGCGGCCCTAATAACAGCTGAGCTTTAGACGCAGATCTGAGACGTTTTGCTCATTTATAAGAATTTATATTTGTTGTTGTCAGTAAATTCTAGTTACTGATGTTTAAACTGTTGTTGGATTGTTAGTTTTACTGCCTGTAAATCTGTAAATATGATTGAATGGAGTGACTGTGTGCAGATTAGTGATAAAAATCACATTTCTTTATGAGCCGTAGTGTCTCTTTTAAGAGCAGGACCTGAAAACGGTAATAAATATTTTTAATTGTTGCTTTTATATTTGTCACAATCGCATATTGTGGCAAAACCTGTGAAGAAAATAATTTTTCTGTTTTTTCACTGTTTGTAACTCACTTTTTTATATTTAATTGGCATTTTTTTATCTCTGTTTTATTTATTATTTAAAATAATCTGGAAGCTTTCTGATAAAACAACGTGATTTATTTATTTTTTTCTTTTACGTGGAAATAAAACTTCCCAGAAATGAATCTCAATGATTCATTTAGACTCATTTTCATGATCACTGTGAACTGAATCACTACAAAAACACAAAATGTTACCAAGTATTTTTTTTAGTTTCTAGAAAAAGTATCTTATTACATTTGAAAAAAGATAAAACCAACTTATAAGTAACTTTTCAGTAAGATATAAGAGCTGGTTTTAAGTAAATTATTCCTTAATGTCGAGGGAAAAGGATATTATTTAATTTTCCATGTTTCCACGTGAAATAATCTGATTTCCCATCAATATTTACCTAAAACAAGCCGATATACCTTGTTGTAAGTTGGTTTTCTCTTATTTTAATAAGATATTTGGGTAGATTTATTGTTTATGCAGTGAAGCGTTCTCGTCGCTCATTTTTAAAAAGTTTTTTGTTGCCGTTGCTTTAAGCTGCTCATCCGGCAACTTGATCAACAGCCTGGTGGCGTCTGAAGAAATCGCTTCAGAGCTGAAATAAAGAGCAACTTCCCTTCTCTCTTTCTCTCCTTCTTTTCCTTTCTGCCGTTCTCTGAACTCTTCCTCTCTTTCTTCCTTTCTCTCTTTCTCTCCTCTTGTTGCTGCCTCCGTATATTTAGGGTGTCGTTTCGGGGCGCCTCTACCTGCCAGATGAAAGTGTCATGGCGGCTCTGAAAGTATCATGGCGGCTGAAAGTGTCATGGCGGCTCTGAAAGTGTCATGGCGGCTGAAAGTGTCATGGCGGCTGATGGTTGTTTGGTTTGATGCGTTGGATGATGATCTGGGGAACCGACAGTAAAATCACAGGTTGTTTTTGTTTCGGTGAGAGAAGTTGGTGCGTTTCTGACGGAGTGAGTCCGTTTGCTGGGCGACAGAATCAGAACAGAATCAAACCAGAACCAGAACAGAACCAGAACCGGATGAGAACCAGAACAGAACCAGAACCAGAACCGGATGAGAAACAGAACCAGAACCGGATGAGAAACAGAGCCAGAACAGAACCAGAACCGGATGAGAATCAGAACAGAACCAGAACCAGAACCGGATGAGAAACAGAACCAGAACAGAACCAGAACCGGATGAGAATCAGAACAGAACCAGAACCGGATGAGAAACAGAACCAGAACAGAACCAGAACCGGATGAGAATCAGAACAGAACCAGAACCAGATGAGAACCAGAACCAGAACCGGATGAGAACCAGAACCAGAACCAGAACCAGAACCGGATGAGAACCAGAACAGAACCAGAACCGGATGAGAATCAGAACAGAACCAGAACCAGATGAGAACCAGAACCAGAACCGGATGAGAACCAGAACAGAACCAGAACCAGAACCGATGAGACAACAGAACCAGAACAGAACCAGAACCGGATGAGAAACAGAACAGAACCAGAACCAGAACCGGATGAGAAGACCAGAACAGAACCAGAAACGCGGATGAGAACCAGAACAGAACCAGAACCGGATGAGAAACAGAACAGAACCAGAACCAGAACCGGATGAGAACCAGAACAGAACCAGAACCGGATGAGAACCAGAACAGAACCAGAACCGGATGAGAACCAGAACAGAACCAGAACCGGATGAGAAACAGAACCAGAACCGGATGAGAACCAGAACCAGAACCGGATGAGAATCAGAACAGAACCAGAACCGGATGAGAACCAGAACCAGAACCGGATGAGAACCAGAACCAGAACCGGATGAGAACCAGAACCAGAACCAGAACCAGAACCAGAACCAGTCTTCTTTATCAGCTTGAACTCTTGTTCTTTTTTAGTTTGTCTTTTATTTTGTCAACTTGTGGAAAATTGGCTGCATTTGTTCAGGAAGCAGGAAATTATTTTAAGTTTCTCTTTATCTTTCTGTCACACAAAACACAAAAATGACTCATTTCTTATTAGAGATTCACTGATTGCAGTTTTCTGTCTGATTATTGATTTTTAAATCCTGTTCTTCCAATTCTGATTTTTACTAATATTGTTTTACTTTTTTGTCTAAAATGTTGCTAAATCGATCTGGAAAGTCACTGAGTTTAAACAGTGGAAGCAGAAATGTTTACAAAAGCAAAAGATCATAAAAAATATTAATTTCTAACATTGTAATGTGATTATCTAATGGGGTTTTTGTTTGTTTCTATTCACTGTGGAAGAGTTTGGTTAAAATAAAACTCTTTGGTCGATGATTAAGACCTTATTGGCTGCAGCTCTCTTTTTATTTGAGTTTAAACCTGAATCTGAAAACGAGTCTCTGTTCCTGTAAAACTGCTGAGCTCATTGCGAGAGCATCAGCTGAACGACAGAAAGTTCAGCAGTAAGTTTAGTCGTTGTCTCTGTGATTCCCCTCGGCGCAGCATGTGGGTTTGTTTTCACTGTAAAAACTCCAGTCCAGTTGTTTAAATCTGGGTTGTTTTTTTTTTGAGGGGGCTTTTTGGAGAAAATGAATACAAAATAATTCAGTTATTAATCTAAGAATGTAAGTAATTTTCTGTTTAGACAGAAAAACATTTCCTATGCAAAAGGCAGAGTTGGGTAGTAACTAGTTACTCAATTTTAGGAGTATTTTTAGTAATTTTATTCTGAAGTATTTCTGCTCTGACTTGAGTAAAATTCCTGGATTTTCTAACCACTGAATAAAAAAACAAACATGTTTTAACCAGAAATCCACCAGACAGACTCAATCCTGCAGCTTTTGCAAAAGTTTCAGAAGTTTAGTGAAATTAACTAATTTTTAGGAAATTAATTTGTCATTTTGGTCCTTAAAATACTGACATTTCCACTAAACTTTATATTTTGCTCTGTCTGAGACTTTCTACCAGATACTTTTATTGGGCGGCTGCGGTTTGTTGTTCAGCAGAAACACGTTGAAGTGTTTCTGCTCTGCCTCCTCTGGACGTTTTGCTGTTGTCTGTCACATTTATGGAGATATGGGAGGAAATGCCCAGAGAAGATTTGTGGGATTAGCAGATTAGCTTGTTGCCTTTGTGTGGAGCTTTTATCTGGATTGTGTTTTGTGTTTTCATGGCTGCTGCTGAACTTCATTACACCGAGTTGCATGTTTGTTGTGTTCATCTACAAGCCTTAGGCTGATGTTTGTATCCAGAGTTCATGGTGTGTTTTCTGAGCTAATGTTTGCTCTCTCCCTGTGTGTGTGTGTGTGTGTGTGTGTGTGTGTGTGTGTGACGCTGTGGATTATACGCACACAGTTTTCTTTTTAAAGGGAGTCGAACCAAAGCAGAGGAAAGATTTGCTGTAGACATAAAAGTAGTTTTTTCTTCCTTTAGATTCGTGTTTGCTCTGTGTCGTTTTCACCTTTTCTACCTCTGTTCTCGTCTCTGACGTCTTCGCCGTCAGTTCGCCGTTCTTTCGTCATCCTCTCGTCCTTTGAAATAACCTTCAGGCATCTGGGAACTAAAAGGAGAAGTGACAAAAGCTCAGAAATGTTTGATTGTCAGGTTACTGTCTCTGCTTGTTTACTTCCTGATCTTTAGTGATCAGACATTATAGATGATTGGATGGAACAAAGAGGAAGATATTTGTGTTTATGCAGATTAAGTGTTGCACTCTTCCAAAATTATTCTCTTACTGGTATCGTGTAAAGTTTTAAAGGTGTTTCTGCTTGTTTTTGCTCCATATAAAGGCAGATATATCTGCTTTTAGACCAATTTAATGAGTGAAGCTGCATTTCTTACTAAACTAACTCATGAAAAACCTTTAAAAGCAAAACTTTCTATAAAACTTGGTACAAAAAGTAGATATAAAGAGAGAAAATGAGAAATAAAGCAGATTAATGATTAAAAAGACAAAGCACTGCAAATGTTTTCTTTAGATGCTTTTGGTTTTCATATTCGTATTAAATAAATATCTGTGCATATGCAGATGACTGCATTGTTTAGTCCAAAATCAGCAGCATTGATCAATTGTGTAATAGAAAAGGTTCACGATTCATTATTTCAGACGGATTTCTCTGAGAGCAGCAGCTGAACTGATTAAATAAAACTGAACCTTATACAACATGATGCCAGAAAATCCCATAAATGCGTCTTTTTAAAAAGAGACTTTCAATGAAAACTGCAGGACTGCATTTGATGATTATCGATATTTGATTGAAAATTACCACAAAAACCCAAAACCTTGCCAAGTATTTTTGTTTAGTTTTTAGTGCAAATATCGTAGTTCACTTGAAATGAGACAAAAGAAACTTTTCAGTAAGACACATGCGCTTGTTTTAAGACTGTAATTTCTTCATTTTTGTGAAAAAATTCTAGTTCTGTTGGTAGATTATTTTGCTTATAACACTGAAAAAAATGTCTAATCTGCCAATAAGTTAAAGGAATTATTGACTCATATAGGGGTAGAAAAGGGGAAAAAACCTCAAATCAATCAAATAAACTAGCCAATGATTTAGTTTTTGTTTATTTGTTGTTTGTAGGAAATGAAAACATAAAAATTTGCACATTTGCTGTATTAAAAGAACAAACTTATTCTCAGAAGAGCAGAATTTGAGTCACTTTTTTAATTCAATAAATTTGATCAAAGCTGATTCAGGTTGAGTAAAGTCGGCTTTTCAGTAAAGATCTCAGGATTGGTGCGGTTCTCATTTTAAAAGCTTTTTTAATTAAAATATTAATTACGTGTGTTATAATTTTACGGTGATTTAAAAATGAAAAGTGAATCACTTTCAGGCCATTGTTGAACTGCAGTTGGGGGCCCACACTGACTCAATCCACGGGCCACCAGTGGCCCCCGGACCACACATTGGACCCCCTGACTGCTGAAGAGTTCCCTGTTGGCTAGTCCTGTCCAATTGAAGCTGTACTATGATAATGTAGAATGAAAACACTTGATTTCTGCTGGTGTTTTGCCTCTTTGCGCTGCAGGTGTTGATGCTCTTTGGAAGCTTCTCTGTGGGATTTAAAGGTTTTCTACCAGGTTTTGAAATCTCTCCTGGTCCTGGTTATTCTGGTCAAAGGGTTGGCGTCTGAACCCTGAACCTATATCTGATATTTGAGTGTGTGCAGTTGTTTTATTTGCTGTCAGACAGGCTGTGAAACTCCCTGTGATGTGGAAGCTGTGGTCACAGGACGACGTCATCCGGCTCCGGCTCCGGCACGGTGAGCTGGAGGCTCTTACGCCCGGACGCTGACTGTAAACGCCCTCCCTTTAAAACTTACAGGTTTCCTCGGGATAACGGTAAATGTTTTGATTAAATTACTGTTGGGCTGTCAGTGGAATTTACGGGCTTGCGTTCAGCGCCGCTCTCGTCTCGTTTGGGGGAATTTCCTGCTCGTTTGACACTTCATTTCACAGACCAAAATTTGAAAAATTGACAGGAAGACGTGGCGTGTTTGGGAACGGGAACTTTGAAACATCATTTCTAACAAGTCTGGAGGCTCTGCTGTTTGTTTTTGGATGAAATATTAAAGCAGGGGTGTTCAAAGTGTGGCCCGCGGGCCATTTGTGGTGCGTGGACTGAGTTTGTGCGGTCCACAAACTGCAGTCTAAGAATGATACGACTCATTCAGTGGAAGTGGTTGATGTAGAGGGAGACTTTTTATTTTTAAATCGGGGAACATTATTATTTACTTGAATAACTTTTTTTTTTTTGAAAAATTGACTTTCAGGAGTATTTTTACCAAGCTGTTCCTGAGTCATTTTTTATTAAGTATTTCTACTCTTACTAATTACTGGATTTTCTACCCAATAGCAAACTGATTTGGAAACATTTTATTTAGTTATATTTGTTACTTATGTGAGTTATTGTAACCAATGTAATTTTCAAGTACAGCACTAAGTATTTATCTTTTTATAACAGAGTATTTATAGTAATAAAACTGTACCCATGCAGTGTATTGAAAAGCCAACTTTGCTGCATACAAGTCATGTTTTTTATTTACTTAACAATTGAATATAGTAAAAGTTTTTAAAGAAAGTTGTTCAATTAAATCCAGATGAATCAGAAAATTAATTTTCTAAAGTGTAAAATCTTTTAAAGTTATGGCTCTACAACTTATTAATTTGTTCTATTTTTTTTTTTTTTTTTAAACTTTTGGCACAAAAATTTTGTACACCCTTGTTGCCTCATGTTGCCCCTTCATGGCTTCCTCTGATTCTCTGAATCTGAACAGAAATTTCCTTTTTGACAATTTTTTCCTGCTTTCATTCAGAAATCAGCTGCTGCCGACGACGGGCTCCTCGTCTCTTTTCTTCCCTGCTGCGTTTTCCAAAATGAATAAATAAATGCAACCCTGCCAAGATCAAGGGAGCGCCGTGTGTGTGTGTGTGTGTGTGTGTGTGTGTGTGTGTGTGTGTGTGTGTTGAGGATCTCTCCACTTCCTCGTTTCATTGTACTGCGGTGTTGACGGGGGGGGGGGTTTGCTCAGCCTTCCTCTAGTCCTTCGGTAAACAATGGCAGCAACGCCGGCTGAGGCCTCGCTAATCCGCCCCACTTCGGGGAGCGCGGCCCTGGGGCCGGGATGAGCGGCGCGGCCCCCGGGGGCCGGGATGAGCGGCCGGGTCCCCCCCGCCCCCCCCGGCCTCTGACCGGCTCTGATAAGAACCCGAATACTCGGATTTAAGAGGTAGAAAAGAAAAGAGGCTTTCACTGGAAGGCAGCAATTCTTTTTTTCTACAAATTTCTCCAAAGATTTTTCATGTTAAAGTTCCAGAAACATGGACAGTTGGACAATAGGGATGTCCAAAGTGAGGCCCGGGGGCCACTTACGGCCCTGTGAAGGATTTTGTGTGGCCCCCTCAGTTCCACGTAAACCTCAGTATATCTGGTGCACAAGTTGCTACAGTTGGACCGTTTCTCATCTTTTAAGGGAAGATTCTTTTATTTTATCTATTTTTCATAGACAAATCAATGTTTCTGCTTTCATCTTTGCTTTTGGAGAAACTAAAACCAGAGACATCGACTTTCACTCAAACGCACATCATCTACAGCTCAAATATGAAAACAATCAATTACAAGAAGTTTGAAACTGTTTGATAACAAAACTGTTCAAAATCTGTTTTATGTTTTCCATGATTCACAAAAATCTGACTGATTTAAATCAAACTTTACATTTTTAGTTTATTATTGTGCAGACGAAGATGAAAAAGTTTGTTTTAAAGCTGTTTATGTTGTGACGACTTCCTGAAGGCGGAGTCTTGGAGCAGGAGCTTCTTAAAGAGACAGACACCCTTTTGGATAAATGTAGCATTTTTATAACATCTGAAGATAAAAAATAATTACTGGATTGTGCTATAAAATGAAACAACTGGAAAACACAAAGTGCTGCACCTTTAAGGTAATTGTTGTGGCTCAGAAGCGCCTTAAACGTAATGATTGTTTGGACACAGCTGGTTTACAACATGGTGTCAGATTTAAATTTGACAGCCTCATTAAATTGCAACAGTAACATTAATAATAACAGCAGTAATTATTGCTCATATATCGTCTTAAATGATGATTTTATTTTTGGATGTTGTTCAATTTAAATGATGCCACATTGAGCTTTAAAAGGAAGAGCAATATTTAAGTCACGTATTTTATCCCAAACGATTAATATGTCATGAAATTCTCGATATGCATCAATCAGCCGATTTTCTCTTAAACGTCTCTGATCTTTGATCGGTAGATAAGAAACTGAAAAATCTGACTAATTCCTTGTTCCTTAAATGCATCTAGAGTAAAAACGTAGATATTTTTGCTCCAGCAGCGTGTGTTGGATGCCACTTGTTTATTAAAAACCTGGCAAACAATCATCTTTAGATTCACTTTCTTTGTTTTCTGTTTGTCCTTTAGAAATAAAAAAAATCAGAATTTTTAGGCCGGGTCTAAAATAAACAGGAAACCGATTAAAACATTTCGACTCATCAACCAAATGTTCTCTCAGACTTCCTCGGAATCCTGCAGAAGATGGAAATACTTTTGAATGAAGGCGCATAAACAGATTTTTAAGGGGAAGAGTCGTTGAGGGAGGCGAAGAGGAAGATTAAAATACAAATGACCACAAGAGCCTCTTCGCCGCCCGGCTGCAGCTTTGAAGCTGTGAAGGCACCTGAAGAGAAACGGCTCAGAAGACGCTTTCAAGAGGCGGAAATGTTTAAAAGAAGAAAAAATAAACCCCTCGGATGGCCCCAAGGTGTTTATACCTGTAATTATTCATCCACTTATTCCTTTCCGGTGGAAATGGTGCCGCAGTAAAAGACAGGTGTGTGCAGAGGAAGCGTGGCTGGTTTGATTATTATTAACTCTGTCTCAGACGGCTTAATGAAACGGCCGTTTAGCTCAGGTGTTTTCACCTTTCTGGGCTTCTGACGAGAATATTAAACTGCAAAATCCTCACAGCAACTACAGATTTATATTAATGCATGATTATGGCTTCAGTTCTGCTTTAAAATAAACACATGATGTGCAGAAAATGAGTTGGGATATTTTTCTAATGGAAAAGTAAAGCAAAAATAAAACTCCTTATGTGCTTCATTAAACATAAGGAGAAATTCATTTCCCATAATTTGTCAGACACAGATTAAACTGAATGCTTTCTTAAATGAATAACCAAAGTAAAAAGCAGGTCAGAAATAATTCTGATTAAATATTAGGCAAAGCTGCAATGAAAACAGAGGAAGTCATGAATTTATAGCTGTTTTTATACAGTTTTTTACAAAGCTGAGCACAAACATAGGCAGATAAATCCTATATCTGCATTAAGAATAATTCATTTAATCTTTCTTTATCCTCAGCTGAAACTCAAATATAGATTTTATTGTAATTACTATTTTTTAGGGCTTAGATTGTGAACGTCGTTTAATGGAGTAGGAAACAAGTGACGGGTTGAAAGTTGAGTTGGAGACTCTCTGTTTTGTTTCATGAGTCTCTTTATGATTTTGAGAGAGTGTGAAATTGACAATAAATGAGAGAGAAAGTGGCCCATTAATCATGGGTTTCCTATTTGAGCAGCACGGAAACGGAGAGAAACCGAAACAAAGGAAACTCGACGAGAGGTCAGTAGTTTCAAACGGCAACTCTGCGCCTGAGCTGTCGCTGTGAGCGCTCAGTGTGTGTGTGTGTGTGTGTGTGTGTGTGTGTGTGTGTGTGTGTGTGTGTGTGTGTGTGTGTGTGTGTGTGTGTGTGTGTGTGTGTGTGTGTGTGTGTGTGTGTGTGTGTGTGTGTGTGTGTGTGTGTGTGTGTGTGTGTGTGTGTGTGTGTGTGTGTGTGTGTGTGTGTGTGTGTGTGTGTGTGTGTGTGTGTGGTGTGTGTGTGTGTGTGTGTGTGTTCAGGATGTTGCACCCAGGTGAGTCACTAGTCCATGGAGTGAAACTTTGCAAAGTTTCTTTGTAATTTTTTGTTTACAGACTGAGCCGTCCAGATGTGTGTTTTCTCAGCTCGTAGTTAATCAGTCACAGCAGCGACTCTGTTGATCACAGGTGGATTAAAAAAAATAAAAGTTTAAATCTAATTTTCTGTTGTACCGCAGCTCTGATGCGGTGATTACTTTAAAGCAGGAAAGATATGAAGAAATGAAAACATGAGTTTTTGAACAGACTATTCTTCCATATGAGTTTCTACTACTTTTTAAAAACACTTTAAAAAAATTGGTAGATAATGGAGTCCCAGCCCCGTCACCTGGCAACCAAAACGGAACTCCAGCCACGTCACCTAGCAACCAAAACGGAACTCCAGCCACGTCACCTAGCAACCCAAACGGAACTCCAGCCACGTCACCTAGCAACCAAAACGGAACTCCAGCCAAGTCACCTAGCAACCAAAACGGAACTCCAGCCCCTTCACCTAGCAACCAAAACGGAACTCCAGCCATGTCACCTAGCAACCAAAACGGAACTCCAGCCACGTCACCTAGCGACCCAAACGGAACTCCAGCCCCGTTTCCTAGCGACCCAAACGGAACTCCAGCCCCGTTTCCTAGCGACCCAAACGGAACTCCAGCCCCGTTTCCTAGCGACCCAAACGGAACTTCAACAACGTTTACTAGCGACCCAAACAGAACTCCAGCCCCGTTTCCTAGCGACCCAAACAGAACTCCAGCCCCGTTTCCTAGCGACCCAAACAGAACTCCAGCCCCGTTTCCTAGCGACCCAAACAGAACTCCAGCCCCGTTTCCTAGCGACCCAAACAGAACTCCAGCCCCGTTTCCTAGCGACCCAAACGGAACTTCAACAACGTTTACTAGCGACCCAAATGGAACTTCAACAACGTTTACTTGCGACCTAAACAGAACTCCAGCCCCGTTTCCTAGCAACTGAAAATGGCAGTGACGGCAGTTTGGGTTGCCGTCACCTAGCAACCCAAACTGAGTTCCAACATGTTTGGTTAGCTTGTTTTCCTGCTGCACAGTGGCTGCTGTGTTTAACTGATGACTTACCATCCAGAAACTACTTGCTGCATTCCTGTTGGTTGTGCAGGAGGCTCCACTTATGCTCTTCAAAGATGGATCTGTTTGCTGTAATTTTCACGTGCAAAGGCAAATATTTTCGGTACGTACGCAGACATATTAAGTAAAGAAAAGAAAACGGCGCTTGGTTTTATGTCCAAAAAATGCAGAGCGAAGCGGCCATTTTGGGTCCACGTTCAAATTTTGGCCACTTTTCTTTTTTTCACACTTTAACAAGCTCCTTCTTGGGATTTTGGCTTTTTTATTATCTCTTATAATCATATCATATAATCCGTTCTTTCCCCATAATGGTCTTTCATTGGCGCGCCTCATCAGTCAAAAGGAATCAGACTCATAAAGCTAGCGTAGCGTAGCTGTTTGTCTCCCAGTCTCTGTTTTTAGCATCTCAGCAGCAGCATAAATGTTTTAACAAATGTTAGCAGAAAACTCTTGTGAATCCGGTTTTAAAGTAGAAGGTTGAATAAACACCTGCAGCATAGAAGGACTTGCTGATGGCACAGAAACCTGTGAACCATTGTGTGTTTTGGTTGATGACATCACAAGAGGCGGAAGAATCCATTTGGTATTAAGGAAACATTTTGACAAAGATACTGAAGTAAATCTTCTTCCTTGAAGGATTTTAAATAATAACATCCAAATAAAGACAGAAAAGGGAAGAAAAAACATGTCACTAGAATCAACCTTGTGTTTCTAGGAGCTCAGATTTTATCTTGCAGTTAAGTTTTTGCGTCTAAACATAGTTTAGTCTCAGGTGATTTCGATGCAGTTTGCAGAAAAACAACAGGTGATGGTTGTTTTTGTGGTTGATCAAGTGATTTTCAGGTGATCTTACTCTTCACTAACTTTCTGAGTGGGAGGATTTTTTTAAAGAAACCAGTTGAGCTGTGGGAATTAGAGTCTTTTTTCATTTCCTCCTTCATTACGGTCAATAATCACAACACTGCTTCATCTTTGTTCTCTCCTAAAAATTTACATTTTCTTGAACTCATAATTTTTTCTTAATGATTAGAAGGGAATCTGCATGTATGAATAGATGAAGCAATAAGCAGTAAATCAGTTAATCACATCAAATCAGTCATTTCTATTTGCATGATTTATCTTTTTTTCTACCAAAAACTGGATAAGTCTTCAGTCTGGTGTTTTATCCCATTTTTAAGGACAGTCGTGTTTGTTTATTTGTTCTTTCTGTTGGTTTTAATATTTAAAATGTCTTCCAGTTCCAGTATTGAAGGTTTGTTAGAATCTAAAGCTTAATGAAATGTGAGAATATGTTCTTGCATTATCATTATTCTATCATTTCTATCATGGAAAATGGTCTCAAAACAACAACAACATTATCATTTATCACAATAACTTCTGGGACGATTTATCGTCCAGCACAGGCCTGGCAAAACGATAAATTCTCCAAAATTATCTTTATAAATTACAATGTTGTCGTTTTGAGATAATTTTCCAATAATATAAAGCAAGAACAAATTCTCAAAGATCAACAAACGTTAAATCCTAATTACCATTAAACACTGGAAATGTTTTAAAAATCCAAAATAAATGAACAAAACAACAAATAATGCTAATGATGAAAAACACCAAACTGAAAACCTTAATCACCCGATTCTTGGTGGAAAGGGAGAAGGATAATTTATCTTGTGATTGTTGCTTATCGTGACAGTCGTGTGTGAAAGAAGCCATTGTGCTGCTGTAGTTTCCCAACATGTTCAGCAGATAAAACCGATTGTTGTTTTCTGAAACAATAGACGGCGGCGGCGTTCCCTCAGGTTTCCTTCGTTCACGGCGGGACGCTCCAGTTCCTTGGCCTTTGTTTGGGCCGCTCTCTGTTCAGTCGGTGTGATCGCCATATGTGAACATAAAGGACAATTTGCCTTATGTTCTTCCCCTTTGATCTCCTGTGAGGAAGATTTACGACCCGCTTGGAGGAGCGACGTTCTCCATCCACCGTCTCAGCATGTCAGGAACCGGCTGGCTCAGCTTTATTGAGCTGATTGATGCTATAAAAGACATAGGAACAGTTAAATATTACCATTTTTATTCCCTTCTGTAATGCGCCTACTGCGATAAACGATAATATTGTCATTTTATTAACGGTTTAGTAATGCGAGGACACGTTCTTGAATATCAATAAACTTTAAATTCTAACTCTGGAACTGGGAGATAATTTAAATAAACAAAACAGACAACAATATTATTGTTCATCGTGATAAAGTATAGGACAGTTTATCTTCCAGCAGAGTAACGGCCGGCACACTTAAATGACGTGGTTAAATTTGATCAAATTAAAGGTTGCTCTTAAACAAATAAATGCCAGATTATGCCACTGTCCAGGCTTTTTGGACAATAACAGGTATTATGCTCCATCATCAGCCTTTAAGTCTCAACTTAAAACCTGTTTAGCGTTGCTTATGGCTAAATTGCGGGTTTTAATGTCTGAGGTTTGCGAATCCTGGTAAGATGTCGCTCTGCTAAAACTGTTGGAGTCGACCCCATAAGGTCAGGTCCTCACGTGGATCCATGTTTTTAATGTTTCTATTTAGACTTTTAATAATACTTTTATCTTTTTTAATCTTTTCCAAAATCTCTGTCTTGCTAAAGAAGTTTTAAAGATTTGAGTCCGTGTCAAATGGCAAAGTTTTAAATGTTAAAGGTTTTATTTTTACTTTTTATTTCTCTTTCTCGCTGTTTATTCACTGTCACCTGCTGTTTTTATTTTAATTATGTAAAGCACTTTGAAATTCCTTGCTGCTGAAATGTGCTATACAAATAAAATTTGATTGATTGATTGATGGATTGACCATTAGCGTTTTGATATTTATTCTTGATTTCTGATCTAGAATCACATGGAATCGAAGTTGCACACATGAAGTTGTGGTTGTTTCTTTTTGTTTTGCTCCGCTTCTCATTACCACAGTATATGTTTTAATTGAGCAGCCTAATAGTAAATATGGGGAGTTGCTGGATTGTGTGGACTCTTCTTATTGATTTGAGCCCTGACTCATAAGAAGCTTCCCCAGATATTCGTCTGAAACCACTTCTGAACAAACCCCCACAGCTAAGCGCGTTGATGTCAGCAGATGATAATGTCCCATAATGACTCTTCCTCCCCCAGACCTCAGCCTCTGCCGCTGACCTTTATTATCATTTTAATATGCACTTTATTAAAATAGTCGTCATAAAAATAGTCGACCAGAAGCGGAGTGAAACCCCACGGTCCTCCGCCCAGTCCGTGCCCAGACCAGCTGGAGCCTCCACAGCCGCATGGAGCTGCACACATGGCTGCGATCTGAAGCGCACACACACACACACACACACACACATCTTCAGCCTCACACACACATGATGCGATGGAAACACCAACACCTTCATGTTCTATTTATGTAAACTTACTTAAATACACCAGACTGATACTTAAATGATGCGCAAGCTTTCACTTCCTCCTGGCTCTTTATTTACCCTGATGTACCGACATGCTGACGGACCAAGTGTTGAGAATGAAAACATTGTCCTATCGCAAGTGAGGTGCTCCTAATCAGACATTCTGCAGCTTTCTGGAGGATTTTACTGAGACTTTAACAATAATTTTCATATACATAATAGGCCTGTAGTGATACAATAATCTCACGATACGATACACGATATTCTGCCCACGATACGATATATATTGCGATATTCGGTAAACGTTACAATTCAATACACTTTTGCAATTTTCTGAAAGATTTTAGAGGGACTGAGTGATTTTGGTGACATTTTGTGACTGTTATAAAGTTGGACTGAATTAATTTAACTGAAAACTGATTAAAAGCTCCAACTACACAATACCTGGTTCTGGTTGGACACAGACTTAAAGTGGACAGCTGGACAAAATGAACCAAAGAAGTGGAGAGAAAACATGTTTCTTTTAGTTGAAACAGTCCAAACTGTAGCTGACATGCATTAGTAAAGTAAATAAAGTGAACCAAGTTCCTGCTCTGAATAGTTTGATACCTTTTTAACCTGAACATCTGAAGGAATCACTCTAAGCCTGATGACCTGGTGAAGCCAGCAGTGAGTGAACAAGTGACAGTTGGACGTTACGATACTTGAGGATGAATATCGATTGTTTCTAGGTAGGGAAATAAAGATTATATATATATATATAAATTTTATATATATATAATATATATATATATATATAATATATATATAATATATATATATATTATATATATATATCGTGATATCGATATTATTACACAGCCCTAATATATAAACATGCTGGAGCTCGGTCAAGATCCTACAAAGCTGCTCGCTAACGAAGACTAGCATTGGTTTTAGCTGTCCAGCTGCCAACATAACGGCTAAATCTTAAATGTGCGTCTGCTATATAAAAGAAAAACGGACTCAGTGCTTTGCTACTAATTGTTAACACTATGACGAATAGATAACAATGTCAGGAAAAAGTTTGAATCACAAAGGTGCTAGCTTGACTATGAAAACCGTAACACGTGGATGTCCTGTGGAACTCAGTGAGTTTCGGTTCGGTTACAAAATACAAAGAAAGGCAACCTGAACACCAACTCTGACAGGTCGTCAGTGTTTATATTGGGTAACCAACCACCGCTGTGTTAGCTTAGCTAATAGCAGCTGCGCTACTGCTGCTATTAGCTAAGCTATTATTAGGCTATTAGCTAATCTGTTAATTTCAAAAATAAACATCGAGCTTGAAAACATAAGGGACTGAATGTGGGACATGTTTGAGTGTTTTTTGGTGTCGAATCCTGATACATAAAGTGTTGTTGTTGTGGGTTGCTATGGCAACGAATCAGCATATAGCATAACTGATGCAGAGAGCGATAAAAAAAGTCGAATATGAATGATCTTGAGTTGTTTGTCTCCTTTTCATGAAATAGCAGAGCAAACTGAAAAGGTCCATGGCGTTTCTCCTGTTTGACAGCAGCTGGTTCTGCTTAAATCCAATCAATGCTTTTGACTTCACCTGTTAATAATCTGTGAAGGTTGACATCAATTCCTGTCGCCATCTATAGCTTTGATGCTTTTTTTCCCCCTCCGCCTCTTTGGAAACGTCGGTTTCACTTTTTGTGGTGAGAAACTTGCAGGTAGGAGAACAGGTAGATGGTGAAAAGTAAAAAGGGACAATCGTTTGCGCAAGTCCTGCATCTGTTTCTGTAATATTTAAGAGAAAAGAGAGGAATTCCCTCGTCAACAGGTTTCCTCCTAAGGACCTGGTCCGTGCGTCAAATTGATTTCCTACCTTTGTTCAGACGGTTTAGTCATATGCATGCTGAGGTTGTCATCCCTGTGCTTGGTGATGACTGGAAGCTTTTCCTCTGGTTTTCAGGAGAAGGAGCCCTGAGGCCATAAAGACGTACAAACACAGCCATGGATGGGGGCATGTTTTTCCAATCAGCACTTTATGACGGAGCGAGAAGACCGGTTTCAAATTGTCGTTTGATTTCGGAGACCTTTGGAAACAAGACGAGGATGTGCGAAATGAAAACAAAGCCAAGCGATTTTGGCTTTAATGATCACAAAGTTGATGTCATTGACAGCTTTGGTGTGTAACAGGAAGCCGTGCAGCTCAGAATGCATTTTTTTATTCAGTGTTTTCGGTGTGTGAGAAGCTCTTGTGGTAAATCAGCTTGTGTGAACGTTTTCAAACAAGGCCAAACAAAAACTAGAGCAACTCTGATATGCAGCGCACTGTGGTCGGCGTGTGTGTGAGAGTGTGTGTGTGTGGGTGTGTGTGAGTGTGGGTGTGTGTGAGTGTGCGTGACGGTGTAGGTGTTGCTCATAGTACAGGACGTCTATGTGGGAAACACTGTATGCACACCAAGGACAGATGAAAGGGGAAAGGTGGGTGGGCAGGAAGCGAACAACAAAAGAAATGTACCATCTGATTTATCAGATTGGTCCGATCAGATGGAGGAGAAGAAGAAGAAGAAGGGAGGAAAAGAAACGACGGAGGCAGAGAGTGATGGAGGGAGAGGAAGAGAACAATGACGGAAAGAGATAAGTGCATAGCGGAAGGGAGTTAGCAGTAAACAATGAGAAGGCGGTAACCGCGCTGCGCACCTGGTACAACAAAACCACAGGCCCAGTTGAAACAAACGCTGATACCTTAAGAACAACTTTAACCGTTTCACCGCCGCAATCAAGGAAAGGAGCGCGAATCCACGGATCGTCTCTCTGTCTGTCAGCGAAAGGAAGAGGACCTCCGAGGAGAAACGAGTTTCACGTTTCACTGCTGCCGAAATCACCAAAACACGTTGAAAACCGGAGAAGTGGATTTCATGTTTTTATGTTTGGTGCGGTTTGCTTTCACTTTGCAGGTGAATCATGTCTGGTAAACAAAACCATGCAGGAGATCAGCACCGGACTGGGAGTCGGTACAAACGTTCAGAAAACTTTCTCTGTTTTCTGCTGAGTTAAAAAGAAACTGTTGTACAGTGGAGGAAATTCACCTGTGAATAAGTGGCCAAAAACCATGACATGTTCATGATTTAGCCTAGGTGGCGCTAGCGCTCATCATCATCAGCATCATCATCATCATCAGCATCATCATCAATCGCTGAATGTTTAGCCAAAGTTACGATTCGTTAAGCAAATTTAGTTTTGTAATTTCATTTTGCGTTAATATAAACGGTGCATGTTTCCGACTCGAGTCGGGTCTGTTTTCACACCGGAGCCGAACAGAACCAGAGTTCGTCTGGAAGGAAACCAGCTCAACGAGTCGGTCTCGGTCCGGTTCTTCGTGTTCACAGCTGCATGAAAGGTCCAGAGCAACTGGAAACAAACTCTGGGTCACTCGAAGTGGACCAGCAGCAGCAGCTTTTGTCCTGATGAATCTGGACGTTGGCTTCACTTCCATCAGTCAGAGTTCATGTTTGTTTCTGATTTTCACATGAATCTGCATGAATACGTGGACGTGTCGTCGCTCTACGGCTACTTACTCTTTCTTTAGCTTGGCGAACCAGAGTTTCCTGAGATGGAGATCAATAAGAGACGTTTGGTTTGACGGCTGCTGCTCTACAGCGACACGCAGTGGCTTTTAAATGTCACAAACAACAACCTGACGTTACCTGCTCTACTCTACCCAAAGGTCAGGCCTGGATTTCAAATTAATGGGACAAAAATTTAATATATTTGACGCCAAATGTGTCAATTTATGACGGACGAGGAACAGTAGAACTACTTCAACATGTTTTTACTCAAGGAAAAGTAAAAATGTATTTGGTAAAATCTAAAGTACTGAATAACTGATCAAATATTTAAAAATCACATCATCAGCTGGACCTGATAATGTGAAACCAGAATAACATTTTCCAGTTTCTTTCAATAAAAAAAACCTTATAAATCTTTAACACAAACTGCAGATCTGGTGAGTTTTCTGAAAATCCAGACATTTTACTCAACTGAGAGTAGAGAAACTTTAGAATAAAATTACTCAAGTGAAAGTGAAAAGTACAGTGTCTTAAATGTTCTCCTAAAAGTCCGTAAAAAACAAAGAAAGTTACTTAAGTAAATGTTTTTGTTGCCCAACTCTGCAAACAAGTTGTAGAAAACCAGGAAAATCTGTAAGATGAGGACAGAAATACTGGATGTTATTATTAAAAAATGTCTTAATTTAATTTATTTAACAATCTAAAATCATTGCAACACTTTTGCCAATCCTGTAAGGTCTGTAAAACAACTTGGCATGTGAAGCAAGATAATTTTTATCTGGAATATTTGAAAAATGCAGACAGAAACCTGGATTAGGGTTATTTACTGGGTAATTATTTTTCCTTTTGCCTCATAACAACTGCACTGCTCAAATCTTCAGTTCAGCTGAGAGGAATATCAGCGCCGGTTTAATTATTACATGATCTCTAAGGTCATTTTAGGATGTTTTTTGTAGAAAACGCCCGATTAAAACAGGATTTCCATCAGATTAATTTGTAGTATAGTTGGAGTCGTTTTGAAGCCGCTCACTGATTTCCTTTTGTTTTTAATTACGCAGAGGGAATAAAACAAGGACACATTCTGTCGTGTTAGACAGACAGACGGTCTCCATCGCTGATGTTTTTACGGCCCCCAGTCATCCTGCAGACAGGCGCAGATTTACAGCAGGCACATTCAGCAGGCAGCCCGTTGCGAGGACCCCAGAGGACCGGTTGGCTGTCGGCGGGTCTGCAGAGCGAGGCGACCCGCCCGCGTTCCTCCGGCCCGCCTCGCTCCAGTGTTAATCATGTCATTTATTTTATTGCCTTTTCTCTCTGAGATTGCGCCACCAGAATTAATTTGGCTCCATCCGATCACAACGAGGAGAAATCTGGTTTCAATCAGTTATTGATCTGCAAAGCGTCAAGTCGACGGTTTACTCTGAATTATTGGAGGCAGCGGAAGCAGAATAAAACTCATTAAAAAAAAGATGTAATCTGGAATAAAAAGCTGTTTATCTTAGTCTGTCCTCAGAGATTTGACCAGAATAGATTCGCTGATGATCCAGAGATGTTGGGACTTCCTGCATTGGAAGTTCATTACAGTTTAAAGTTAATTCATCTTTGGGAATGAGAATATTGTCGTTTATCGTGATGTTATCGTCCAGCAAACTTTGTCATAGCAGCGAATGACTCATTTTTCCTTCTATTTGCAGGAATATTGTTTGTTTTCACATTTATTCAGTTTCAAATGATATAGTAACATTTACAAGACGGTTTGTGTTTTCATCATAAAACTAGATATCTGTTTATTTTTGTTTGGGATTCATTCATTCATGGTGAATACAGCCTTGTTCTGAAATGCTTCAGCGACAGTCTGGATTCGATTGATCCTCATTGTTCTGACTTTTTCCCTTCCTGCCATCATTGCTTTGCTCCCACAGCTTCTGCAAAATTACATCCAAACTTCTCTTTGCAGTTTCACACATGCAAGTTATGACGATGAATATTATTCATCTATCCAATTATTACACTAAATTAACACCAGGGTTTCTACACAGTCTGGAAAACAAAGTTTTGAAAAAATATTTGAGTTTTTTTCTCCTTATTTGGTCATTTGAAATATTTTTTAAATAAAAACATTCTGGAACATAAGTTTATTTTTATTTATGTTTGGATGTTATTTACTTTGGGGAAAAGAGACATTTTCTTAATTCAACCAACCCATATCTGCATTAACAGGTCTGTGTCACAAACATTCATCTGAAGACTGTAAGCGTATTTGAAGTTGTGTAGTTCAGACCTTTGGCGTCTCGGTGTTGAACATTGTGCAGCAGAGCAGATCTAAACTGGCCCAGACGCAGAAAAGCGTTGATCATTGTGTCGTTTTATGATTACTGGAACACTCAGACAATAAAAACCCAGAAATGTTAATGTTTGCAGCTGAAATGCTTACAATGACTTACTTTAAAATGTTAAAACAGCCCATTTCCTGTGAAGCTTGAAATTGTAAAACTCGTACTTAGAAGCAGATTTTACGACGTTTTGAGAAAACAAGTCTTGTGTGATGTGCAGGTCTGCTGCGATCTCAGTGAATTTAGTTCAGCCTTTCTGCCTGCGATTGTGTGACAGCTCTTGTGTTTGTTGTGTACTGTTAGGCAAGGTTAAGCCTGTTGTGGTTTACCATGGAAAATAAAGGCCTCGAGTCACATTGTCACCTGAACGGCACAGACGCACACACTGCTTCTTCATAACTGGGTGCGCCTCTTGTGTGCTGGTGGAAAATTTTCAAGGTTTGCTTATTCAACTGCATCTCCTTTTTTCCAAGTACCAGGGGAGGAGAAGTTACCAACCTGCAATGGAAAATCATTTTTAACTGAAACAAAACATTCTGACAAAGAGGCTCTGCTGTGCTTGCTCAGAGTTAAGAGAGTAAATTGTGTCTGTTTACATGCAGCGTCTCTCTCTCTCTCTCTTTCTCTCTCTCTTTATCTCTCTGTCTCTCGTTTTAATTTAACCATTGAGGCCACAACAATGGAAGAAACTCTTACCATCGTGGAAATATGTGACATTCAAGCATCCAGGTGCTCAAATGTTCCACAAAAAGCATAAACAAAGTCTGTGACAACTAAGGCTGTATAATAATATTGATATTTTCTTTCCTAGAAAAAAAATCGATATTCATCCTCAAGTATCGTAACGTCCAACTGTCACCTTGTTCACTCACTGCTGGCTTCACCAGGTCATCAGGCTTAGACTGATTCCTTCAGATGTTCAGGTTAAAAAGGTATCAAACTATTCAGAGCAGGAACTTGGTTCACTTTATTTACTTTACTAATGCATGTCAGCTACAGTTTGGACTGTTTCAACTAAAAGAAACATGTTTTCTCTCCACTTCTTTGGTTCATTTTGTCCAGCTGTCCACTTTAAGTCTGTGTCCAACCAGAACCAGGTATTGTGTAGTTGGAGCTTTTAATCAGTTTTCAGTTAAATTAATTAATTATAACAGTCACAAAATGTCACCAAAATCACTCTGTCCCTCTAAAACCTTCCAGAAAATCACAAAAGTGTATTGAATTGCATCGTTTGTTGAATATCGCAATATATATCGTATCGTGGGCAGAATATCGTGTATCGTATCGTGAGATTATTGCATCACTACAGCCCTAGTGACAACATGACGTCTGATTAGTAAAATGAATGAACTGGTTGTTTCTTGCTGTGCGCCGCCATTATTTTGAAGGGGAGGCAGGTTGGGAGCGTTGGGTTTGGCTTTAGTCAGAACGTTTGCATGGTTTGTGTGTTTGGTTCCTCATCATGTTGTTTCTGGAGTTGGATCAATAGATTGGGAATTCATGAATTCACATCTGAACAGACGAGAGCTGAGATCCAGGCAGAAGGAATTAGAAGTGTGACGATGAGCCGAGACGACATGGAAGTTCGCCAGGCAGCATTGGCTGGTTGATAAGTTTTAAAGTTTTAGCTCAACCTTAAAACTTTCTGTGCATTTTCTGGAAAATCAAACCTGATTTTGCTGCACCAAAACTTCAGCAGTACCCCACCGACGTGTCTAAAAGAGATGCAGAAGGCAGTAAATGAATTAATCTAAACAGTTTAAAACCTTTTGTGGTTCAAATAGGAAGCTGCAGATGCTAATATTAGCATTGTTAGCGGCTAACGGTTAGCTGCTCTGTGAATGCTTCTTTTTTAACTTGGTAACAAAAATGTTCCTGGATAAACTTTTAAAAAGATTTGAGAGCTTCTTGAATGATTCTCCAGCCGAGCGTTGTTGGCTAACCAGGTGAAACGGTCAGAAACTCCGATGTTATTGTCTTTTAAACTTCAACATACAAAGATCCAAATCTCCATCTTAAAGATTTCACCTCCAAATCTGACGGCAGGCTATCGGCCTGACGGCGTCCGGACCTGACGGCGTCCGGGCCTGACAGCGTCTGCGCCTGACGGCGTCCAGGCCTGACAGCGTCTGCGCCTGACGGCGTCCGGGCCTGACGGTGGCCTGACGGCGTCTGGGCCTGACGGCGTCTGGGCCTGACGGCCTGATGGCCTGTCGGCATCGGCGCCTGACGGCGTCCGGGCCTGACGGTGGCCTGACGGCGTCTGCACCTGACGGCGTCCGGGCCTGACGGTGGCCTGATGGCCTGACGGCGTCTGGGCCTGACGGCCTGATGGCCTGACGGCGTCTGCGCCTGACGGCGTCCGGGCCTGACGGTGGCCTGACGGCGTCCAGGCCTGACGGTGGCCTGACGGCATCTGGGCCTGACGGCCTGATGGCCTGACGGCGTCTGCGCCTGACGGTGGCCTGACGGCGTCTGGGCCTGACGGCCTGATGGCCTGACGGCGTCTGCGCCTGACGGCGTCCGGGCCTGACGGTGGCCTGACGGCATCTGGGCCTGACGGCCTGATGGCCTGACGGCGTCTGCGCCTGACGGTGGCCTGACGGCGTCCGGGCCTGACGGTGGCCTGATGGCCTGACGGCGTCTGGGCCTGACGGCCTGATGGCCTGACGGCGTCCGGCTGACGTGGCCTGACGGTGGCCTGACGGTGGCCTGACGGCGTCCGGGCCTGACGGCATTCTGGCCTGCCTGCGGCTCGAATATGTTTTGTTTCTGCTTTGTGTCCTGTGTGTGTTCAGGCTCAGGGGGGCGTCGAGAGGGAGCGATGCTCACACACCCAACCACATATTTACGTTACAAATCATGCCGAAACAATTTAGCTGGCCACAAACACAAACATCGTCCTTATAGTCATCGTGGACAGACAGAAACGACGGAGAAGAATTCAGGGACAAGAATACAAAAACAAAGGAGGCTGAACTGATGGAAACAGTTGGCAGGTTCTTTATTTTTTATTTTTTCCAGGCATAATGTCTGAGAATCAAATCATTTCTCATTTGCAAACATGATCTGACTCTTAAAGCATACAAAATGAAATGTTCATTCATTCAAGCGTTGACAAGTATTCTCCTGCTCCCCAAACATTGCTGCAATCTGTTTTTGCCTGCTTTTTTACGTCAGAGTGATACGGTGGTTTCTAGGAGGACATTAACACTAAAACGTTGTTTTTTTTAATGTTGGCTTTAGTAAAAAATTATTGAAAACTGCATTGACTCAACTGATGGTGAAGATAAAGAATGACACAGAGAAAAGGACAAAAAGTGAAACATTGCATGGCAGAGAGGGAAATATTCCTACAACACAGTTAAACCAAAACACTTAAAAACCATAAAACATGACAGACTAAACCGTTTTAATGCACAAATCTGGAAAAGGAAAAGTCCAACTACTGGGAATCAGATTCGAAACATAGTTTTACCGAGTACTAAAACAATTCGGTCACTTGTTTAGGCATTACTATGGGCGCAGTAATTGGGACTTAACTGAGTTCATTAAAACTTTTATTTTGATGCAAAATATCAGAACTGAATTGCATCACCTTATATTAAGGCAAATTATCGGATCAAAAACAAACCAGCAGTGTTGCCTTGATTATTTTATCCATGTTTGAGAAATCCTTTAATCTCCATGGCAACCATTCGGCTTTTCAAAACGCCTGGGTGGACCAAGCTCCGCCTCCGAGGAAAAGCTCCTCCCCTCTCAGCTCCCCCAGACTAGCCAGCAGCAATTAGCTTGTTAAAGAGCAACGCTGGTTAAAACGTTATTAAAGGGTTAAATGAGGAGCCATGTTGGGACGACTTCCTGGAGGCGGAGCTTAAGAAAGAGCAGGAGGTTTTAAAGAGACAGAGGAACAATTTGAAAGCGTTAAATTGCTGAGTTATATTTAATATGTGCAGCATTCTTATAACAATTTAACTTTCATGAGTTGACTTGAATTTAAAGGTAAAATAATAAATAGAAGATGGTAGTTCTTGGGTGAATTATGGAAAAACAAGGAGAAAATTCAGATTTTCCAAAAAAATTAAACAGGAAATGTGATGAATTGATCAAATTGATTCATCACCTAGCTTTGCTTCCTATCCTTTATGGTTAGAGACCGATTCATTTCTCTTGTTTTTCCAAAGACTTTCCCTCCACAGCTGCAGATAAATCATCAGAGATCTCCAGTGTGCAAAACAAAAAAAATAGTCCACAATTTTTCACTTTACAAGATTTAAAGAATTAAGTTTACAGGAGGCGAGCAAGCGAAGGAAAATAGACACGAGTCTCTGACCGAAGCTAATTCCAGTGCAGAGATCTTTTAGTGGAGCGAGTCACTTTATTTTGGGGTGATAATTACACGCTGTGGGTGAGCCACCATGTTATTTGTACAGAGATGATCGATAGCAGAAAATCAAGTCAAACGTGTAGTTATGAAGGAGCTTTTCATAAAAATACAGACCATTCATGCAAAGCAACAGTTTTCTATAAAGCTGAGGCTGCACACACTCACACACACATGAGCAAGCAGATGTGGTGCAAACATATGTTTATACACACACATAAAGATGAAGGGTGGCAGCAGGCGGTCTGTGTGATGCTGCAGCAGATCGCGGCCTCCTGCGCCTCTGCATGCTGCCCTGCGGTGAAGCTCTGGCTCTGCTCCACTTTTGGAGAAGCTCCACATGTGGTCAGCTGCATGGCAGCGCCCTCGCTTCACGCTCCCAACATGACTCCAGCGTGGACTGGTGCCATCCACAGATCACTTGGAGAAATGAAGAGAAAACTGCTGCTTCTCCTGATGGACCAGGGCCGGCCAAAGCCTTTCAGAGGCCCCGAGCAGGGTTTAGTTCGGGGGCCCTCCAGAGCAAACACCAGATGTTGCACCGACTCATCAGCCAGCTGATTTATTGGCCCCAATTTCCTTCATTTTGGGAGGTCGGTGATCGGCCAGCGGAGGGCAGAGTGCCCAAAAAATTATTCTCAAGTAAAAGTAAACGGTATTTAGGAAAACTTTTACTCAATTACTGAGTAACTGATCAAATCATCAATCATTTAATATTTAAAAATTCCATAATCAGACAAACTAGAATATAAAGTCAAGTGGAAATTTTGGTATTTTAAGGACCGAAATGATCATTCATATAAGTAACAAAAACAACAAACTCAGGCAAAATAAAATGTTTCCAAATCAGTTTCTTTAAATAAAAAACTTCTGAAACTTTAGCAGAAACTGCAGGTGTGTGTCTGAGTCTGGTGGATTTCTGGTTCAAACATGTTCGATCGGTCAGAAAACAACCTGTGCACAAGACGTTTCTCTCATATTGTAAGTGAAATAATCTGCTTTTTCATCAATATTGAGGAGCTATTGACTTAAAACGAGCTCCTATATGAAAAGTTACTTCTAAGTTACTATTGTCTTATTTTACGTATCCTAAGATATTTGCACTACAAACTAGACCTAGAAAACCTTCTTGTTAGTTTTTGCAGTGTAAGCAGCTGCTTAGCTTGCATATGCTTTGGGCCGGCCCTGACCGGAACCAAGACTCCAGTGATTTTTGAGCTGAAGCTCTTTTGCTTCCAGGTTGTAGCAGCTTGTAAGTTTTAGACAAAGAGCAAATTTGCAGATATTGTGAATTAAACATGATTGCTCTAGAAACTTCCAGAGTCAGTTGAGGATCTGTGATGCTCCGGCCCCCCGGAGTTAATTCAGAACCAAGCAGAACCAAGCAGAGTCTGCTCGGTCGGACTTGTGTCTCTGCTCTCCAGCGCCTCTTTGAGCTCCTGGAGATAAAAGCAGCTGGTTCTACATCAAATCAATAAGCCCATCAATGGCAACATCTCCGGAAGATTAAAGAGAAACTCTGTGAGAGGCAGAGCTGGAGACGGGGTGCTAATACGCTACAAGACCCGGCCAATGGGACGGGATTTAATTGATGTGCAGAACTGAGATGGTGCTGTTGCAATGGGGCGGGTCGAGGTTCTGTTTGGTAACTTCTTACTATTCTTCCATTAGGAGGAGTGTTGTTTGTCTCTGTCTGTCTCGTTTACATACATCGGTTATTTTTAACGGTTTCTCGACATTCAGTTCCTCCATATCTGTAGATTAATAATTATTTCTTTGTAGTTTGTTTGAAATATGCACTCCATTTCTCTTGCTTTATTTGATTCATAAAAAAACATGGAGTCCTCCTGAAGAACGGGCACAATGAATAGTTTCTACGATCATCCATCCATCTTATCCGGGTCGGGTCGGGTTCCTGCGCAGGAACCCCAAGACGTTTCCAGCCGAGAGACATCGTCCCTCCAGCGGGACGATTTTGGTAATAGTTCACCAAAATAGAAATACTAATTGAGATTCTGTTGGGATTTTTCTAATAGATAAACATGCTTTGGGATTGGACTGGGCCATCACGATACAAGGGATTCTTATCAGTCAAAATATATTAATATTGATTTTTTTTTTATACGTATATCTGAAACTGGTGATGCGACCTTTGCTGTTTTATCCACTTTTTTTAAATTTAAAGCAGCTATGAGACGCTGGAGAAACCTTAAACTGCTGCTGCGCAAGTAACGCAGCACGTTGTTGCTAGGCAACCAATGAGCGAGTTAGTAAGTTACTGTGCAGGTTGTTGCTAGGCAACCAGAGAATAAGTTAGAAAGTCACTCTGCAGGTTGTTGCTAGGCAACCAAAGAATAAGTTAGTAAGTTACTCTGCACGTCATTGCTAGGCAACCAAAGAGTGAGTTAGTAAGTTACTATGCAGGTTGTTGCTAGGTAACCAAAGAATAAGTTCGTAAGTTACTCTGCACGTTGTTGCTAGGTAACCAAAGAGTGAGTTAGTAAGTTACTCGGCACGTCGTTGCTAGGCAACCAAAGAATAAGTTAATAAGTTACTCTGCATGTTGTTGCTAGGCAACCAAAGAATAAGTTAATAAGTTACTCTGCACATTGTTACTAGGCAACCAGAGAATAAGTTAGTAAGTTACTCTGCATGTCGTTGCTAGGCAACCAAAGAATAAGTTAGAAAGTCACTCTGCATGTTGTTGCTAGGCAACCAAAGAATAAGTTAATAAGTTACTCTGCATGTCGTTGCTAGGCAACCAAAGAATAAGTTAGTAAGTTACTCTGCACGTCATTGCTAGGCAACCAAAGAGTGAGTTAGTAAGTTACTATGCAGGTTGTTGCTAGGTAACCAAAGAATAAGTTCGTAAGTTACTCTGCGCGTTGTTGCTAGGTAACCAAAGAGTGAGTTAGTAAGTTACTCTGCACGTCGTTGCTAGGCAACCAAAGAGTGTGTGAGTTAGTTGGTTGAGCGGCTAGAGCCTCTCCTCCGCCTACATCCCCCAGAATGCCGTGCAGTTCTGGACTGGAGTTCAGTTCTGACATGACCAAATGTGTGAGAAAAGGGTTGGCAGCACTTTAACAAGACACGTTGTAAAGGGACAGTAGAATCCAAATAAAGAATCTGCAGCTTTGTGTCAAAACGATTGGAGCTGATGAGTTAAACCCAAAACCTAACAGAACTGATCAGAACCTCTGTCCAAAATAGAAAGTTGGGGGAACTCATGTTGCAGCCACTAATGCGCTTCAGCCAGTATATGCAGAAAAAGCCCGTAATGAGAGCAGCATGTGTGCAGGAATAAAGTGAGGGAATGTAAAACGCTCTCTGAAATATTCTTTCATAGTGAGGAGGAGACCGCAGGATGGAGCCGGCGCTGATCTGGGCCGTGTGGTTGTGGGCCCGAGTTTGTACGCTCTCTATCTGAAGCCACATCACAGGCCCGGGCCATGTGTAATGTGATCTGGATGGGCAGAGGAGGGTCCCACACACACACACACACACACACACACACACACACAGCTGGACCCAAAGGGAACCGCCGCTGAGGTGCAGCGCCGGAGCCGCTGGTCAGCCATGCAAGATGCAGCCAAACAATCAGGAGGCTAGTTTAAAAAGGCTAACGAGACATTAGCTCTTTGTTTTGACTAACTACGCTCCATCCATCATCCATCATCCATCCATCCATCATCCATCCATCCATCATCCATCCATCCATCATCCATCCATCCATCCATCATCCATCCATCCATCATCCATCCATCCATCCATATCATCCATCATCTCATCCATCCATCCCATCCATCCATCACCATCCATCCATCCATCATCCATCCATCCACATCTCCATCATCCATCCATTCCATCATCCATCATCATCATCTCCATCCATCCATCTCACCCATCATCTCCATCATCCATCCATCATCCATCCATCCATCATCCATACCATCATCCATCCATCCCATCCATCCATCATCCATCCATCCATCCATCATCCATCATCATCCATCCCATCATCCATCCATCCATCCATCCATCATCCATCCATCCATCATCCATCCATCCATCCATCCATCATCCATCCATCCATCCATCCATCCATCCATCATCCATCCATCCATCCTATCCATCATCCATCCATACCATCCATCCATCCATCCATCCATCACATCATCCATCCATCCATCCATCCATCCATCCATCCACATCCATCCATCCATCATCCATCCATCATCCATCCATCCATCCATCCATCCATCCATCCATCCATCCATCCATCATCATCCATCACATCCATCATCATCCATCCATCTCATCCATCCTATCCATCATCCATCCATCCATCCATCCTATCCATCCATCCATCATCCATCCATCCATCATCCATCCATCCATCCTCATCCATCCATCCATCCATCCCTCTCATCCATCTCATCCATCCATCCATCCATCCATCCATCCATCCATCCATCCATCCATCCATCCATCCACATCCTCATTCCATCATCCATCATCCATCCATCCATTTCCCTCCATCCACTCCATCCATCCATCATCCATCATCCATCCATTCCATCATCCATCCATCATCCCATCCATACCTCATCATCCATCCATCCATCCATCCATCCATCATCCATCATCCATCATCCATCCATCCATCATCCATCATCCATCCCATCCATCATCCATCCATCCATCCATCCATCCATCCATCATCCATCCATCCATCATCCATCCATCATCCATCCATCCATCCATCATCCATCCATCATCCATCCATCCATATCATCCATCCATCCATCATCCATCACCATCCATCCATCCATCCATCCACCATTCCCCTCCATCATCCATCTCCATCCATCCATCCATCCATCCATCATCCATCATCCATCCATCATCCATCCATCCATCATCCATCCATCCATCCATCATCCATCCATCATCCATCCATCATCATCCATCCATCATCCATCCATCCATCCATCCATCCATCATCCATCCATCCATCCATCATCCATCCATCCATCCATCCATCCATCATCCATCCAATCCATCATCATCCATCCATCCATCATCCCATCCATCCTCATATCCCATCCATCCATCCATCCATCATCCATCATCCATCATCCATCATCCATCATCCCATCCATCCATCCATCCATCCATCCATCCATCCATATCCATCCATCCATCATCCATCCATCCATCATCGATCCATCCATCCATCCATCATCCATCCATCCATCCATCCATCCATGCATCCATCCATCATCCATCATCCATCATCCATCCATCCATCATCCATCCATCATCCATCCATCCATTCATCCATCCATCCATCCCTCCATCCATCCATGCATCCATCTATCCATCCATTCATCCATCCAATATGTTTCAGTTCTTCTCTTTCTCTTCTGGTCTGCTGTTTCTTCTCATATCTTTAATTTCTTTCATTGTTTTTCTTTCCCTCCAGTTTTATCTATTTTCTCTCTCTCCCTCCTCTCATCCCTCGCTCCTTTTGTCTTCTTTCTGCTGACTCCAAGCCTTGAACAAACAAACAAGCAGCGGGTGGATTTCCTCTCCTATATATGATTCAGTTCAGTGAGGATGTTTGTCGAACATGAAGTGAGTCTCTGATTCCCACTGGGAGATCAAAACCTTCTGTCGTCTTGTACTGGTTTGTGCTGGTGGGGTTTTAGCTCATAAGAGGTAAACTTAGGAAATCTCACCAAATGTTGCAAACTTTAGATCTTAAATCAGCATAAGACCAACCTAAGAATATGTTTGAAACGTGCATTGCTCTTTTTGCATTTTAATTGTTTTGCACTTCAGGCAAACTCTTGTGACACTGATGCAGCTGTGTAACAGTAACCGACTGCAGGCGTTATCCGTCAGAGGAAAGCAGCCTAGTCCCCTGAGAACCAGCCAAACCACTTGTGGTAACAACAACTTGTGGTGATAAATGAGTGGCGAGGAAAACCCAAGCTGTGTTTCCAGGTGTTTGGATCAAACTCAGGTTTACAGTTTTGAAATCCATTCGATATTTTCTCCCTGAAACTGATGGTGACTTTACTCCACGTTCCTCAGGTCAGCTGTTTTTCTTATTTCATGTCAGAAGGGACTGAAGTTAAAAAAGGCAAAAGGGGCAGATTTAAAACTTTTTTTTTCAATATTTTACCTGCAAATAAATGACAAATAGAATTAGCACACGTTAATCACATAAAGCTGGTTTAAAAATACGGGATTCTGTCACTTCACTGCAAAAACTCAAAATCTTACCAGGTATTTTTGTTTAGTTTCTAGTGAAAATATCTTAGTGCATCTGAAATGAGACAACAATAACACAGAAGTGACTTTTCAGCAAGACATAAGAGCTTGTTTTACATCAATACATTTCCATTGAACTTATAACCTGGAAATATGTTTTGTGCAAGTGAAATAATCTGCCAGTGGATTTAGATCTTTTTCATCAATATTAAGGAATCATTTTTAAACAGTCTCCTGTATCCTGCTGAAATGTTATTTATAAGTTGTGTCTAATTTCAGGTGAACTAAGATATTTGCTGTAGAAACTAGTCAAAAACATACTTGGTAAGATTTTGTGTTTTTGCAGTAATGCATGATATTCTTAGGATAAAGTGATATATTTTCTAGTGAAAGCGTTGTGTATCCGCACCATCTTCCTAATGTTGTGTTGAGATAAAATGTGATGTGGGTTTTCGGAGCTTGGCTTGTTTCCTTGCTGCTGCGCGGCGCGTGTTGAGGGGACCGGCCCCCAGCAGGGGCCTGACATGGGAAACGGAGGTAGAGAAGAGGTGGGGCTCTCCGCTCATCCCCAGAAATCACCAACGCCGCTGGGGCAAAAGGAATTAATCAGAGAGAATACATTACAACATGAAAGGAGGGAAGACTCTCATCCACCAGCCTTCACTTCATTCGTCTTTGTCTCACTTTTGTTTTGTCTTTGAAACTCAGTCAATCAACTGGGGACTGTTAAAGTCACCTAGGAAAGCAAAGAAATGATCAGAATATTGTGGCACATTTCTGATCTCTGGATTTTGAAATGATTTCAGATACAAGTTTTAATCAATTTAAAGAATTATAACATCGGAAAATATTTTCTAATCAGCTTTACAAGCAAGCTGTCACTATAAAACAAAGTTTAAGAGACAACATTTAAACTGTTAGCATTGCTAAAACGTCTGTCTCTGTGACACACATCCAGACAGTTTCATGAGATTTAACTCGCACAAGCACAACAGTATAACCTCTTCGGCTTTACTTTAATTAAATGAAAGTCTTGCTCTCTCTCGCTTTCTTGCAGCCTGAATGAACTGCAGACATGCTGTGGAAAAGAGGTTTCTTATCTCCAAATTGCTCAACCTTCCTTATTTTCTCCTGCAGGGTTTCCTGTTCTTCCTCTGACTTTAAAATATGCAGTAAAGATGCTTATTTAGGACTGGAAACCAAAAATCACAATGTTGTTTTTGCATTTAAATCCTCCGATTTATGTCGGCGCTCTTCAAGCAGGAGATGGTTTCCGAATCCTCTTCTGGTTCTCTTGAAAAAAGCAACCTGCAATCATGGCATGGATGATTCTGCTCTTTAGATTTATTGGCGTAGAAAAACACCTCGAGGCCTGTGAGCATGTCTTCGCTCTGAATTTGTCGCCTGTTTGTTTGGGTTTGCGTTTTTGGGTTCTTCATTGTAAAAGTTGTGACTGCCGTGTTGTTAGACCCAAACCACAATCCCACAGCCAGAATGGAAGTGCCAAAAACTGAACTTTTATGAAAAGGCCTCCAAAATAAAACTCCAGTCATTGCAGCTGCAGGAGGAGATAAATGTAGCCGTCCGTTCATCGTTTGGTTTTAAAAGCAGAGGCGTCCCTGCTACAGAATAAATATTAATTTTGTCCCCGGGTTCTTCCTCACCACTCCTGAATTTGAACTTTATCTAAGTGAAGCTTTTAATACCTGGAAGATTTTGCAGAAACATTTTTTTTGGAGTCTCAGCTGCTACAAATGAAGCTTAATAATTAAACTGGACTTCAAAGTTTTGTGGTTTGACAACTTTTTAAACACCTATGCTTTAAAAATATCATTTCAAAACAAAGGATAGTTTACAGAACAGCAAATATTCCTGGGAATGATGTAGGAAAATGTATTTTCTAGCTAATTCTCTCTTTGTAAGAGGGATGATTATTTGTTTGTCTGTTTATTCATAAAATCTCTATTATATTCCTCCGGTGGTTTAGACCAAACTTTACAATTAAATCGCCCTTTACACACATTATAAAACAGACTCGGTGATATTCCTGAAGACACAAACAAAATTAAAATCGGCCGCTTCAACAGTTATAACGACATACAAACATTCACCACACAAACGGGTTCAGATATAAAAACAAACATTCAAATATAAATTTAGCCGTTCCAATATTAATCCATTCTCCATTATAGATTTTTTTATGGTTGTTTAAAGAGTTTAAAGTTTGAAGCTAAAAAAAGTTTTTTACAGGTTTCTTTGTGTTTGTTTTCTTTGAAAAGGAAGTAAGGCACTGCACAAATTTAAATGTAAATTTGTGCAAAACTATCTTGCTTATCTTAAAGTGCAAATCCTTTCATATTTATCTTAGCGCCATAAAGAGTATGTTTGCATGCAGAATATTTCTGTTTGGGTTTTAAAGCCATTCAGCAGCAGCAGCACCTGCCAGCCACTTCTTTTCAATACTTCCACAACGCCGACGCCCCGGGATCCCAGCATCTGATACCGACATCAAAGCAGCAGATCCGACTTCAGAAAGCGCCGTGCTCATGAAGTCAATGGCTGACCCGCGGGGCAGAGAGCATGCAAAATGGCTGAGCTTCCCATAACCTGTTGGTCTGCAGCGCGCCGGCACAGAAAACACACCAACACACACAGACCATTAGAGAGTTCTGACAAAAACCAGGAGGATGGAGACATGACACCAGTTTTAAAGTCCCTCCACCTGTAGCTCAGCGGAGAGACTTTAAAATACTGATGTTAGTTTATAAATCACTGAACGGTTTAGCACCACAACACCTTAAGGATCTGTTGTTGCTGTACCAAACGTTAGGGCTGTAGTGATACAATAATCTCATGATACGATACACGATATTCTGCTCACAATACGATATATATTGCAATATTCAGCAAACGATACAATTCAATACACTTTTGTGATTTTCTGACAGGTTTCAGAGGGACAGAGTGATTTCGGTGACATTTTGTGACTGTTATAAAGTTGGACTGAATTAATTTAACTGAAAACTGATTAAAAGCTCCAACTACACAATACCTGGTTCTGGTTGGACACAGACTTAAAGTGGACAGCTGGACAAAATGAACCAAAGAAGTGGAGAGAAAACATGTTTCTTTTAGTTGAAACAGTCCAAACTGTAGCTCATGCATTAGTAAAGTAAATAAAGTGAACCAAGTTCCTGCTCTGAATAGTTTGATACCTTTTTAACCTGAACATCTGAAGGAATCACTCTAAGCCTGATGACCTGGTGAAGCCAGCAGTGAGGTGAACAAGGTGACAGTTGGACGTTACGATACTTGAGGATGAATATCGATTCTTTTCTAGGAAAGAAAATATTGATATATATTGTGATATCGATATTTTTATACAGCCCTACCAACCGTCTGGACCCCTCAGATCTTCTGGTTCTGATCTGCATCCAGAACCAGAACCAAACGAGGAGAAGCAGCTTTCAGCTTCTATGCACCACAGATCTGGAACAAACTTCCAGAAAACTGTAAAACAGCTGAAACACTGAGAGTCTTTAAGTCTCAAATTAAAACCTACATGGTTAGATTGATTATGGATAAATTATGGATTTTAATGCCTGAGGTTTGAGAAATATTTATATTTTTACTTTTAATAATGTTTTTATTTCTTTAAATCTTTTTCAAACTCTGTCTCTTTCTGGTTTTTTTATTTATTTTAAATTGTGTAAAATTTGATTGATTGAAAACATGGTCTCCTTTTCATGGTGAAGTCAGTGAAAATCTATTACTCTAACTGCACAAAGCTGGACGTTACCCCCAAAAGTTACGCTTTTATTTCATGGCTCAGTGTGAAATATCTAAAACACTAAATCTCACCTGGTATTTTGTTTATTTTCTAGAGAAAATGTCTCAGTCTGTTTGAGACGAAACAAAACTGACTTACAAATAACATTTCAGCAACTTACAGGAGCTTAACGTCAATAATTCATTAATACTGATGAAAAAGTTCCAGTTGCATTTCAATTATAACACGGAAAAAAATAATTCAAGCCGGTTTTTCTTGTTATAAGTGAAATAATCTGCCACTGGGTTGCTAGGTAACCGGCTTGGCTTGGCCATGGTTGCTAGGTAACGGTCTGAGGTTGCTAGGTAACGGTGCCAATCTGCCAGTGGAAGTCAAAACTTTCTCACCAATATTAACTTAAACATCCTCGTGTATCTTGCTAAAAATTATTTTCAAGTCAGTTTTGTCTTTTTCCAAGTGTGTAGATATTTACTTCAGACACTAAATCAATATTACTTTGTAACATTTAGTTTTTTTACCTGTAAAAAAATAATGTGTATTTCTGTTTTTAAGCACAAATACACATTCATATTTAGTTTTTTGCTTTTTTTAGTGACACTCCTCAGTTGAATCTATAAAGTGGACATTCTGTTGTTTCTTTTTCTATGTTTAGAGTTTGAATTACTAACTAAATGCAGAAAAATCTTTTTAAATAGTATGATTTATATTCCATATTCCAGGGAGCTGCTTAAACCTCATAAATATTGGTATAAACTATTACTTTTCATAATAAATGAACCATTAATGAATTAAAAAATGCAGCTGCATTGCCAAGCTCCAGGTTTATAAATGTACATTATAAATATACTGCTTAATATATTAAGTTATTTAAAATAAAAGTCACTTAGACCATTAAGTGAATCTTACTCTGATCCACCCATTAATTAAAAGATTAGAGTTTCTCCATAGGACAATTTTGTTTTTAAATATTTAAAATATATTGTCATGAAAGCAGTGGCTAAAAATATTAAATGTCCAATTATAATCTGTTATTCTTATGTTTTTAAGTCTATAAGGATGTTAATTTGGAAAACCCGCTGCGTTTGTTGACAAAGTCACAGAATAAACTCAAAATAATTCAAGCCGTTTTTTAAAAAAAACGACAACAAATAAAGTCTAATATGTTTTATTTATTGTTGGGAAATTAGTTTCATTTATTTAAATTATTTGCTCAAACTTCCCCAGTAATCAGAGTTGTTTAAAATTGTGTTAATTTGAAAGTGAGAGCGAGAGAAAAGGGGAGATAACAGGAAGGAAAACCCAAACTGGTTTAGTTGCATCTGTACATCTACATTCATCTAAGAAGAGAGGGAAAAAGTACTTTCACTATGATCCGCCTGGCTGCCTTTAATGTGGCATTTGGTGGCGATATTTGTGTAATAAAGACATACTGGCACACAGGAAGCGCGTCACTGCAGGGGTTTTTGTTTTCTCGACCTGCGGCGGCATTTCCCATTTCGAGCTTCTGCTCTGGTGTTTAAAGCTGAGCTGGCGAGTGAAAGCGGCGCTCAGCAGCCGCCATGCAGGAAAGGTTTCACAATGACTGAGCGACAGACATTTGCTCCGTCATCTCGTTCAGGACGGGACCGGGCGGGACCGCGACCCTCCTGTTGGTCCCTCCGCCGTACAGTCGCAGGCAGGAGACTCTGAAAAAGAAAAAGGTCATTTTGGGGTTTCTTTTTTCTCTTTTTCATCTTGATAATTGGATAAAAATTTGGTCCCCAACCGCAACCCACAGATAAATCAGGTCAGATAAACACAGTTATTGAAGTTTGACATTTTGCACTCGGGAGGAAAAAAAAAAACTCCTGGTGTGAGAATAAATGCAAACTGTGACGCCTCTCTGTCCTTTGTGTCTGCCTAACAATGCTCTTATCAAACCACTTGGTTTTTTTTCCTCCTTTGCTAACTTTCTCCCACAAAGAGACCAAAATGGCTGCCGCCTCCATCCATTGTCTGAGCAGACCAAACCCTGCAGGATTTATGTCCTGTGCGGTCGCCTCGTTTCCTGCCGACTCCGTGTGTCAATATTTTTGTTGCCAGCGATTACCCGAGTGTCACAAACAAGTTGTTAATTGTGGAACGTTCTGGTGGAAATAAACAAGTACACCATTAATTAGCCATCTTCAGGACCAATCATTAGAGGTCCCTTTCGCTGCCGCAGTCTCGCAGAGAGAGTCTGTCTCCGTCGACTCATTAAGAGAGTGATAACTCATCTCTGAATGCCATGGCACTGCTTGGATTTGATTTTTTTATTTTGTCTGCAGCCGGTTGTGTCCGTGAGCTGCAGACTTTCCTCCTTGACTCAGAGCTTTTCTCACGGCACCAGGCCTGATGAAATCGGTTCTGTGAATGGAGCAGATGTCATTTTATGACGCCTGAAGGAAATTAGGTGAAGAATGACTGAAGGATTTAAAGGGAGTAAAGTCCAAAATCTGGCAGGATGGGAGGCGAACGATCAGTAAAAACTAGATTCAAATCTGTTATCAAACTGTATAGACAAAATAAGAAGCATTTTCAATTACAAAACACTTCTGCTAAATTATTGAATGAATCGACAAATGATCTCAACGGGGCTGCAGTGATGCAGTTGGTAGAGCTGCTGCCTGGCAGCAAGAAGGTTCTGGGTTCAATTCCCGGAGATTGCATGTTCTCCCTGTGCATGATGGGTTTTCTCTTGGTACTCCGGTTTCCTCACACAGTCCAAAAACATGACTGTCAGGTTAACTGGCCTCTACATGTGAGTGTGTGCCTGGCTGTGACCCTCTGTGTTGCCCTGCGACAGACTGGTGACCCGTCCAGGTGACCCGTCCAGGTGACCCGTCCAGGTCACCCGTCCAGGTGACCCGTCCAGGTGACCCCGCCCCCCACCCAGAGCGTCAGCTGGAGAGGAACCAGCACCTCCTGACCCCACTAAGGGACAAGGTGCTGGAAAATGGATGATCTCCTCGTAGAGATCTATTGATCAATAAATCAATAGATCAGTAAATCACATCATAAATGAAAACAAATTCAGTGATTTCCATTTGCAGGATTTATTGTTTCTCTCTTTCTACCACAAACTGGATGATGAATCTGTTGCTTTTGCTTACAAAGAATCAGTAAATCAAACAACACAGATGGTTTAAACATTAATAATCGTGACAACGATAAATTAAACTCTTTATCTTGACAAGAAATTTATCACAATAAATGATAAAGGATACAATAAATGTTCACCCTGAGCAGCGATATGGATTGTTTTTAATCTGTTCTTCAGGTGATTGGTGCTCAGTCGTTTCCTTTAGGAGATCGGTGATTGGCCGACCTGTGAAACCGATCTTATCTCAAATCAGCCGCTGTCCTCTTCTGCTCTGCAGTCAGAGGTTTGGCTGACAGATCCACCCACCAGCTCACGTCCAAACCACATTCCAGCCAAAAATAATTGGTATCGGCCAAAATCGGAATCAGCAGGTCAGGCTTTTTAAAGATCGGTGAACTGCAGTCGGTGCATCTCCGTATTCAACCATCAGGTTTGTAAAAAAACTGCCACCCGAATAAAACCATTTATATCTCTCTTTACCCCCTGATTAAGATGCTTTCTGAAGACCTTAGACGCAGTTTGAGGAGAATAAAAAGCAGGAATGATCTGTGGACGTCATTTCAGTGAAGACTGCTTGGTAGCATGCAGAAATCCAGAAAGCTTCTCGGTTAGCAGCCGCGGTCACTGATTCACCATGGCCACGGCCCAGATGTTCCAGCTGTGTGGCGGACCAGCCTGTGTGCACTAGCAGGGGCGGATCTTTGCATACATGCACTCATGCATGTTGTGTGTGTGTGTGTGTGTGTGTGTGTGTGTGTGTGTGTGTGTGTGTGTGTGTGTGTGTGTGTGTGTGTGTGTGTGTGTAATTGGGAGTAGTGGGCGGGCTTGTTGAGGCGGGGGCAGAAGAGTGGGGGTGTTTGCTCCTTTTTTTAAACATAGCTGCATTGTTATGGCTGCTGCAGCTTTGATGTTACCAAACCTCCAACTTAGAGGCTCTCATTTTCGGCTCCTGACTCTGGAAAAGGCAATGACTTCCAGATTGGGGGACCGAGTCACGGCTGGGGCGGGACAGGCTGTGGGGGGTCCCGTGGACGCACCGAGGGGGAAAAGACCTTCAATTTTAACAGAAAGAAATCATTTTAGACAAACTAACCACCGGACGTTTGATTTGACTTAGACCTGTAACCTGTAACAACAAATGTTCCTGGACGATAAATCATCCCAGAAGTTAATAAACGATAATATCATTGTTTTGAGACCATTTTCAACATGTATACACAGTAATAATGCCAGTGTTGAATTAACACCCAAAAGTGTCTATATGTGTCCAAGTCAGCTGGTGTTAAAGTAAGACTTTTGAAAGTGTTAAAAAATTGACACCCATATTTTTGTTAAATTAACATTGGTCTATAAACTGAAATGGGTTTAATAAAAGTTAAACTTTCCATTTCTGTGTATTGTTTTGATTATTTTACACTGGATTTGATTGATATTGACACCTTGTGGGTCAATTATTTGCTTTTTTAACACCACATTATGTTTTGTGATCAACACTACACTGGTGTTACTTTTAATATATTTTAACTCCAACACCGTTGTAATGTTAATGTGACACTCTGTAGTGTTGAATTTAACACCAGCTGACTTGGACACATAAAGACACTTTTGGGTGTTAATTCAACACTGGCATTTTCACTGCGTAGTGGTAATAAAGCAAGAACACATTCTGAAAACTTTAAATTCTACTGAACATTTAAACACTGAGAATGGAAGACATTTTAAACATCCAAAATAAACAAAGCAAATAAAGTGAATTATGAAGTCTCTGTAAACAAAATGATCCTTCAAAAAAAGGTTTATTGAGACCAAAACACCAAACTGAAGATTTTTATCATCCAATTTTAGTAGAAATCGCTAAATGATGCAAATAGAAATGATTATTTTGTAAATTTATCATGCGGTAAATTAATTTATTGCTTATTGCGATGTTTTTACTTTGACTTTTTTAAGTATATTTCAAATGAACTTATTTTACATCTCAATTCTTATTTTCTTTCTTACGATTTTCAGTTTATTTATAACTAGTATGGTTCATTCATAACTTAATGCATTATGAGCAAACATAGTTTTTCCACTTCTTAAATTGATGCAGTAATATTTGACAATAATATTTAAAATAATAACAGTAATTTCTCATACTGATATGCAGTTACGACCATCTTCATAAATTATGTTTTAACCTGTTTTATGTGAAGTTTAAAGTAGGAAGACATTAGTTAAATTTCTACCTGAAGAAAGCTGAAGAGATTTTCTTTTCTGGAAATTTGTTTTCATGTTTTATTTCTCAGCAGAGCCAAAAAATCAGTCATAAACGTCCATTAGTCGTGAAGGACGTTTCAGGATTATTCTGCCAGGTCTTCATGCTTTCACTTTGAAAGCAACAACGTTCCTGATGGAGGAAGTTTGTTTACAGGTTCATCCAACATAAGTGGCGTCTAGGAAAGGATTTTCCAGGCGCTCATGGAAACACATGCTGTCATTTCCCTAATAAGCAGCTTCAGCCTCATTTACAGATCCTGCTTAATAATTTTCTTCCTTCTTTTGCTTTGTGGTCTTCAGTGTGTTTGTGCTTCTCTCTCATTGCAGGTGTGTGTGGGAATTTACCACACATGAGACACAAATGTGTTTTTTTATTCACCCTTAAAGCCACAACCGTCTGTAAAGATGGTTTTAACATAAAAGCATGAATTTATTTACAAAAGATATGTCATATTTTAAAATATAAATGTATGTTAAAATTACTTTCATTTATTTAAATTGTTGCAATTTATGTTTTTTATTGTTTTGTATCAAATCACTATAAATAGGATGATTAGGATTTTTTTCTATGATGCTGTGTAATCAAATGTATATATAATGTATTTAAGGCTCTGCTGCTTAATCCAGTACACTTTTTCATCCACATTCATTCTTCCTTAGAAAAGAAATGTTAAAATAAGTACAGCAGATCCCCACCTCTGCGCTGATTCCTGCACTTGATTATTTAGATTTATTTTATTCTGTTTATTTTTCTCATATTCCCAGAGCAAGAATATACACAGTAAAAATGGAAAAGAAAGAAAATTACACCTAGAATTAAATAAAAAAAACTGTAAGAAATGATTATAAAGGATGGCTCTTCCCCACTGAGCCCCTCTAGACTAGTGGCAGCAGCAATTGGCAAACAATTGTGTGTCATCATACGAACATCATAGTTGTAAACGGGATAGTGGAGGAGCATTGTTGACGGGGTGAAAGCAGGCAGTAGAAGCTTCTTAAAGAGACAGAGGCCCAATTTCAAGGTGTGCAAATTCAAATTTTAAGTCATGATATTTCTGGAAAATGCATAACAACGCTCCATTAAATCAGTTACAAAACTGCACAAAAAGTTGTAAAAATAATTAAAGCTCAAGAAATAAATCCATTTTAAAAAGTTGGCAACATGGCAGACATTGATAAAGTGAATTTATTGCCTTATTTAAAATGTTTGTTCCTGTTTAATACATTTGCTCTGCCAGCCAGAATGAATTCAAATCATTTGGAGATTTAGCCGTTTTTTTTCCTTAACATGTTTCACCTGGAAGGTTTTAAAAACTTTTTAAACGACTTGGATGCCCATCCAAAACGCATTTATTTATCTTTTTTTTTAGCAAGAGATGTCACAAAACGCTCCTTTGGAGACGGATTTCCACCGAGAGTAAAGGTGAATCAGCCACTGTTTGCATCTTTTGTTATTTCTGCTTTGCCACAACCAGGATGACTGAAAGAAGCTGTAAATTAGTGTTTTTAATGTCGCGATCGGCGTGAAATGTAAGATTAAAGACTCAAAAGCACTCTGAGGCAGGAGAGAGGATGCTTTAATTTCCTCTTCAAGTATTGAAAGAGACTGATCTACTAAGAGTGCCATTTGGAAACTAAAGAATACATTAAAGGTGTTTTATCAGCATAAGGTCCGCTAAATTAAAGTGTGCGCACGTTGGGAAACGAGCGACTGCCGCCGTTATTTTGCTTGCATGTCTTGAAAAAACGTGTGTGTGCGTTAGGGTCAAGGTGGAGGGGCTGCGATTACAAACAAGTGATGTCTGAGATCCCATTAACTCCTGTATTCAGCCGCAGATTTCTGTTCAAATAGAGAGAAGATAAAAGGCAGAAACAATATCCTGGTGAATCAAAGGCCTTTCAAGCTAAATGAGACTACAGAGACACGGAGGGACACATTTATGATTTTCTGACGCACTTTAAAAGGTGTTGATATCTAATTGTAATTTTTAAAGTAATCGCTTCTTTGAAGTAATTAAATCTTTGATGTAATCAACAAACGGGAGCCTTATTATTCGGCCGTTGGCGTCTGATCGGGACGTTCTTTGTCAGTTTGGTTGCTTGATGTTGGCAGAAACATCGTCCAGATTGTCCCACCAGCTCTACGGAGCCCCGTAAAGACGAAATGAGGGGAGATCGGCGCGACCTGCTGCAGAGCAGACAGAAACGAAAGCAGAACGAAGGAACGCAGAGAGCGCAGCGTGTGAAGAAGGGCCTGTTGGACGCTCTGATCCTGATCTCACAGAGAACATCGTGACCTTTAGCTGTAAACAGCTGCAAGGTTAGCGCACACATAGGATTTACAGATAAATAAAAGAATAAATGTGAAGAAAATGACGCCAAGGACAAGAAATTTGGGGAAATTAACTTAAATTAAGCATCATGTTCATTTTGACATTTAAAACAGTCATGAAGTTTTCTGTCCTGATTTAAAGGAGTCAACAGTTTCTCTGATTTGATCTGAGGAAAGTAGAAACTCAAATCTGCTTTTGAGACCTCTGGTGAGCTCTCAGCTGTTTTGATTTCAAACTCGTCTGAAATGTCTTCAGACTCAAGGTCATGCATCGATGTATTCTGGAAATGTCTTAAGATGCTATTTTGCTGATTAACCAAAAGACTTTAATTGGCTGTTAAAATCTAAATCCTTGGAGTTTTTATATTCTTTGGTTTTTAGCCTCATTGAGTCTCAAGCAGCAAGCAGTGCTGATAACCTGGATGGAGATAATCAATAGAAACACAGCAAAGTATTTGATTTAATTAGTATTTGGTTTGACAAATGTTAATAAAACCAATCCTTCGAGGGCGGCGGCCATGTTTACTAACGTAAATATGGCTCTGCTGTGTTTTCTACGTTTACTTTGGGCTTTGTAAAACGTTCTCAAACCTCCCAGCGGTGGATTCACCTGGAAGTGATGTCACACTTCCAGGAACTTTGTAGTTGACAGCCATGTTGGTAGGCAGTTGCTATGACAACAATAAGCAAGCCAAAAGCTTAGAGCTAGCTCTCGCCTCATTCCTAACTTGATAATAATATAAATACATTACAACTTCTTGAGTACTCAGATCCACTTCTGTGTAATATAAATATCATGCTTAGCTAACGTAGCTTTTATCTGCTAGCTAAGACAGACATGTAGCCTGCGTACATGTACTCACTCTGCCAGTTACCTTGTTATTCGCATGAAGAGCTGAAACATTGATTGTCTGAAGCTCCTCCATGCTGATCTTCATGAGCTAAAAGCAGGGGATCAGAGGAAGCTTGTCCACATTGTCCAACACGTTTCGGTCCCAACAGCAGCCATTTTGTTGCCATTGTAAGTCAAGAGTGTCCATATACTTTCTTTTTGTTGGTCTGGAAGTCGTGGCTCAGCCATGCTTTGCGTTCGCCTACCAAGATGGCGCCGATTCCTTCCGGTTCAGACTTGTTCGGGTATTATGAACAAATCGAGCATCACGACATGCGGAGGGGACAGAAGTGCTGATTTCACCTGAGTAACTTGATGGACAGACGAACGCGGTCAGTCACTGTGATCATGTATAAAGTGGCGCATCAACAAGATGTTGTAGTAATCCATAATCTGAGCAGGGCGATCGCATAGATGTGGAATAAAATGGTTGTGAGAATTACGCCCTGAGGAACGCCACCAGCTTAGAACCAGACAATCAGGCCAACTTTTAAATTCTTTGACATAAAGTTTTAGATGCAATGCTATTTTTAAATGTGACTTACTGTATGAAATGTAGTTTTCCTTATCAGAAGCAAGAGAAAACATCATTTTCAGGGATTGTTGGCAAAGTGTTTAGGCTGATATGCTCTGGGAATTATTCATTACTAAGGAATCTGGTGAGTTCTCTGTGAAATAGGTGAAGTTTCAGACATTTGACTGGATTTCCTATTGATTTGTGCCACGAGTTTTTGCCCTGGTGATTTATGTCAGCCTTGCAGGGTGGGTAATTCATCTGCTGTAAATTAAAGGGCTGCTGAACTAGTTCCTCATCTCTTTATGTGTGCGCGCCTGAAGATAGGTGTAAATTTTCACTCTTATCATCTGAGAAACTGCAGGTTTATGATTCATAGGGACTGCAAGTGTTACTCAGTGTGTGTGTGTCCCATGTGCATGTCAGCACTCGCCTATTGTACCAAAAGTAATTATGTGTAAGTTATGTGTGTAGTGGGGGGTTGAAAAAGGGGAATTTTTTTCTTAAACACAGAGGGGTTGATAATTACGGGTTAAATGAGTGAGCTCAGTCAGCCTCTGAGTGTGTGTGTTTAAAAAAAAGAAGGAAGGCAGAGCGAAAGCCACTTCAAGGCCGACTAATTACCCCGAGGAAGAGAGGAAACATAAATGGACGATTTTGTGGCTATAATGTTACAGCAAAACGTCTTGAGCGACCTCGGCACGTGAAGCGGAGCCACAGCAGATGTGTGTGCGCCACACGCGTTTGCATCCTTCCTGCAGCACATGCTGAGAATTCAAGAAATTCACGCACTTTCATATTCTGTGGTTGTGTCTCTGAATACTGATGGTGCTGCAGAGATATCTAATCTCCAAATCATGTGAGGTCATGTAAAGTTTTTGTCAAGTCCTGCTTGTGCTTGATTTTAATGTCATGAAACATTTACCGTCTGCTGATGCAAACTGTGCAGTTTTTTTGGGATTTTCCCTGCTAAATGTCAGTAATTCTGCAAAAACAAACAAAAAAAGCACACATTATTTCTTCTTTCCTGGATAGAAAACTGCAATTAAATGCAAATAAAGTGTCAGGTGTTCTAGCAAAAAAGGAAATTAAGTTATTTAGACAAATGAAGAGCTGCTAACAGCTCCCAACGAACAGCTAGCCACAGCTAGCAGCAGTTAGCGGTTGTAAAGATAAATAAAACCAAAGTGCAAAACATTAATAATGTTAAAAAATTTTACAAAACAGAAAAAAAATACTCATAAAAAACTACATATGAATAAATTCTTCTAAAACATATTAGTTGTAAAGATGATACAATTCAATAAACTTTTGCGATTTTCTGAAGGCTTTTAGAGGGACAGAGTGATTTTGGTGACATTTAGTGACTGTTATAAAGTTGGACTGAATTAATTTAACTGAAAACTGATTAAAAGCTCCAACTACACAATACCTGGTTCTGGTTGGACACAGACTTAAAGTGGACAGCTGGACAAAATGAACCAAAGAAGTGGAGAGAAAACATGTTTCTTTTAGTTGAAACAGTCCAAACTGTAGCTTCATGCATTAGTAAAGTAAATAAAGTGAACCAAGTTCCTGCTCTGAATAGTTTGATACCTTTTTAACCTGAACATCTGAAGGAATCACTCTAAGCCTGATGACCTGGTGAAGCCAGCAGTGAGTGAACAAGGTGACAGTTGGACGTTACGATACTTGAGGATGAATATCGATTGTTTCTAGGAAAGAAAATATCGATATATATCGCGATATCGATATTATTACACAGCCCTAACACAGGTGTGTTTGTGATGAAGCAGCTGTTTTTGCCAGAATCTCTACATCTTCTAAAAACTCAAAGATTTCTTTTTCATGTCTTCAGATCATTACGAATGCAGCCCGTCTTATCAAACCCTCGTTCTACCTGCTGCTCCGTCTCGCACACTTCTGCTGCCCGGCACAAGAGGCGGCACGTTTTGTTTTCACGTGCCTCAACATTAAACGCGGCTCTGCGGTTTGATCTCTCCAACCGCTCGTCGTGTGGCATACACAAGAGGGTCCGTCTGTGTTTGCCAGTTTGGTCAGAGTAAGACTTTAAGATGCTGATGGATAGTGTGTGTGTGTGTGTGTGTTGTGTGTGTGTGTGTGTGTGTGTGGAAGCTCTGCCTTTAAGTGATAAGATATTCACTTTGTAACTCAGCAGGAGGCCCAGCAGGTTGCACCGAGATCTGCCGCTCTGCGGTGCTGCTTAATGCAAATGGACCCACATCCGTCCATCTCCGATTACAGAAGACGTTTTCAGAGGATCAGGAATCCTCGTCTGTTCCGAGCGTCGCCCGGTTCTTCACGCTGAAACACAATGACCGCCAAGCGTACAGACACACTCGCGCCGCTAGGTTGGCGTGTTTCTGAGCCTGAGCGGCTCGGACGCCGCGACGTATCGGACGTCGGCCGCCATGTCGAGAGCATTAGCAGCAACCAGATTTCACATAACTTATTGAGAGCCATTTGTAAACAGAAACATGAAAGCAAACTGGCCTCACTTGATCATCAAAGGCTTATCGATCGGACGCTCCGTTCCTCCTCCTCCATCCTCCCCTGGAAACAAGCCAGAGCAAAGTACAGCCCATTTGGGTGTTTTTCCAAAACATGTTTAAAGGATCCAGGTTTCTCCTTTAGTGTAAGTGTAGCTGTGTGTGATTTCTGTCCTGTTGTGTAAAGTTAGAACTGCAGGTTTTGGTTGCTCTGTGTTGATGTTGTGGTTGTGAAACTGAGATTTAAACCTTTTCGTGTCTGAGGAAACGTTACAAGCATCACGCTGATGACATTACATTTCACTTTACATCGTTTTGGTCCTTTGAAAGATTTTATTCACCGTCGGCTTCAAAACGCAGTTGAATTGTTCGTCAAGTGAAAAGTGACTGTTGACTCTTGGTTTTTAGGACTGTAAGAAGAATAGACCCATTTCATGTCACTGTCAACATCTGGAAAGCTGAAGGGCAACAAGGCGATTTTCTCCTTTCCATCCATAAAACTGTTAACAGAATCAAACCTGGAGATGAAGCTGTTATTAATCCAGTGCAATGCGCCACAGCAGAGGGTAAATAACGCAGAAAACTGTTGAAAAATAAGTCAAAATCACTTTTTTCTCGCTCTGTGTCGACTCGTTACCATAACAACCAAGGAAAATGCAGATGTTTGTGTCGGCACCAGAAAACAGTCGAGCGTCATCGTTAGCTCTGTGTGAATATTCAGAGATTAAAACATCTGTGCGTCTTTCGGAAGTGATTGTCATGACGATGGTTTTACTAAACAAACTGTTTTGTGTCGCTGTGTCTCTGCCAACAGTCCAACAAAGTGTCGGTGGTGCAACAGTCCCACGGGATGCATCCGCTGACGACCCTGTTGCCCTACAGCAACGAGCATTTCAGCCCCAGTCCTGCACACCTGCCCACAGACATGAGCCAGAAGACAGGTGGGAACACACACACACACACACACACCGCAGAGACACACACACACACACACACACACACACACACACAC
>CM065366.1:28445261-28710261 GCA_033032245.1 Poecilia picta
CTTCAGATGTTCAGGTTAAAAAGGTATCAAACTATTCAGAGCAGGAACTTGGTTCACTTTATTTACTTTACTAATGCATGAAGCTACAGTTTGGACTGTTTCAACTAAAAGAAACATGTTTTCTCTCCACTTCTTTGGTTCATTTTGTCCAGCTGTCCACTTTAAGTCTGTGTCCAACCAGAACCAGGTATTGTGTAGTTGGAGCTTTTAATCAGTTTTCAGTTAAATTAATTCAGTCCAACTTTATAACAGTCACAAAATGTCACCAAAATCACTCTGTCCCTCTGAAACCTGTCAGAAAATCACAAAAGTGTATTGAATTGCATCGTTTGCTGAATATCGCAATACATATCGTATCGTGGGCAGAATATCGTGTATCGTGAGATTATTGTATCACTACAGCCCTACAAGTCAAGCTGAACGGAAAGCCACTGACTATAAACGGACTGAGACGAGAGCCAGTCCGGCTCAGGACTATCCAGTTCCACTGAGCCTGACTAGACTTTCGACAGCAACCACAAACCTGGACTAGGACAACAGGTGGACCTAAACACACAGGGAGCGAAATCAGGGAACAAGACACAGCTGGGAAGCCATCAGGGAGAAGAGACAGGAAACCACCGAGACTCACAGAATCACATATCTAATAAACAGGAAAAACCCAAATCCTTACATGTTACATCTATATTAAGAGATTATGGACTTAAAATCATATCTCCTGCTGAAAAGTTGCTTGTCAGTTAGTTTTGTCTTATTTCTACTAATATATATATTTGCTCCAGAATCAAACTAAAAACACCTGGTAGGATTTTGTTTTTCAGTGCACACATTCATTTGTGTTTATTTAAATCTGTGAATCGTTTTTCCTCCATTTCACACTTTTTATTGTATGTGGAGAAGCAACAATAACATGTGCAGCTCTCTGAAGTGGACCCGGTTTCAGAAGAATGGCAGCTTTGTCCTGCTTGTTCGGTTTTAATCTTTTCCGCCTTCTCCGGCTGGAAATCCCCGTTTTCCTACAAACACTCGGTCTGTGTCTGGTCTAGACTCTGTGTGTGTGTGTGTGGTGTGTGTGTGTGTGTGTGTGTGTGTGTGTGTGTGTGTGTTGTGTGTGTGTGTGTGTGTTTCATAACCGATGGTGGATCTGTGACTCAGCTCCTAATGACAGACTGAGACACCTGCTTCTACCTCACACATCCACCAACACCTGGCCGCTCCACGGTTTGCGCTCACCTGACCTCATACCTGTCAGCTGATCGCCTCACCTGTGAGGTCGTTCCTATCAACACGCCTTTACTTTTCTACCTGAGCCCAGCCAGGGTTGAAACCCGGGAGAAGGATGACTTGATTTGGGATAATTAAAGGTTCTCTGCTATTCTTCCATGAATAAGCCATAGCAGGTTGTCTAAAGTGCGGCCCGGGGGCCGTTTGCAGCCCTCGATGCGATTTTGGGCGGCCCTTATTCACAATTTAAGATCGGCTTAAATTTCGTTTGCCAGGCAGTTGTTGCAGATTCAGGTTTAAAAACAAAGTTAAGAAGCAATTTTTAAAAGAGTTTAACGTCTTTCAATGCAGGTTTTTGCTTTAAATTTAATTTATTTTAATAGTAACATGAACAACAAACATCCAGTGAGTCATAAATAAAAGAGGATCAACCTGAAACATTTAGGAAATGCTTTGTTGTTAAGTTATGCAGAAATTTGCTTGATTAGTTTATAGATAAATACAAAAATTATGCCGTTAATTTTCGAACTTGGCGTAGTAGATGGTGTTTGAAACTGATAGCTAACATGCTAGTGTCGTTGTTTTAGCAAATGTTAGCATTTTACCTATTGATGGCATGCTAGCAGCTGTTAGCATAACAAAATGTTAGCTACCTTTAGTTGGGCTGCGATTCGGGACCATTTATTTTTATTTTATAACAGAAATATTTTTCATTCCTGCTGCTCGAAACAAGTTTTAATAAAACAGTCATGATGTGGTTGAGCCACATGATGATGACGTAAATACCGAATCAAAGCTGCGATATTAACTTTTCTCTCTTCTCTGCATCTTGTGGCCAGTAAATGTTCCTGTGACAGATTTGTTTCTGAATTCCTCTGAAAGTCACCAGGTTTTTTCTGTTTTAACTTCCTCTATTGTTCGTTAAGATCTCGTCTTATTCTCCGTACGCGGTTTACTTCCTGTGCTATTTCCATTTCCACCCACTGTCTGTTTTCAACCATGTCTCATTTGTGACTTTTTTACTCAACCACTTCACACTTTTCCCGTCGACTCCCCCTATCATGGCATCACAGCTTTTTACTGTTTATTAGCCACATCCGAATATCTGCACTTTAAATTCATCCATTAAAAATCTGTGGTAACAAGCAAATTTAGTAATTACAATTATTGTTTCTTTATACTTCGTAAAACTATATTGACTTACGTAAATAATTAGTTTCAGTATATCAAAAATTCATGTGTCTATGTCGGGGTTAACTTTGGAAAATGGATGTTTTCTCTAATGTAAACAAACTATTGTGTAGAAAATCTTGCTGCCACTTGATTAAAATATGATTTTACACTGTAGCGCTGTGATTTATCACTATGTCTAACAGCCGTCAGAGTTGGTGTTTCGGTCGACTTATTAACCTGAAACTCTGAATTCGGCAGCACATCTACATGTTACTAGGGCTGTATAATAATATCGATATCTCAATATATGTCGATATTTTCTTTCCTAGAAATTCATCCTTAAGTATCGTAACGTCCAACTGTCACCTTGTTCCCTCACTGCTGGCTTCACCAGGTCATCAGGCTTAGAGTGATTCCTTCAGATGTTCAGGTTAAAAAGGTATCAAACTATTCAGAGCAGGAACTTGGTTCACTTTATTTACTTTACTAATGCATGAAGCTACAGTTTGGACTGTTTCAACTAAAGAAACATGTTTTCTCTCCACTTCTTTGGTTCATTTTGTCCAGCTGTCCACTTTAAGTCTGTGTCCAACCAGAACCAGGTATTGTGTAGTTGGAGCTTTTAATCAGTTTTCAGTTAAATTAATTCAGTCCAACTTTATAACAGTCACAAAATGTCACCAAAATCACTCTGTCCCTCTGAAACCTTTCAGAAAATCACAAAAGTGTATTGAATTGTATCATTGGCTGAATATCGCGATATATATCGTATCGTGGGCAGGATATCGTGTATCGTTTCGTGAGATTATTGTATCACTACAGCCCTACATGTTGCGGTTGTCAAAGTCAAGCTAGCTTAGCTGAGCTGCTTTTCCTTTTCAGTTGAAACTTTTCCTGACCTGGTTCTCCAGTTGTGTTGGTAATTGTCATGGCGCCGGCTGACCTGGCGTCATCCTCACACACTGACCGGCCAGCTTACGGACCCTAATCTACAGGAACTGGCCTCCGACAGCACTGACGGTGTCTATCACAGAAAACAGGCTGCAGAGACATTTTGAGGACAGTGATAGATAACCACATCTGTCGGTGTGGGACATGCCGTTACCCAGAACGTGTAGAGGGAAGAAAGTCATTTTTTACGTTTCCAAAATCAGAAAGGAGTCTGAATAACGTAAGAGCTGGATGGTGGCCTGCAGCCCAGCCCAGGTCCAGATGAAGGAAACGGATGGAGGGAAGCTACCAAGTCGTTCAGCAGGAAGGCAGCCGGTAGCAAACATCCCATAAGAGTGTTGATGCCAACGGCGGGCGGCTCTATGGCAGCTTTAAAACTTAAACTGCAGTCATTTCATTACTACTGTTTATTTCTAAGCATTTTCCTGAAGGCAGATTTTCACAAGCCGGTTTTATTTAAGTCATTTCTCACCCATTTTGTACCTGCAAAGTGCGTCCGTCCGCGTTCACTCTCACATCCAACCAGACTTTGTCCCTCATCATTTTTCCTCTTGGGTTTTATCGTTGATTTCTCCGTTATTTTTGCTAATAACCTTATAGACCTGACCTAGGACTAGTTGGAGAATTATTTTACCCGCCGTCTTTGCCTCAGTGTTGGTTTATAAGGAAAAAATGTCCTGGTAACACATTGAGGTCCACCAGTCTGGCTTTATAACTGGTTGTTTGTGGGGATTTGCTCTACATGGCCGCCGTCGCGCCAGTTGGGAGTTTGTTTTGGATATCAACAGAGCAAGAGTTAGCTTGTCATGTTGGTATCTATGCTGCTAAAGCCAATGCTAGCCATCGTTAGCGAGCAGCTCTGTGGGCCGTCTATAGTCCTACAGTCACATCCTTTAAGGTAATTTATAGAAATCATGATTTCGTGCATAAAGTTTATGACTCTATTAAAGTTGCTGTTTCAGGTGCTGTGAAATTGTCCTCACCTCACTGCAGAGTTCATGCTGCTGTCCTGTCAGGTTGCTGTTGACACCATTTGACCCGGCTGGTCCTTTCTGCAGCCACGTGTGATTCAAAGCGCTAACATCTTCTCACTCCATCATGCAGCATCACTTTTTTGGTTATGACTGTCGGCCGGACAGCAAATTAGAAAATACAGAGTGAAAAAGCAGAAGTGAAACACGTCTGTGTTTGCTGCGGAGACCTGAATGTGATAGCAAAAGTGTGAGCAACTTTAGCAGACTGCAGGTGCATTTGGGGGTATTTTCAGATTCACTCATTTCTGTCATTTGTTATGAAAATCAAAGAAAGGACCACAGGTGACAATCTGGTTCAACTAAAAACTAAACAAGAGCGTCTGAAACCTCACTTTTCTCCTTAGACAATCTGTTTATGAATGTGCATTAACGCAAAATGTTTCGGTTTTGGTCACTTTTAGCAAGTGTCAAGGCTGCTATTGTTGGTGCTGTTGGTGCCCCTTTTCCCACATACAGTTTTTCCTTCCACTCAACTTTCCAAACAATATGTTTAGTCACAGCACTTTGTGAACAGCTGGCTTCATTTCCAGTGATTCTGTGACTCACCGTTCTTATTGCGGGTTTCTGACATGTCAGCAGTTTATCCAGACACTTAATATTAAATGTGACTAAATTAATTGTAGGTTTTATAGAAATAATCAGAAATAAAAGCTTGAAAAATATATAATAAATATGACTTTTACATTTATGGAAATTTTACTTAAATTTTTAAAAAACTAGAATTTTTAAGATTTATTTTCTAGACTGTTATTTTATTTAATAAATAGAAAATGTAGCATACTTCCGGTTGGTTTTCTCTTATTTTTGTCTCATAAGAAACACTGACCAAATAAATGAGCCAAGGAATATCAAGTAGACAATACATATAACAACAGAGTTGAAACGATTAATCACGATTAATTGATTATTGAAATAATCGTCAACTAATTTGTAATCGATTAACAACTGATTGGAGTATCCAGATTCAAAAATGCTGTTTACTGGGAAAAGGCAACATATTCAGGTCAATAATTGATCACAAACTGCACAAAATATAAACATTTTGTATCTAAAATGAAAAAAAAATGTTTGCAAATATGTTTTAGTTAAAACTCTTTTAATTGCATTTTTAGCATAACTTGTTTCAGATGTACTAAAGGAATGTTATTGCAATTTAAGCAATAAAATAATTAATAAAGTTTATTTTAATATTTCAATGTAATCCTCATCTTGTATGAAAAGCATTAATGTGCCAATTTTTATCCAATTCAATTAATCGTTAAATACATAACAAGTAAGCTAAACATTAAAACAGGATCCCTGTGTGTTTACTTTTACTTTTCAAATTAAAAGCAGGAGTGGGATTCACGTGAAAACAAAAAAAAAGTGAGAAGTGAAACTGCGGATCATAAATGAAAACAGATGAAAAGTTAGATTTCAGCTCTGCACTGTAAAACACTTGAATTATTACTGTGAGTTTCGCTCTTTGCGCTCAGTAAAAGAAGCTTCGAGCCGCGCCGCGTCCTGCCGGCGTCTCCGTCACCTGACGACTCATTTAAAGGCGCAGCCGCTGCGGCGCTTTCACTCTCAGCGGTTAGAGCCGCCGCAGCGCAAAGTCGGCACTGCGGCGCTATTTTCAGCTCCACGCGTTCTGACGCGGCCCGGTTTGACTCACACAGACACTTTTCATCTGGTTCCCCAGACGCCGACCGACACCAGGCCGTGAGATAGTTGCAGTTGTTTGGGTACTAGATCGCGTATTTTTTTTTTTTTTTTATTATTTAAAAAAGGGGCATTCCAAAGAAAATGCCCCTTTGCTGCTGCTGATTTCCCCCAGCAGGTTTCCAAACAGCAGCCGGTGACAACGAGGGACAAACGGGACTTACAGAAACCGGACAGCGAATTTCAGCTTTGGGATTTCAGTTTTCAATCAATCAATCAATCAATCAAATTTTATTTGTAAAGCACATTTCAGCAGCAAGGCATTTCAAAGGGCTTTACACAATTTAAAATTAAAATAAAAACAGAAAGAGACAGAGAGTTTGAAAAAGATTTAAAAAGATAAAAACAGTATTAAAAGTAAAAATAAAAACATTTAAAAACTTTGATCCACATGAGGACTTGTCCTTATGGGGTCAACGATTCTCAAGCCTCAGACATTAAAACCCATAATTTATCCATAATCAATCTGACCAGCTGAGATTTAAGTTGAGACTTAAAGGCTCTCAGTGTTTCAGCTGTTTTACAGTTTTCTGGAAGTTTGTTCCAGATCTGTGGTGCATAGAAGCTGAAAGCTGCTTCTCCTGGTTTGGTTCTGGTTCTGGATGCAGATCAGAATCAGAACCAGAAGATCTGAGGGGTCCAGACGGTTGGTACAGCAACAACAGACCTTTAAGGTGTTGTGGTGCTAAACCGTTCAGTGATTTATAAACTAACAGTATTTTAAAGTCTCTCCTCTGGAGGGACTTTAAAACTGGTGTTATGTCTCCATCCTCCTGGTTTTAGTCAGAGCAGCAGCAGCAGCTTCTGGATCAGCTGCAGCTGTTTGATTGATCTGTTAGTCAGACCTGTGAAGACGCTGCTGCAGGAATCAATGTGACTAAAGATAAACACATGGATGAGCTTCTCAGTCTCGATGCTGTTGAGCGAGAGGCTCAATAAAGTTCATCACCTCAATATCTGGATGACGTCCAGTGAGGCATCACACCAGAGGAGCCCAAGTGAAAGTAAAGAGTCCGTCCAGAAGTCACTCAAAAACCAGCAAAAGGTTTAATTATCAATCATTTAATATTTAGAAGTTACATCATCAGACGGATAAAAATGTACATTTCAATGGAATTGTTGGTATTTTAGTTCATATAAGTAACAAAAAATAACAAAATCAGGCAAAATAATTTTTTTCCAAATCAGTTTCTGGTTAAAACATGTTTGATTTTCATTCACTGGGAAGAAAATCCAGAAATTTTACTCAAATAAGAGCAGAAATACTTCAGGATAAAATGAATCAAGTAAACGTAAAAATTCAGCATAGTAAAATAAACTTTTTCAGAAAAGTTAAATGTAACTAATTACTATCCAAGTCTCATCACAATACTGTAAAAACACAAAATCTTACCAAGGAATTTGGTTCTAGTTTCTAAAGGCGATAAGATAAAACTTTTCAACCAGAAATATGAGGGTTTTTTTAAATAATTCCTTAATAAAAAGGTCCCAGTTATTTTATTGAAAATAAGACATTTCCCATATAAGTGAAATAATATGAGCACTTTTTCATTAATATAAATGAATTATTAACTTAAAATAAGCTCATATCTTTCTGAAAAGTCACTTGTAAGTTAGTTTTGCTTTATTTTGTAACATTAAACTTTTTTCTGATATTACAATTCTTTATTACAACTTTTTTCACATTATTTAAACTTTTACATTATTTAAACTTCATTCACATTATTTAAACTTTATTTACATTATTTAAACTTTATTTACATTATTACAACTTTATTCACATTAATACAAATTTATTCATATTATTTAAACTTTATTTACATTATTAAAACTTTATTCATATTAATTCAAATTTATTCACATTATTTAAACTTTATTCACATTAATACAACTTTATTCACATTATTTAAACTTTATTCACTTTATTCACATTATTACAACTTTATTCACATTAATACAACTTTATTATCGTATTATTGAATTTTTTTTTTTTGCAATATTTCGGCTTTGCTGTGGTATTTTCTTCTGAGTGTTGCTCCATTGTCGTATTTGTGTTGGTCAGAGACCAAAAAGTCAAGTTTTTGTGTCCAGACAAACCAAATTAGCGAGAAACGCTTGACGAAGTGGAGGTGAGGCAGAGCAGAGCTTAGCTTAATGTAAGGGGAAGATAATGAAGAAGATGAGAGAGGAACCAAACGAGCCGAGGTCTGTAATGAAGGAGGAGAGGTCAAAGGTAAAAGAGGGGTGACGCTGGGCGGTCGGGGGGATTAATGGCGGCCGGATCGGAGCGGATCGGAGCGGAGCGGTGAGCCGGGTCGGCTGACTCAGTCACATTCCTGTCCTGCAGATTTATAGCAGCTCGGGGTCCTGGAGGCCCGGAGCCGCGGCCAAATTACAGTCATCTGCAGCATTCCTCTGCTGCAAACACAGGTTAGCAGCACGGCCGCGCTAACTGCTAGGTGCCGCCTGTTGACAAATGACTTCCTTTGAAGGGCACAAAGACGGCGGGGGGGGGGGGGGAGAGGCGGCCTGTTTACCGAGCGACGGCACAGAGTCGCTCAGTCTGCGTTTTCTTTTGTTGGCGCGCAGCTCTGCCATAACTACAGATCAAGACTCGCTGTTTGTATGCATGTTTGGGTGTGTTTGTACAACGTGGGCACCGACACCGCAGCTCCCAGCGGAGGGTCCCCCCCCCCCCCCCCCCCCACATGCACCCGGACACACAGAGCGACGCATCGTGACCTTTGGTTGGAAGGTCATTCGTGGATGACCTGCAGTCGACACAAAACATGTTCATTGCAGTTTATTGCACTAAATCGTTTGCTCACTTCTGCCAATTCAGAATGAGCTGTTCTAGGAATGTTTGAGCAGCATTAGTAGAGCCTCCTGCACAACCAGCCAGAATTCAGCAAGTGATTTCTGGATGGCAAATCAACGACAAAACACTGCAAAATGTGACCAGGTATCTTTTTGTTTAGTTTCTAGGGCAAATATTGTTATACGCTTAAAGCTTAAAATTAACTTTTCAGTGAGACTTTAGAGTTTCACTTCTAGCTCTAGTCCCAGTAGCAGAGTTTTTCACTTACAACAAATCATTTCCCCCATGTCACAAGTGAAATAATCCACCAGGTGAACTTGAACACTTTCATCAGTATTCAGGAATTCTTTACTTAAAACAAGTTCAAACATCTTCTGTCTTATTTCAAGTTAACAAGGATATTTGCTCTAAAAACCAGAGAAAAACTTGGTAAGATTTTGTGTTTTTGCAGTGTGTTCATCAACAAAATCTTTCTTGGATATTTCAGTCTGCTCTGTTCATTTAAAAATGTTTGAAAAGTAGTAGTAGAGCCTCCTGCACAACCAACAAGAATTCAGCATGTTGTTGTACTCATGTTGGCAAATCACCTGTTTTCCAGCAGCCATTGTACAGAGCGCACAGCGGTACAACCAGGTGACCAAACTACTGGAGCTCATCCTGGGTTGCTAGGTAATGGGTGGAGCTTTTTCTGGGGTTGCTAGGTAACAGGCAGAACTCGGCTTTAGTTGCTAGGTAACGGGGCTGGGGCTGTTTGGTCATTTTTTAGAAGCAGTTGAGGTCGAAATGGAAGTATAAAACATTCAAAATGTGAATTTTTCATAACCGATCTCGTTCGTTTCCGCCGTTTCCTGACGGCCTCAGTGACTCTGTGTGACGGATCTGTGTTTTTCCTGCAGGCGTTCACAGGCACCAGTCCCAGGACCTCTCAGGGTACTACTCCCTTCCTCCAGGTGGCGTCAGCCAGATCACTCCCTCCATGAGCTGGTGAGCCGCACACATTTGTTTAATAACTCGTTCCATGTTTAAATAAAAATGCCAAAAAACTTTTCTCAGGTTTATTTGGCAGAAATGTGCAGATTTCCTCTGTTTTTTTCTGAGGTTTCTGGTAACGCAAGACGGTAAACAATGGGATGAAATGAAACTTTTAGAAATTTTTCTGCGGTTAGGTATGGTTTTTTTTTTTAAAAAAGAACAAACAGTAGACGTGGTTGCAGTGGATGACAGTCAACATCCTGACGACACACAACATAAATGAAAACAGAATTAACATGACGTCTTTCAGCCCTGAGGAATTAACTCACTGAAAAGCAGATAAAGCAGCAACTTTTACTGTAAAAATGTTTATTTTCTATTCGTTTAATGTGAAAAGATTGTAAAAGCTAACAGACTAGCATGAAGAATTTACATTTTTGGGTCAAGATCAACAATCTGAAAATGTACATTTTATCCCCTAGAACCAGTGTTATTTAAAAATGTTCTCCATTTCCACATTTTCTGTTTATTTTATTAGATATAAAACTAGTTTGCCCTTTGAGTTGAAGATCTGTTTTACCTGTTTTTATTCAAGTATCAGGTCTAAAAAGGGCCATAAAAGAGACAAATTAAATAATTTCAGACAGTTAGTGTGCATGTATATGTAGTTTTGTTTCAGTAAAGATAATTGTAATGTCAGGCTTTTTAAAGATTGGCAAGAAAACTGCAATCAGTTTGCTTCAGTCATTATTTAGACAAACATCTTATTTTTTCCTCTAAATGAAATTAAAAACATTGTAAAACAGTCCAAAGATTTAAAACCTGTAATTCAGACCATAAATTTCTCATGAACCATCTAACTTGTTTGTTTTCTTCCTGCAGTTTTTCTTTATTTGTATTTTAGTAAATGAAACCTGTTCATTTCTGCACAAGTAAATGTACAAAGACGATATATAAAATGATATTTTTGGTGATTTTGTCCAAATGAAATCTTGTAATGGAGCAGAAATAGACTCAGTTTTAACCAAGTGATGGACCAGTTGGGGTTTTTACCCAATATGTGTGAATTTTCCATCCCTTTCCAGCAAAACGGAAACTTTAAACCAAAATCTCTTCTTTTCTTCCTGTTGTTGGATTTCCCTGAAACTGCCCAGAAAGAGGCTGAAAACAGACACATCTGCTCCATGTTTTCTCGTTTTAAATGTCACGCAGCGTGATTGTGGATCTATAATGTCAGACTGCCGCAGAGTTATGGATCAACACAAATCCGTTTAGAGCAAACCTCCAGAATCCAAAATCCTCCCTGGAATAGTTTAAGTCTTGCATCAAATGTCAAGAAGATTTAAGAAGAAAGTTGTTTTTCCTTTTTAAATGTGTGATTACATGCGTGTTTATTGTGTTTCTGTAAGTCAATATTTGTCCCCAAACATTTCTACAAGCATTTATCTCCTTCAGAGAAAGAACGCTTCACTGTGGATTTGTCATGAGTGTTATTAGCAGATAATCTCCTTTGCTCCAGATTATCTGCTTGTTTCAGGTCCTTGTAGTGTAGATCTTTTGTTGGAGGAGGAGGACGGCTTAAATGTCATTTTTCTGTCGCGTTGTCGATCAGCCTGGGACTTCAGAGAAAACCCCATCGCCTGCTGGCCTGTTGCTTCTGTTCGTCTCACACCATGAAGATTTATTGTTTGTTTTCATCCGTTTTTCCAGAATGCAGCTTTATGCCTGAACACAAAAGTTTGATGGAGTTTAACTGGATCTGAAAGCTAAATTTACAGTGAAATTCCAGGAAATCGAAAGAACTGCAGCAGGCTCGTTTGCATAAACTACCAAACATCAGCTGTTAAATATGTTTATATTTTGTCACCTTCCAAATTTATCACTTTCAAATTTTGTGAATATGAAAGTGATAATGATAAAAAAAAACTTCTTACGACATACTAACTGTGACAAATAATGCTCTGGAGAAACTTATTTAAAAAGTCTGAATTATATCGCATCTGATCATATTTTCAAACTTTTATTTATTGATCTTCTTGTGGAACAAAAAATAGGAAAGGTAGTAAAAGTACTAAAAAAGTTTTTAAAAAAAGTTTTTTAACAGCATTAATAGAAATTTACGAAAAGAACAAAACGTTTTTATGTTAATAGGAAATGTTGGTGATAAATTCTGAGCTCTTCAACAAACAAACTTCATTATGTTTTTATGTGATGGAAATAAAAACAATTCAGACTCTTTTCTTTTCCTTCTAAGATAAAAGGTTCATATTTAATCGAGTTTATCTGAGTTTAATTCATCTGTCAGTGAAGAACTGAGAGGTTTGTTAGTGAACAGGAAGGTATAAGCTGGTCACACTGTAAAGAAACATTCATCTTACCAGGTCGTTTTTGTTTAGTTTCTAGAGCAAAATGTTAGCTGACTTGAAATAAGAAACGGCTAACTAGAAAGTCATTTTTCAGCATGTTTCACTCATCATCAGTTAAAAACCTACCAAAATGGCCGCCCACTTTAACCGTCAGGGTGGGAAATCTCAGGCAAGAGGCCTCTGACAAAAGCGAAGGGCAAATGCAGAGAAATGACAACGTGGCGGGTTTCCATGACGGTTTCCAAAAAGCTTCTTCTGGGTAAAGAGCCAGTTGAAATGGGCTCGACCTTTAACCTGTGACGCTAAACGCAGCGCCTGCTGCCGTGTCTCCCTGTGCCGCGGCAGGCAGAGCCAGCCGGTCTACCCGGCCCTGTCCCCTTGTGGATTCAGGCAGTCCTACTCCTCCAGTCTCCCCAGCGCATCGTCCTACTCCAGGTACCGCATCCTGCCGGCCGGACCGGACCGGACCGGACCGGACCAGGACAAACCGGCTCCTGTTTACAGCACATCGCCACAAACCAAACCAAACCAAACGGGGCGGTTCCAAACGTCAGAATTTCATCAGGACGGCTTCTGTCGTCGGTGTGCTGTAAACGGGTCGAACCGAGCCGAGCTCATCGCTGCTCAAACTTCATGAAAAGTTGAAGGAAATCCGCTGTTTTGCTGCTTTCAAGCTCTGTGCACTGCAAAAACACAAAATATATCAACTTTTTCTGCTCTAAGTTCTGGTGGAATTATCTTGGTAAACTTGAAATAAATTAAAACTAACTTACAAGTAGCTTTACAGTTTTAATTCCTCAATATTGAGGCAAAACCTCTATTTTCATTGGCAGATTATTAATCTAACCAAACTAGAACATTTTCATCAATATTTAGGAATTAACTTAGAACAAGTGTATCTTGCTGAAAAGTTACTTGTAAGTTGGTTTTGTCTTGTTTCAAGTGTGATAAGACATTTGCACTGGAAATTAGACCACAAATAATTAGAACACAAATGAGCTTCGTGTTTTTGCAGTGTTTTTATTGTCTGTTGCTCTACATACACATTTAAGATGCTTTATGGTTAAACGTTTGCACAAACCTGGTCCAATATCTGCATAGTCATCCAGAATATGAAGATGCTTTTTTTAATAGTGTTTGTTTTTAGAAATGCAAAAGATAAATAGTTTTAAAGCTCATAAAGCAGCATTATGAAGTGCTTTATTCATAATATCCTTGGTCAAATATTTCTGTTCAAATAAACCAACCATTGTTCTCCAGCTGCTTCGCGCCGTTTAGATGTTTCCTCTTTCTTTGTTTTAAGACAACAGGAGCTGCTTCTCTTTACACCAAATATTAAAGAGAAGAAATTTATCCTGTCTAATGTTCACAGGCTAAACTGTAAAACAAGTCTTCATCTTTCAGCTGCTTTCTTTTGAGAAACAATACTTGTACGCCCTCTAGTGGTGACAAATGTTGAAACTACAGTATTATAGATCCTGATTTAACATACTAATATATTTTGACATAAAATATTACCTTTAATGACCAAACAAGCTGTTAAAAGTTGCTTTTTTAACAACCTTAGACACAACAAATTTAAATTAAAGTTTTTACCAAATGTAAATTAAAGTTTTTGTATGATATAACTTGGACGTTAGATGATGCTCTTTCTGCTTTCACTGCTTGGCCAGAAGTGGCTCTTTGCCTCAGCGCTCTCCGTTCTGCCTGCCTGTAAGTCGATGCGTTGCTCCAAACCGCTCAGGTTTGCGTCACTTTTCACCGTTTTCCTCCGTCTTGTTTCGACCCTTCCAGGTTCCCTCACTCTCTGATGCTCGGACCGTCGGGCGTTCATCCGACAGGGATCCCCCATCCGGCTATAGTGCCCTCTTCAGGCAAGCAGGAGCATGATCAGTACGACAGAGGCATGTACATGTAAGTCACTCCCACTTCCTTCATCACAACCGTTTCATTTGATTCAGTTACATTTTATTTATTTGTTTAGCGCATTAATCAATGTAACATAAATATGCAGTAGATAATAGACTCATCTTTTCCTCGCCGTAGCCGCCCTGCCGCTGCAGAACCGATACCAAAATGAAACTCGGAGATGAAGTTATTATTAATTTAGTGCAGAGCGCCGCAGCAAAGGGGAAAATAACGCTGAAAAACCGTTGAAGAATAATTCAAAACCACTTGTATTCTTCTTTTTTCTAGCTCTACGTATCACCTACGCTACACGACGACTCGTTGCCATAGCAACTGACTGACAACAGCTCCACTAACATTTCAGGATTAAACACTCAGACATTTCCCACACAAAGAACAGAGCTGTGGTAGATTAGCTACCGCTGTTGTTAGCTTAGCTAACACAGCGGCGGTAGATTAGCTAATTTAAACACCTGCTCTTCTGATGATCAGTCAGAGACGGTGTTTATGTCGCCTTTTACATTTTTTAATTGAACAGATACACAGGGAATTCTGCAGCACATCTACATATTAAAGTTGTCATAGTCAAGCTAGCATAACTGACCTACTTCTCTCTCCCTTGCTATGTTTTTTTATTTAAACTTTCTCCTGCCATTATTTAGTTGACATAGTGCTGACAATTGGCAGCAAAGCTCTATTTGTTTTATACATCAGGCGCACATTTAAGATTTAGCGCACTATGTTGACAACATAACAGCTAAACCAATGCTAACCATTGTTAGCAAGCAGCTTTTTGCCTCCCAGCAGGAAGATCTTGTTCGCTACTGTGTGTTCATCTAGAAAAGCTAACAATAAAAACATTTATACAAAAATAACTAACAGACAGAAACAACCTAAACATCAGACCCTCATTAGTGATCAAGTTTGTTTTTGACCGTTTCTGACGTAAATCTTCATTTTCAGTGCTGTTGGTGTTTATTTTTGCGGATGTTTCGCTCCTTCAGGAAGCCGCAGGTGGAGGTCAAGCGGGAGAAGGAGCCCAAGAAGCCGGTCATCAAGAAGCCGCTGAACGCCTTCATGCTCTACATGAAGGAAATGAGGGCAAAGGTCATCGCCGAGTGCACGTTAAAGGAGAGCGCCGCCATCAATCAGATTCTGGGACGAAGGGTGAGTGACGCAGACATGAACTTATTTATATCTGCTGGATCATTTTTAACCTCTGACCCCTTTGCAAACTACAAAATATGTAGAAAATAAAATCAACTTTTAGAATGTTTTTATTAAATTCATTATATTCATTTAGCATAAATGCTGCATCGTACCATCTGATTGTAGTCGGCCATGAGTTTTGTTGCCTGAAACTTTAATTATTAGATCATATATTGTGGCAATTACCAAATCATTTTCAACAAAATCCTCTCTTTTAATAATAAGAAAATCTGTAATATTTTATATTAATATGAATTAAATGTTATTTTTCAGAGTCTCTCCTGTTGGTTATTTTCTGGTCAGAAACTTTCCCGTTTGTTGCTAGCTATGCTAACTATGAGGAGATAAGGCAGCCAGTCAGAAAATGAGAAATAAATTATATTTATATATATTATTTATATTGAAAAACATGAAAAAATAATAAAAAAAGAATTGAATCACATTTTTTTTATCTTAGCATTTCATATTTTTTCCCCTCTGATTATTTTAAAAATAAAATATGAGTTAAAGAAATAAATTATTAACTCATGTTTTATTTTCAAAATAATCAGAGGGAAAAATATGAAAACATTAAGATAAAAAAAATAATGTGATTCAATTCTTTTTTTATTACTTTTTCTCATCTTCTCTCCACCTCTCTGTGGCCCCTGGCGCCCCTGGTGGCCCTGCGCCCACGTGTAGGTGGCCCCTGGTGGCCCCTGGCGCCCCTGTGCCCTGGTGGCCCTGGGCCCCCTGGGGCCCCTGGTGGCCCCTGGCGCCCCACGGGGCCCCCTGGGGGCCCCTGGTGACCCCTGGTGAGCCCCTGGTGGCCCCTGTGACCGGTGGCCCGGCCCTGGCGCCCCACGGCGCCCCCATGGTGACCCCTGGTAGGCCCCTGTGACCCCTGTGGCCCCTGGCGGCCCCTGGCGCCCCCACGGCGCCCCCTGTGACCCCTGGCGGCCCCACGGGGCCCCTGGTGACCCCTGGGCCTGCGGCCCCTGGTGGCCCCTGGCGCCCCCACGGGCCCCTGGTGACCCCTGGTGGCCCCTGGTGGCCCCTGGTGGCCCCTGGCGGCCCCTGGTGGCCCCTGGCGCCCCCACGGGCCCCCTGGGCCCCTGGTTGCCCCTGGGGGCCCCTGGTGACCCCTGGTGGCCCCTGGCGGCCCCTGGCGCCCCACGGCGCCCCCTGTGACCTGTGGCCCCTGGTGCCCTGGCGCCCCTGGTGGCCCTGGCGCCCCCACGGGGCCCCCTGGTGGCCCCTGGTTGCCCCTGGGGCCCCTGGTGACCTGGTGGCCCCTGGCGGCCCCTGGCCCCACGGCGCCCCCTGGTGACCCCTGGCGGCCCCACGGGGCCCCCTGGCGCCCCCTGGTGGCCCCTGGCGCCCCCTGGTGACCCCTGGTGGCCCCTGGCAGCCCTGGTGGCCCCTGGCGGCCCCACGGCCACATTGTTTGTGTTTTTTTAATGAATGTTTTCCTGGAGAAACGGCTTGTTGATGTTCTGAACGGAGCAGCTGTGGTTGTCGGTGAATAACTGTGACCTGACTCTGCTCCCAGTGGCACGCTCTGACCCGGGAGGAGCAGGCCAAGTACTACGAATTGGCCCGGAAGGAGAGACAGCTCCACATGCAGCTCTACCCGACCTGGTCTGCTAGGGACAACTACGTAAGTGGCTGTGCTCTGCCCCTCCCCAACCTGTTTCCACCCACCTCTCTGGCTCACAGTGAACGTATTCAGGCCCAGGAGCCCATTAAGAAAAACAGAAACAGGAAAGTGTTGCAGCTCCTCCTTTCTGTTGTGCAGAAATGATGAATTTTGCGTCTGGGTTTGCGGTCGGAGAAACAGACGTCAGCGCGTTGCCGTGGTTACAGTGGAGTAAACAACAATTAAACTCAGAAGTCACTGTAAATACTTTTATCTTTACTGTACTTTTAATGCGTATTAGTTTATATTTATCAGTTTAATTTAGTGGTAGTTTCCTGTACCGCCGCCTGTCGCGATATTTACTTGACGACTCTGAAATGTGACGAATGTTCAGCAGGTAAAAGGTTCTCACAGTTTGACATTTGAGTTGACTGTTAATCCTAATCTGGATTAACAGGATTAACTATTGGAAAATGTTGGAGTCAAACCTGAAACTGCGAATTTCTGAAACATATTGACTTGTTTTTATATTTGCTTATATTTAAATTATGTATTTTATCTGTGGTTTGCTTCATCACGCCTATTTTTTTATATTTCTTCAGCCGATTGATTGTTTTGGTTTTTATTCTGATCTGCAGATGATCGCCGTCTCATTCAAAAGATGTAGGAAATGGAAATTTTTCTATTTTTAGGCCTTTTAAGAACTTTTATTTTGTTTCAAATTGTGGTTCTTAATTTTAGTTAAAACTGCCATCAAATGAGTCTCCTTATTAAAGTTTGCATATTTTTATGCTTCAATAGCCAGAACATTTTAAAAACTGGAGCAAAATGTAAAATTTCTCTCAAATTTTATATAAACCTTTTTCAAACTGATATAAAAATGCAAACAGCAAAACGTTTGTTCTTCAAGTTTTATTTTCAGTTTGATTCTCAATTTACTTTTGCCTATGAATTTTATTTAAATGTAATCTTTTTTCTATTTTAATAAGTAAATCACAAAGCATCTCCTATCAGTTTTTACTGATGAAGCCCAAATCATTGGACAAACAGAAAGAGGGCGAAGCTCCATGTCCAGCTCAACATCCGATTCGATCCTCTGAATTTATTGGCGCCTCTGCCTGTAAAGTGAAACGTCTCAAGATGGCCGGCGTGTGGCGCATGCTGGTTTCTTTGAAAGATCAATGTTTTGGGGTTTTGCTGAATCTGGGCTGCTGTGTGCCTCTGACTTCTCAGTTTGCTGTTGAACTCTTGCAGGAGGCGGGCCTTAGCGGGGTCGCAGGGGAAAAGAGTAAAGCTGATTGGGTAGGGACTCGTCTAATGGTGGATTTATACCTCTGTGGTGTTGGGGTAGCAAATGAGAACGTACAAATAAAGTGTTTGAGAAGCTGCATGAAAGCGGGAGGGGGCTGTGGGAATCTCTGTGCAAAGTTTGCATGCACCCTCCTGAGAGGCGGCTCACGTTTGAAGCATGTAAACGAGGACAGGCCCTCCGGTCGGTAAGATGTGGATGCATTTCGAATCTCTGTCTCTACTAAAACTCTCCATCACACAGAGGTATAAATCAGCCGCCTTCTTCCAACTAACAGAGAGCAGGGCTGCATGGCTGGCCTCGCTGCATCCGTTCATCATTTCAAGCACTACAGCAGCTTCATTTGGTTGTTAATTACTTTATTATTAGTTCTTCTGTTTTGCTTTGTTTGAGAAAAAAACACATTGTGACATATTTCTGCTGCACTTTGGCCAATTTCTTCACGTCATCTAACAGAGAGTCAGACTTTCTTGCAATATTTTAATGTAATCTTAACTTTTAGTCCTGAATGCGTCGTTTCTCTGCACCTGAAGATAAAATCAAGCGTAGGAGATGAGCAACATCTACAAGTCATGTTAAGAAATAAGGGAGGAAGTTTAACTGGAGGAAAGTTTATGATCCCAAAGATTCAGTTAGAAATGATCCTGTTGGGTTTTCTGTTACGTGTAACATTTATTTTTATTGCTTTGTTTATGCAGATCAAAATCATTTCATAGTAAAATAAAACATTAATAATCCAAAACAATTCCTCCACACTAAGTAGTTCTACCGAAAAACTTAAAATAAATCAGGAAGTGCTTGTTAATCCAAAGAAAATCCAGCCTGAAGAAGTTTGGAGAAAAAAACAGCATAAAGGGAAACAATTATGCCAATAAAAAAAGAAAATACTTTTTCACATTTATATTCTTCCAATGTGGTTTCTACTGCTTCTACAGAACAACCAAGCACTTAAAAAACAAAAAACACCCGTTAGCAATAAGTACATGTTTGTTTTAGTGTGTAGAAAACGAGCCGTTTCAGAAACTTCTGGAATAATGTCGCAAATCAGCAGGCGCTACGCTGTTACCTAGCAACCCCAGAAGAGTTCCGCCCGTTGCCTAGCAACCTAAGCTGAGCTCTAGCACATTTGGTCAGCTGGTTTTCCTGCTGTATGTCCTGTACAATGGCTGCTGGAAAAGACAAGAGTTTTGTTGTTGACTCCATCCAGAAGCTACTCGTTGTGCAGGAGGCTCCACTAATTCTTTCCAGAGATGTACAGTTGGACAGCAGCGTGTCCGTTTGCAGCCGTTTTCACGTGCGAGTGTAAGCGTTGAGTTGGGGGCGTGGCCAGCAGCGGCTCGACTGAAATCGCATTTTCTAAGAAGCTAAAAGTGTCGCCGTTAAAACATTGTGAGAAAGTCTGAATGAAACGAGGCGGGTGACAAGAAAATCCCTCTTCCCACCAAAACAAACAAATCATTTAATGTGAAAATCCTCTGTGTGTGTGTGTGTGTGTGTGTGTGTGTGTGTGTGTGTGTGTGTGTGTGTGTGGAGGTTTCTAGCATGTTCTGTGACTTGCAGGAGAAACCCTCTACGCGTGTGGAGCTTCTCTTCCTGTTCTGGGGGTTTCTCCAAACATATCGAGTTATGCTGCAGCATCAGACACACACACCGCAGAGACACACACACCGACACACACACACACCGACACACACACACATGTTTGCGTTTCTATCTTTGTGGGAACTTTCCATTGACTTCCATTCATTTCTACAGCCTAACCTTGACCTTTACCCTTTTCCTAACCCTAACCAACCAAAACTCAATTCACACCTTAGTCCTAACTCTGACCCCTGACCCATAAACAGGGTTTCCCCTGGTGGGGACCAGGCTTCGGTCCCCACCAGGAGCAATTGGTCCCCACAACGTAGTATATGTCAGGAAAATCGTCCCTATAAGGTATTACAAACAACCGTACAGACAGAGACACACAGACACACAGCAGGAGCTCCAGTTGTCGTGAGCCAGTCGGGCGGCTCAGCGTAGGCGGCAGATTCGTCTCCCCACATCCTTCATCTCAGCCTCGGTTCCTCAGCTCCTCAACGCTCATGTTCACCTCAACACACACTAACACTCGAGAAGCAGCGTCAGCTTTCTGAGTGATCTGGAGTGAAAAGGGTTTGATAGGAGACGTCTGCTCTTTTTAACACTGGTGCAAACTGGAGGTTGTGCATGAATCTGGGTTCTAGTGACTGAAGCAGTTGCAGCTTTTGTTTCTCTTTCTTGCTTTAGTTTCTGGTTGGAGCTTTTAACTTTTCATGTTTGAGTTTTTTTGTTTGCATTTCAACATGGAGCAAAACTTCAGAAACTTTTTTCTAATAAACTACAAAAAGCCTTGCAAACGTACTAATACTCCTACCGAAAACCAACGTTAGTGTTTTACATTTGGATTTGACGTGACAGACCAACACAGAATGGCAGCAAAAGGAAAACGGTGAATTTATCAGTGGATGTCGTCCGTCTGTTCATGTGATGCTCTGAACGCCCATCAGGCAGCAGCATGACGGCAGCAACGTTTACATTATTTCATTTAGCCACAATGAAATAGCTAAAAAATATTTATTTTTCCACAACAAATTGTGATTATTATGAAATTATTTTTCTTCTGCTTTGTGTTGGTCTTTAACATTAAATCCCACAAGAAACGCTGAAGTTTGTGGTTGGACAGAATGTAAATTTTGGTGGGTTTCTTTGGTTGTTTTGGTCGTGTTTTAAATCTGCTGTCTGTGTCAGATACCCGAGTTAAGTTTTATTTCAATTCACTGCAAAAAACACAAAACCTTACCAAATAGTTTTGGTCTGATTTCTAGTGCAGATATCTTTGAACACTTGGAAAAAGGATAAAACTGGCTTACAAGGAACTTTTTGACAAGATATACGAGTTTAAGTCCGTAATTCCTAATAACTAATAACTAATAACATGACATTTTTCCCTTTTTGTAACTGAAATGATCTGCCAGTGAAACTAGAACTGGGTTGCTAGGCAACGGGCAGGGTTTGCCGGAGGTTGCTAGGTAACGGGCGGAGCTTGGACTGGGGTTGCTAGGTAACGAGTAAGGCTTGCCGGAGGTTGCTAGGTAACAGGCGGAGCTTGGCTGGGGTTGCTAGGTAACGGGCAGGGCTTGACTGGGGTTGCCAAGTGCACTAAGGTATCTGCACTAGAAATTAGACCAAAATTACTTGGTAATATTTTGTGTTTTTGCAGTGAAACTGAAAGTGAGTCAAGCATCCAGTCAGTTGATTTTGTTTTTTATTTTATAAATGTTTCATGCTTTTTGTTTGTGTGGGATTCTGTAAACCTTAGATGACCTTTATGCTTTCATTTCTTCAAAGTTATGATTTCCCAGATTAAAAACAATCAACATTTTTATAGTTTAAGTTATTTCAGATTATCATGACCTGCATTAAAAACAAACGATGTCCTTAAAATCTCAACAGCAAAAACAAGATTTCAAACCGTTTTATGAACTTTGAAGGGAGCAGATTCTCTGCATCTATTTAAAATGGTTCATTGGATATTAATACTTTTGCAAGGTTGTATATACTGAAAATATTTTATTATGTTGTGCACAGAGGAATCAGACTTGACACTGTAAAGACACAAAATTTTACCAAGTAGTTCTGTTTCTAAAGCAAATATCTTCAGACACTTGAAATGAGACAAAATTAACTTATGAATAACTTTTCAGAAAGACATAAGAGCTGTTAGATTATTTAATTTCACTTTATAGACATAAAAAATGTCTTGTTATAAATTAAATAATCTGCCAGCAGAACTTTTTCATCAACATTAAGGAATTTTTGACATAAAACAAACTCATATTTTGCTGAAAAGTTATTTGTAAGTTAATTTGGTCTTATTTCAAATGACCTAAGATGTTAGTTCTAGAACCTGGACCAACATCACTCAGTAACACTTTGTGTTTTTGCTGTGCATGTTGTTATTGTTGTGTGTCTACAAATAAACTAAATTAGCTTGATAAATCTGGGGCCATTTCTGTTTGTGTTTGTCCCACAGGGCAAGAAGAAAAGGAGAAAACGGGAGAAGCAGCAGGACTCCAACACAGGTAAACATCTGTGTGTGAAACTTTGTGCTGCGTTGGTGCTGCAGCTCACTGCCGAGGCAGGAAGTGTCTCTAACGTCAAACCACCCACCCACTCTGCTTTCCATGCAACCTGAATTAGAAAAGAGTAAATCCAGGAGTGTGAACGTTCAGGCTGTTTGCTGCTCTCTGCACAACATGAAGGTTTTTCTGTTTTCTGCTTTCCTCAGAGAGTTTAATCTGAGCGACATTAACTGCATCTGTGCTCTGTGTCACTGTCGCGTTGTGCTACTAACAGTTTTGGCTTTTTTCTCTTGTGTGTCTCTCCTCCCGTTGTTTCCCGTTTTTCCCTCTAACTTCCCCCTCTTCCTTCGCTCCTCTCTGTTTATCACATCTGTTTTTTGCTTTTCCTCCTGCTCTCCTGCATGCTGTGCGTTGTGCGCTCAGACCCGGGCTCTCCTAAGAAATGCCGGGCTCGCTTCGGCCTCAACCAACAAACGGACTGGTGCGGTCCCTGCAGGTGTGTAACCCACATTCCTCACCGCCTCTGTCTGGTTCGGCCTGAGGAGACAGAGCCGCCATGGAGGCGGTCATCACCTCACTCTGACCCGCATCAATCCTCCTGTTTTCCATTCATTGGAGCCGATTTCCTTCATTTTGAGAGTTCGGCGATGGGCCGATTCTTCCGTGTGAAGCCGATCTTTTCTACCTCAGCACAGCTCTGAGGTCTGACCTGGTCTGCTCTGCAGGAGAGGTCAGCCCGACAGGCCGGCCCTCCGTTACCAACTCAGAGACCTTCTTGCTGTGTTTAGCAACATTTCAGACAAAAAACATCATAATTGGCCAAAATGTGAGTCGGCAGATGAGGCTTGTTAAACATCACTGATCGTTTATCACATTACAGCTGCAACGTTTAGCCAGTTTTTGATGCTAAATGGACTGAACTAACTTTATCTAATCATTTCTGACCACTCAAAGCGCTTTACACTAGAGCCACATTCACATTCATACACCGATACGCAGCTCGGTGCCTTGCCCAGGGGCACATCGACACGTGGCAGGAGGAAGCTGGAATCGAACCTGCAACCTTCCGATTACTCTACCCACAGAGCCACAGTCGGCCCATCGGTTGATGGATTTCTTTGTGCTGATATTTATGAAGTGGAAAAAGGACATTTGTTTTTAAAAGTTTCAAACGTTCATTTATGTTTTGGATAAAAACTGTTCCCAACGGTTTTCCCGTCTCAGGGAAGCTTATCGATGCACCGACTGCAGTTTTTTGGCTGATCACCAATTTCCAATCTTGGCCGATACCAAGTTTGTTTGTTTTTTGTCTTAAATGTTTTTAGATTTAGGCAGAAAGTTGCTGAATTTTGCCGTTTGGAGCGACCCGGTCTGTCGGTCCAACTCGTCTCACTGCAGAGCAGAAGACGCCAGCGGCTGATTGGACCGGCTGCAGCGCGACAGAACATCCAAATCTCCTGGGGTGTGAATATTTCTCTCAGGCCCAAAATAAGCAAAGGAGACTTTCTTCATGATCAGCTCTGTCTCTTGGGGATCGGTCACTTTCTGAGCTCTGCATGTCGTCTGTCACTAACCTGCTGATCCAAACCCAAACACACCGAGTCCGACCCAAAACTAGAAGAATTTAGCTTTAAATTCTTCTACATTTTCATTTTATTCAGCAAAAAAATAAATGTAACTTTGGTCATTTCTGTTGGTCTTTCTGCAAAAACTGTTTAAACAGAAAACTTTCTGCTAGTTTCCATCAGCAACTTTTTGTCTGGACATTATATTTTGTCTGGCACTTAAAGCAAAAAAGTGAGATTTTGTGCTGCAGGTAAACAAAAATGCTGCCTTATTAACCACATTATTAGTTCGTAAAATAATTTTGCCAGAAACCGGAGCTGATAATCACCGATAATCAGATTGTCTTTCTTTCAAACTGGAAACATTTTCCTTCTGCCTGATTTTGTTATTTTTTTCTTTCCTCATATGAATTATTGTCTCTTTGATCTTTAAAACACCAAAATTTCCACTTAACTTTATATCTTTAAACTTCAAATGATTGATAATTTGATCAGTTACTCGGTGCTCGACTTTTTGCCAAATACTTTTTACTTTCGGATATTCTGCCTCCTCTGCTCGTTAATAAACACCAGTTTTATGGTTTGTTGCGGATGTTTCAGTGGATGTTTCACCTCCTTTGGTTTCTGGAGGTTTGAGCCACTAGAGGGCAGCAGCGGGTCGACCGCGGTCCACGGCTAGTCTGCAGGAGCCGGGAATGTGACACGAAACGCTCGCGCCGCCGTCTTCCCCGCTACTGCGTCATGGAAACCTGAGTGTGTGTTTCGGTCTGAGAGAACAAAGGGGCTGAATGTGGTTTTAAGCCTTACCACACACACACACACACACACACACACACACACACACACACACACACACTCCCTGCAGCGCTGCATCTTCTCATGCCCGTCTGCTTTCTACTTTCTCCATCCCTGCGATGTGGTGACGAGCGTCTTTTGATGGTGAACTCTGACATTTAGAATCACTTTCTACTGCAGAGTTCCTCCTCTGAGTCTAAATACGGCGCAGCGCCTCAGTTTGCGGTTGAACCTGGTGACTCATTTCATGTTCTGGTGATGATCTTGGGATCCTGCCAGCTGCTTTGATGGTATGGAGATCTGCTTTAAACGTAACACCTCGAGGCGCAGCAGGAAAACACGATCCGATCGCCGTGCAGCAGCCGCATCCAGACCTTCAGGCCACAGAGTGACGGTGCACCGATTCACCAGACTGACAATTTCCTCGACTGAACACTAAACTGAAAATAAACCTTTTATGGAAATCATATAACAGCTCGGTAAATTATTGCTCTGTAAAAAACTGAATCTTACCAACTATTTTGTCTTAGTTTCTACTTAAAATATTTTAGTGAACTTGAAATAAGAAAAAGAAACTTTTGAGTGAAATATATGAGCTTGTTTTAAGTCAATAACTCTTTTATATTGAAGAAAATGGTTTGGATTCATTTGCTGATTGTTTAACTGAAATAATCTGACAACTTTTTCATCAATTTAATCATTTTATTGATTTAAAACAAGCTCATATATTTCACTCAAAAGTTCTTTTTAGGTTAGTTTTTAATCTTATTTTAAGTCTTCTAAGAAATTTGCACAAGAAATGAAACCATAATATTTGGTAATATTTAATATTTTTGCAGCATCGATACAAAACATGAAAAATCAATAAACTTTAAATTCTACTGAACATTTAACTGAAGCTGAAAGACATTTTAAAATCCAGAAATAAACCAAACAGCAGAAACAACAAATGAAATGAACTATGAAGTCGAAATGATCCTTAAAAAGGAGAAAAATGAAAATTATTGAGCTTTTTTACATTTATCATGTTGGTTTATTTGATGTGATATCAGGATGTCATAAAGTAATAAAACTGGGCATTATAATATAATAAAACATAATTAAAACTGCATTACGTAATAAAATGGTTTTATTCTTGAATGCAGAGGTTAAAACCAAAGAGACTGAAACTAAAGACCAAAAGTTTTCATTTACTGCAAACAGGATTCACTAGAATGTAATGATTAGGATGAAGGACATTTATTACACTGTGAATTACTGATGGATGTATTTATTGCCGTTTTGCTGATGGACGTCTGTCTCCTGTCAGTTTCTAAGTGTGAAGCAGAAACTCCTGTTGTCTCGTGTTCATTGTCTCACTGTGACTCTGCGCCTCCCCTGAACGCTGCTGACGTCTCCACACTTTATTCACAGATAACTCTCTCTGACTGTCCCTAGGAGGAAAAAGAAGTGCATTCGCTACCTTCAAGGAGGAGGCTGCCCCAGCCCATCTTCTTCAGATCTAAGTGCTATAGACTCTCCCCCGTCCCCGTGTCCCTCGCGCCTGTACCGGCAGCCGCCCCCGTCCCCTCGCGGCTCCCCGCCGCCGCCGCCGCCCTCCCCCTGCGCTCCCCGCCGCTCCGCGCACACGCGCTCGCAGCCCGGCGCCAAGCGGCCGGACCTCCGCCACCTGGTCCCGACCGCGGCCCTGGAGCGGTCGGGCAGGCAGACGCTCTGCTCCTCGGCGCTGTCCGCCGCCAAGGTGGCGGGACTTTCTCTCAAAGTGCTGACAGAGACTCACTGACCGCCGCGCCGCGCCGCGCCGCTGCCGCCTCGCTACTCTCCTCCTCGGCTCCCCAGAGGAACCGAGATCCTCCTGGTCGCCTCCTTTCATCCTGCAGTCGTGATTTTCCAAAAGTTTCCGTGAGAACAAGCTGTTCACCTTGTGCTTAACGCTTCGGAGGCCTGTCACAGTTACTAACCAATCCACAGCTCTCGTGACGTCACACTTCCTGGAACTTCACAGCTGGCTGCCATCTTGGTAGGCCACAAGCCACAAGCTTCGAATTAGCTCTCACCTTGTTGCTATCTAACTTATAAAAATATTGCTTCGTGTTCCACCTCTGTGTAACACGAAGAGAAACACCAGTGATATTTACTGTAGTACTTTCTGCTGAACTGGCTACTCTAGCTTAGCTAACGTAGCTTTTATCTGCTAGCTAAGACGGACATGTAGCCTGCGTACATGTACTGCTCACCCAGCCAGTCACCAGAACCTTGTTATTCACCTGAAGAGCTCTTACGTCCTTTATTAATCCGTTTAAACATCAGTGTCTGAAGCTCCTCCTGTTGACCAATCGGTGCCGTCTGTCGGATCGGAGGCAGTTTCTCCACACCGTCTGACCCCATCAGCAGACATTTTGTTCAGGAGTGTCTATAAACGTTCATTTTGTTGGCTTGGAAGCCATGTGCTTGCCTACCAAGATGGCGGCGATCACTTCCGGGTCAGACTCATGGAACGATGAATTGTCCCAGAACTTATTGCAATAAATGATGATATTTTTGTTTTGAAACCATTTACAAGCTAAACAACAGCAACAGCAGAATCATCATGCAATCAGATTCTCAGAGATCAATAAACTTCCAATCTAATGAACTGGAAGACATTTTAAATATCTAAATTAACTAAACCAAACAAGAGAAATGAATTATGAAGTCACTATAAACGAAAGCATCAGACTGAAGACTTATCATCCAGTTTCTGGTAAAAAAAGATAAATTATGCAAATGGAGGTTATTGAGTTAATTGTAATGTGATTTTCTGATTATTGCGACCGGCCTGCTGACAGGCGCAAATGATTATTGATTATATGATCAATTATTTTCAGACTCAAACTCGTTTCCTTCCAGGACTGAACTTCATTTTGGCAACATTCAAGAGAATCAGAGCAAATGTGTCTAAAATGGAAACAGGATTTTCACTGTTTGTTTTTATTGGTCCGTCACAAACACTCCAGTTAAAATATATTAAATTATAATGTGGCAAAAGACTTGTTCATAATCTTCTTGTTTTGGCTCAAACCGTTGGTTCCTCCTGAGAGTTGGTGCTCACTTTGTAACTTTAAGATGAATTATTCATGTTTTTCATGTCATTGTCTCATCTGGACCCGTCTGACCAGCAGGACCTCTGATTTCCCATCTTTTATGTTTGTATTTCAGGAAGAGGTAAAGCAGACTCCCAAGTCACATCTTTTAGCACTTTTAGGCTTCTTTTCTCCAGCTTCACCCGTTAAATTTTTATATTTTGTTTTTTACCTTTTTGTGTATGAATCTCATGTCATTTTTAAGGTCATATGTTTCTTAAAATTTGTTTTTTTTTCCTCTCTGCAGCTCCGCAAACTAATCTGTGACCGATGGGTACTATTATATTGCATTGTCTTGTAAAGTTTTATATTATAATAAATAACTTTTGTATGTTTTTATGGAATAAAAAGGTAAATTCTTTTTGAAAAAAATATTATAGTTTCCACCTTTTTCTAAAAGCGATATGTTTTTTGTCTTTTTGCGCAGAATTTTACCCTTTTTGTGGTCCAGTATTACTGCAGAAGCCTTCAAACTATTTTGTGTTCAGTCAGTGCATGTTCCAGCTGTAATGTTACATTTCGAGAAAGGTTTTCATTTCACCGTTTTCTCGCAGTAAGCGTAGGCTGAGCTTCTGTACCGTTCCTGTCCAGCAGATGGCGCTGTTGTGGTTCAGGCCAGGCAGAAACAACTGGAGGATGTCTTTGTACTTTCATGCTTTAAACCCTCTGATGTATGGTTTTTGTTTGATGTTATTAAAAGTGTTTTTTTTTATGTTCAAGACTGCAGGCTTATTTTTCCCAATCAATCAATCTATCAAATTTTATTTGTATTGCACATTTCAGCAGCAAGGCATTTCAAAGGGCTTCACATAATTAAAATAAAAACATGTGACAGTGAATAAACAGTGAAAAAGACAGAGAATTTGTTTTAAAGAAAAAGAAAAAAAGATAAGAACATTAAAACCCCTTGTAGGACTTCAGTTAAACATCTCACACCTCAGATTTAGTTAACGCCATTTAACAAGGATTCTCACACCTCAGAGTTTTAGTTAAAATGTCATTTAACAAGGATTCTCACACCTCAGAGTTTTAGTTAAAATGTCATTTAACAAGGATTCTCACACCTCAGATTTAGTTAAAATGTCATTTAACAAGGATTCTCACACCTCAGAGTTTTAGTTAAAATGTCATTTAACAAGGATTCTCACACCCCTAGATATATATTCGTCTAACTGGGACGTTTTCTGGGGGGCTTTACATAGACAGTGTGAAGGAGAAATAAAAATAAGTTAATAACTAGATGAAAAGTAAAGGTAAAAACATCAAAGACATCAAAACCCTAATTTTTATCATTTATTTGTATAGCACATTTCAGAAGCAAGGCATTTCAAATGCTTTACACAATTTAAAATAAAAACAGAAAGAGACAGAGTTTGAAAAAGATTTAAAGAGATAAAAACATTAAAAGTAAAAATAAAAATATTTCTCAAACCTCAGACATTAAAACCCATAATTTATCCACAATCAACTCTAACCAGGTGGGTTTTGAGACTTAAAGGCTCTCAGTGTTTCAGCTGTTTTACAGTTTTCTGGAAGTTTGTTCCAGATCTGTGGTGCATAGAAGCTGAAAGCTGCTTCTCCTGGTTTGGTTCTGGTTCTGGATGCAGATCAGAACCAGAAGATCTGAGGGGTCCAGACGGTTGGTAATTCTGCAGTATGATTTGTCTAGATTGTTCTTTTTTATCAGTGGATTGATAACTGCTGTCTTCAAAGGGGAAACACCTGAAGACGATGAGTCACTATTTGGATTATTTAATCTACCAGAGGTTGTTTTAGTTATTCAATTGAAAAAGTGACATTTATATATAGTCACTATGTAATGCAGCTGAAAAATAAAAGTAAATAAAAGCTTCACTTATGGACTCGGTAAGCAGCTCCATGATTGAAGGACATTTAGAGAAACTTTGACTGAAACTGGTGACTCCAAACAGAAAGACGACGCCACGTTAATTTGAAAGGTTTTATTAACTCCTTCAGTGACTTATCCAGCTAAAAAAAACAACAGCATCACAGCAAAGCTGCAAGTGTCCAAATTAAATACACAAATTTATGAGTCAACGCTGTGATGAAGGTGAAAACGCAAAAACATCCAACTTCATTTCTCCTATTAACAAGTCGCCTTCCAGGTTCAAACAAAGCCAATGTGGAGCAAAAATCACATTCACCCTTGGTTTCTCCATTGTCAAAAATGTAACTTTATTCAACTCAGTGAACCTAAAATAATGATCTCCAGTAAAAAAAAAAAAAAAGAGTAGACAACTAGAGCAACTAAAAATAAGCATAATCTGGAAGGAGGGGTATCGTTTTTTTCCCCTCTTCAAGGATACAAAGCCATGAGGACAGGATTATACTTTATGTAGATCCACAAATATGAGTGTGTGAAAACAGTAATAAGCATTTTATCTTTAAATTAATGACACCACACAGGCAAGTTAAAATGGTCATGCTATTATTGGGATACAGAAATGAAGGGAACTAGAGAGCAAAGTGGCTGTCAATATCCTAAAAGTAAAATATTAACAAGTATGAACAACGCCAGTGCAACCAGTAAGCAGGGACAATCCTCAGTGTGGTAGTGTTGGCAGGATTCTCCGCTTTATTTTTCTTCACACCACTGGTTCTCTTTGCGTACCTGCACACAGAACAGCCAGCAGGTCACCAACAAAATGATCTCATTTTATGTTTTGATAAAGTATAATAAGTACCTGGGCCTCCTCCTCCTCTGTGAAATCATTTTTGATGTTGAAAGTCTTCCTGATCTCTTCTGGGGTTTTGCCTTTGATCATGTTGGCCACCGTCTTGCAGGTGACATCCAAGAGGCCTTTGATGTCCAAATAGTTAGCGGCCTAAACAGACCAGACAAATAAAGAGCAGCAGCGTAAGGATGAAATGGTTCCACACCCTAACAGCAGCAACAACAAAGGAAAATCTGAATGTCCAACATTCGTTTCAGGCTCAGTGGTCGATTTCTGCAAGGAGGAACGTTTTAAACACAGATGTGCTATAAAATCAGGCAATTTTAAAAAATTAAAAGCTTAAAGAGGTTCTGTTTTAGCCGTTCATCATTTGCATTGACATGTCTAATATAATTTTTTAAATACATTAAAAAAAAAGATTAGATCAGTAATTAAAAAAATTAAAGCATAAAATCATATGTAACCAGGTGAAAAATGGGAAGATGTCAAATGTATTTTCTAAACCACGTTTTGCTTTTATTTCACCGACTGGTTGTAATTCCTGTTTTTGTCAGCATGTTGTTACTGAGGGCTAAAATTACCGGAAGCAGAAAAAACCTCTTGTTGATGAACCAACTGGTAAAACGGAAGAGAAGGACATGTTTTAACCGAGACCTGGTGGAGAATAAGACTCTATGGCCACATGAGGGACGAATCCAAGTGTTGGGTAATTAACGTTGGAACTCAATTATCTTCCATGGGCAAAGCCGTAGAAATGATGCCAATGTCCTATTTTTCCGTTTGTCCTCTTCTAGAGGCGCCATAGCCGTTGGTTTAGCCGTTAGCTTAGCCGTTAGCCGTGAAGCTGCGTGCTACTCTGAGTGCTAACCGCGCCATTCCACATATTGAACCTCATTCCTTCTCATTCTCGGTGTCTTTGTGAGAATAAAGAAACCCTTCAATGTGAAGCTCCGTGTGCTGTATTAATCCCGGATTCACACATTAAAAAAAACCAAGAGACATATTCCGTACCGCCATCTTTGCCAGCTGTGGTCGCGTCACTTGTCGAAACACGGGAGAAGGTTCTGGAAGGTGGGCGGGGCTTAGGCCGGATCAGACCGGATCAGACCGGATCAGGCCGGAAGTTGGCCGAGCGAGTCCGGCTCACTGCTCCTCCTACCGTCCATGGAAACTAACGCACGGCTCATTTTACTGTTAATAAGGTAATATTCTTTTAAAACTAAAGCTGCCATGATAAAAATCTGGAGCGTTGTGTCTGCTCCAGATTTTTATATGTTAATCAAGCGAGCTAAGCTAATACTAGCCAGATGGTATTAGCTTCGGGGTTAGCATCTCCAGAACGTCAAGTAGCCAGAATATTAATAACTACGCAATACGTCAATATATTCAGCGGGTTTCATATTCCACAACTGTGTAACTATTTAGAAATATTTTTAAACTGACAACTACTTAAATTTTATTTGACTGTTTATTCAAGATTATACTGCAAAAATATCCATAAGCTTATGTATCAAAATAACAGTTTTAAATACCATTATTGGGTCTCAACATTTTTGATTTATTTTTAGCAGTAGAAATTAATGCTTTTACACAACACAGCATTGTGTTATATAATGGTTCTGAGTGTTGGGGGTAAAAACTGATTATTCCAGGTAGTCAAACTGCCAGATCTGCATCAAAATAAGGATTTAAGTCCATTTATCCCTCATTAGACGTCCTTTAAACGGATGAAGCCTCGTAGGGCTTGTGGTTATAAACAGGTGGAGGGTGAAGGTTCATCAGCTCATGTTTCTGTTTGGGAGCCGCAGTGAGGAACCAGAACCAGAACCAGGTCGGCACTCGGGTTTCCCCTCACATGATGGGCCTGTTTACCCAACAATCTGTCCTCATTTAAACTTCAAATAAGATTTTTTTGGATAAAACGGGAAACGTCACACCGCCGGTTTCGCTGCATTTAAGATATTTAAGAGAAAAAAACTAATCAATAATTATCAATATCGACAGTCAGTAGTATTGTTTCAAGTTTTCAGCTCATAATCTCAGTCTTACTGAAAGCAAAGCAGCAAAAATGTTTGATAAATTATGACCAGAATGGATCAAAACATGACATGAATTAACTGGTGCCAGATTATTTAGAGAAGAGAAAAATAATCCCAGTAGCTGCTGCGTAGAGTGAAGAACCAGAGGTTTCTGCGTTAAAGTATTTTACCAGGATGAGTTCAAACAAGGTGCCCTGGTCCACTTTGAGGAACTCCTGGTCCCACACAGGAATGTCGTCTGTCCTCTTCTCCTTGTTCTCGTCGTCCTCAGGGGGAGGAGGGTCGTCTTTGTGATGGGTGCACCACTGAATCACCTGCAGGAGACGCAGCGCAGACATTTATTCATCAGCAGGAGCTCAGCTCTAAACCAGCTGCTCCACGTCTCCAACCACTTAATGAACCGATTCAGCTGCAGAAAGCTGCTCATCCTGTCCTGTCGGCACAGATCAAGTCTGATCACCATGGAGAAAACAACGTTACCTGCTGCACAGATTTATGTTTAATATTTAACCCTTTAAATCTGGTAATTACACTGCAACAATGGAGCATTTTCACCAGAAACACAGAGAAGATCCAACAAAACAGACATTGTTACCGACATGTCCAACCCGGAAACGGCGACACACAGAGGTGTGTGTGTGTGTGTGTGTGTGTGTGGTGTTACCTTCTTGAGAATGGCAGCGTTCACATTAGGGAGGGGGACGGGGTCATCGTCTCCTTCGTCATCCATTCCCAAATCTGGAAACATAGAAACCAGAATTCATCTGCATTACATTCATGATTATCTTAGTTAAAAAGCTCAACCAGGAACCGATGATTAGATGATTCACCTTCCAACATGGTCTTGATGGTGACCGACTGTTTGGCGATCTCAACATCCACCTCAAAGATTTCCCCATCAGAGCTCTGGAGTTTTATTGTGGGCATTTCCTGGAACAGGTCAATTCACTTATTTACAGAGTTTCCTTTTAAATGACCAATAAATACACTTAGAGTATTTTATTCCTGGACATTTTTACACTAAATATTTAGTTTGAACTGTTGTTAGTATTTAGAACAACAACAAGCAGGTTTACATTCATTTAGGCATGTAACAAAAACCAAAAATCATGCTTTAGTTAAGTGAAGATTAGCTCTGATTTTAGTTTACCAAAGAGCAGAATTTCCTTTTCCAACCAGAACAATCTACTGATTTTATACTTTTATGTGTCCACTTGCTTTTCAAGCCTGAGCAAAACAAACTGTGTCCAGGATGAAAACGAGGTGAACACATTATGATTAAAGCAACACACAGTGATCGCCGCCATATTGGCAAGCAAACGCAGTGCAAAGCAACTATGGCTTCCAGACCAACAAAAAGACAATATATGGACACAAACATAGAATATAAACAAAATGGCTGCTGACAGGATGGAAAGGTGTCAGCCAATGAGAAGCTGCTCACTGGAGAACAGGAAGAGTTTACAACATGTCCATCTTAGCTAATGTCCTACAGTCAATACCTCTGATGTTCATGTCAGGATTACAGAGGCGAGTCCAGGACTCGGTTCATGCAACTTACTTCAATTGTTTAGAAGTTAGATAAGAGCGAAGCCAGAGCCACTTCCAACCTTGTGGCTTGTTTATTGTCGTCATAGCAACTGCCTACCAACATGGCTGCCAGTTACAAAGGTCACAGAAGTGTGACGTCACATGAGAAACATGAATTTAAAAATGTTTGATTTCAAATAGAGAGAAGATCATTCAACACGATTCATCCTGATCTGAAGCTGCGTTAGACACAGACTGACTGTCACCATTATTACCTTTATGAATGGCTCATAATTCATTTCCATTTGGGATTAATAAAGTATTTTAGAATTAATTTTTTTTAAATACAATAACAGCTGTTCTTAGTTATAAAAACTAGGGGGGAAAGTGTATCATGTGATAAATATTTATTTCTACTGCTGAAAGTTTCATGACAGTTGAAAAGAAAACGTGAAAAATCTCGCAGCGTTTTAGTTTCTACTTTGTGTCTAAAACGTCAAAAACTTTACAGTAAATTAACCAATTAACCCAGAAAAACTCGTTAAGCTGCGGTAACTGTTCCGTAACCTACACGCACAAACTTTTGCATCATTTGAAAATGCCTTGATTGTTTATTCGTTTGTTTCAACTCCTAAACCCAGTTACCGTTTTTCATGCTTGAATTCGTTTTTCTTATCGATGTTCTGACCTGAATAATGACAATAAGCCCAAAACACTGAGCCAGCAGCGTCCAATGCTTCGCGTTGGTTAGCAAACAAGCTAAGCTTCAGCTAAAACTACTAAAAAGGCTCGTTAAGGTTTTCCATTTCTACCAACAATACATGAGATCCTGTCATTCATAGGTAGTAATAATAAAACTGTTCACCCGTAAATGTAATTTTAGGTCAACTGTGGAGGTGATGTTGTCAATTACATTAACTTATTAGCCGACCGGTCCTGCTAATGTGCATAAGCAAAACAAGGAAAATGCTGAACAATTGGCCTGTTTACGAATGAACTGAGGACAAACCTCGGCTATAGTTTCCATCCAACACCGAAAAAGGGGACGAGAAATAAACTGTGACTCTACAAATGAGATAAATATCCATATTGTGCCCAAACAGGCTGCTAACCTGGGCGAGGCCTGTTTCCCACCAGACCGAGGCGCTTTACTTAAAATAATAATCCTTTTCTTTTAAAAATACACAGCGGTTACAATCACTATTTAACGACAAATGGCTCACAACGTAGAGCTACGTACCGTGAACAAGTGGAGTGAAGTGAAGCCGTGAATTTGTTGCGCTGTTGTGCAGGGAGGCCTGAGCGGCGTGGCGCTACCGTGTGCGGCTGAGAGTCAGTGGCGGCGGGCGGCGACCGGCGGGCGGCGGGGGCGGAGCGGGCGGAGCGGCGGCCCGTTTATCTCCGGCTCCCAGGTAACCGGCCACACAACGTTCCGGCCAGACACCCGTTTACTCTGATTACCGAAAACTACATAGGATTTTGAATGTTTGACACGCAGGGCCGGCACAAGCTTTTTCTGCAGCCCAAAGCGGGTTTTCATTTTGGGCCCCTTGACCACCTGATGCTTTATCATTACTGTAGGAGCTATTTTCCCATTTTTTGGTTAAATCTTAGAATTAAAATTGTTTAGTTTATTGTTATTTTTTGTCTATTTTTCTAGTTGATTTATCATTAGAATTTTTTGTTTAATATGCTATTTCAAATTAGTTTTTTGGTTAGTAATTCACTTAATTAGTTAATTAATTTCAGTTTGGGATGTGGGTATTTCACGGTATAAATAGGTGAGTCTTAGGTAGTTTATTATACACGTGGTGGTCACAAGGTTTTTTATCAGCCAATGAGTTTTTGTCAGTCAGAGAACAGGTACAGGAATAAGACCAGAAGCCTGTAACCTTTTTTTTGCCCGAACTGAAAATAAAACCAAACAACTATATTTTGACTTTTGATTATTTTGCTGCGTAAACCAGAATCTACGGTGCATCAGGTGACTATTTGAGTTGGATTCACTTTTTTTATCACCTTCGAGTTTTTGAGGTTTTTGAATTTAAGTTTTGTGACAAATGGTCATTACAATTCCAGTGTGATTTGGTTACATTTACCCAATTTCATTTAGACATACTTGAGTAGCTTTAAAAACAAACTTACTTTTAGGATTTTTTTTTACTATGCTGTACTTTATCATCAAGTATTTCTGCTCTTACTTGAGTCAAATTTCAAACTTTTCTACCCACTGAATGAAAAACAAATGTTTTAATCAACAATTCAGCAGATTCAGACACACAACTGCAGTTTTGTTAAAATGTTAAAAGTTTTTTATTGAAGAAACTGATTTAGGAAAAATATATTTTGCCTAATTTCTTGGACAACTACTTTTTATTTTTACTTGAGTAAAAATAGGTTGAAGCAGTGACATTCTAACTTGAGTACAAATTTTGGACACTCTAAAAAACTGTAGAAAATGACCTGCTACTATTTGCAGCCATCTGTACTTTTTAATTGTCCACCCCTATGAACATGACAACAGCATTATAAACTTGACACTATTTACATTTATTTGCTTATTTTACTGTATATCAACAAATGATTCTTTTCTTTTTACCATTTTTATGTGTACTGATAATCAATCTGAATGAATAAACCAATGTGGAGTTGATTTTATAAGTGTCTAACAAAATGACATTTTATCCACCTTAAAAAGATCAGATAAGAAAATGCTTCACAGTGGGTGTGGTGTTGCTTTCATAACCAACAATTATCAGATCATGACACTTCCCACATATTTTTGGAGACTCCAGATGTGTTTTTTTATTTAGTCAGGATTGCATGATTTTCCTCTTCAGAAAATGTTTTCTGCGTTGCGTCTGAAGCAAATGGGAGATTGTGGCCAGAAATTCCTGCAGCTTTCTGAAGTTTCTCTCTGTCTCAGTAGCAACTCAGACCAGTTTTTCTAGTCTTTTAACACCATTATGGAGGACTTCCAGTTCTTGGTTGTGTCATTATAGTGCTCTCACCTTTAAGGTATTTTTAGTGTCATGGCCAAAAGTTTTGAGAATGACACGAATATTATATTTTCACATGATCTGCTGCCCTCTGGTTTTCATGTCAGATGTTTTCATCACATACAGAAATACAATTGCAATCATATTATGAGTAACAAAAGCTTTTATTGACAGTTAGAATGAGTTAATGCAGCAAGTCAATATTTGCAGTGTTGACCCCTCTTCTTCAGGACCTCTGCAGTTCTCCCTGGCATGATGCTCTCAATCAACTTCTGGACCACATCCTGACTGATATCAGTCCATTCTTGCACAATCAATGCTTGCATTTTGTCAGAATTCCTAGGTTTTTGTTTGTCCACCGTCTCTTGATGATTAACTACAAGTTTTCAATGGGATTAAGATCTGGGGAGTTTCCAGGCCATGGACCCAAAATCTCCAGTTAGTTATCACCTTTGCTTTATGGCCAGGTGCTCCGTCATGCTGGAAAAGGGATTGTTCATCACCAAACGCTCTTGGACGGTTGGGAGAAGTTGCTCTTGGAGGACATTCTGGTACCATTCTTTATTCATGGCTGTGTTTTTAGGCCAGACTGTGAGAGACCCGACTCCCTTGGCTGAGAAGCAACCATGAATGTTTTCAGGATGCTTTACAGTTGGCATGAGACAAGACTGGTGGTAACCTCACCTCGTCTTCTCCCTACAAGCTGTTTTCCAGATGTCCCAAACAATCAGAAAGGGGATTCATCAGAGAAAATGACTTTACCCCAGTCCTCAGCGGTTCACTCCCTGTACCTTTTGCAGAATATCAGTCTGATCCTGATGTTTTCCTGGAGAGAAGTGGCTTCTTTGCTGCCCTCCTTGAGACCAGGCCTTAATCCAAGAGTCTTCACCTCACAGTGCAGATGCTCTCACACCTGCCTGCTGCCATTCCTCAGCAAGCTCTGCACTGCTGGTAGCCCGATCCATCCCGCAGCTGAAACACTTTTAAGAGATGATCCTGGCGCTTGTTGGTCTTTCTTAGGGCCCTGGAGCCTTTTTGGCAAACAATGGAACTTCTCTCCTTGAAGTTCTTGATGCCATAGATTGTTGACTGAGGTCCAATCTTTCTAGCTGTGATACTCTTCCCTGTTAGGCCATTTTTGTGCAGTGCAATGATGACTGCATGTGTTTCTTTAGAGATAACTATGATTACAGAAGAGAAACAATGATCCCAAAGCACCAGCCGCTTTTTAAAGTGTCCAGTGGTGTCATTCTTACTGAATCATGACAGATTGATCTCCAGCTCTGTCCTCATCAACACCCACACCTGTGTTTAATGGAGCATCACTGAAACAAGGCAGTCTGCAATGAAGTTGAAATGTGTTTTGGGGGATAAAGTTCATTTTCTAGGCAAATATTGACTTTGAATTAATAGCGTTAAGCTGATCACTCTTTATAACATTCTGGAGTTTATGCAATTTGCCATTATAAAAACTGAAGCAGTAGACTTTGTAAAAATTAACATTTGAATCATTCTCAAAACGTTTGGCCATGACTGTACAATTTTATGTGCACACGTTTTCTGATTTGCACATCTGTGTAATATGTTATTGAGTATGGCTGTCTGACTGGAAAAGCACTATTGAAGTTTAATCTATTTACTTTTGAAACCTATTCAGACATTTTCCTCTGGGTTTGAACAGAGTATGTCACAATAAAAGTGTAAAATTATTCAAAGTTATCTTTTATTTTCATTTTAAAATGTGATGCATATTAAGGCCAGTGTAGATAAAGTAAATTTCCTTCAAGAAACTCTAATTCTCTAGAAAAAATAGGTCATTTCTGAACTCCTAGAGTAGAAAAATTTGCAAGAAAAAAAACTCAGGAATTTCCTAGAACAAAAAATTTCTGAGCTTGTAAAGTTGGAAATTCTAGAGCTCAGAAATTTACACATTTTTCTAGAAAATTTGAGATCTTAAAATTTCTAATTTATTTTTTTTGCAAGTTCATAACTTGGAGTTTAGAAATTTACAAACTTTTTCTAGAAAATTTTTAATCTCAAAATTGCTTTTTGGAAATATACTTTTCCCATCTCCAACGGCCCTGATGAGCCCTTGTACTATATCCACTAACTGTTTTTGTGGTGCAATACCTCTGAGAACCACTGGGTGGCCTAAATAAGCCCTTCTAAATAAGTGTCTGAAATTATGCATTTTATAGAAATACAAACTTTTCCAGACACTTTTTCTTGAGCCAAGCCGTTACGTTTGATTCACTCAGAATTTAAACCTTAAAAACAACCCAGACACCCAGAAGCATCTTTATTATTCTAACTGTGTAGTTAAAGTACAGAGGAAGGGAGTCGGTGAGTTGATGAGGATTTTTTAGAAGTTACAGGGGAAAACTGTACTTTGTGTAAAGCTTTAGATTTATTTATTTATTTACAATAAAAAAAACAGGAAGGGAAAAAAAAAATCATATTTTTAATCTATTTTTTAGACATGCGATACAAATGTCATAAATGCATTTAAATGTACAAAAGTGCAAACATATGTAGAGATCTGTTGAACTAAAGCTGATGGGACTCGTTCAGAACGAGGAGTTTGGTGGTCAGCAGTGATCGTGGCTCACACACCGTCTGCTCCCTCCGCCTCGTCGCTGTGTGGAGCTTCACTGCTGCGTTTCCCAGCTTTCTGTTCCTCATTCGAGTCGGTATTGGTTCAGAGTCGTTTTACGCCTGGACTCGGCTGTACACGGGTCGCCAGGAGAGGTCAAGGTTCACAGGAAGTAGTCTGGGGTGCGGCGGGTTACGTGTGGCTCTCCTCTGCGAGGTGCCGGATCGAACTGCAAGCTGAACAGACGAGAAAGGTTGAAATTACAAATCTGAGCAAAAGATTATCGACCAGGGGTGTCCAAAGTGCGGTTCAGGGGCTATTTACGGCCCTCTGAAGGATTTTGGGCGACCCACCAACCGTAGTTCAACAATCGAACAAATCATAGTTGGCTCCTATTTTATGGCAACTGACATCTTAGAAAATTTTTTTTTTTTTAAAAAACTCCCATTTACTGGAGACACTACATGTGTAATTATTGACCTAATTTACTCAAAAGCAAATCTTACACCCCAAATACAAAACGTACAGCCCGTGTGTCTCTTCTACTAATGTTTTCTATCTAAATTTTTATCAAAACTTTTTTTATGTCAATAAAAATGTAATTAGTTTATTAGTGAGCAGATAAAAGAAGGTTTGCTGTAAGCAGCTCGTCTCATTTCAAAGGTCTTGTCTGAACAACATGCACCCAAAGCCTCCTGCTGGATTATTTTTGTACTTACAAGGAGTATTTGAGAGTGTCGTCTAACTCCATGATGGCCGCCTGGTTGCCACAGCGATAGCAGTAGTTAGGAGCGCTAAAAATTGTCACTACGTTCCTCTCATGGCACCAGTTGTACCCCTGGATGAAGCAGAAGTATTTTTAACCCAAAAGATCAAATACATCCATTTTTATGACAGGTTGCAACTGTGAACATTTCATGCTTTTTATGTGACCAGCCAACATAAAGCAGTGGATCCCTGGAAACGTTACAAGAACTTCTTAATCAGATTGATGGTTACTGGACTCATTTTCAGCTAATTTAGAAACTGATTACCGTATTTTCCGCACTATAAGCCGCACCTAAAAACCTTAAATGTCCTCAAAAGCCGACAGTGAGCCTTATAACCCGGTGCGCCTAATATATGGACCAATATTGAGCCACAACAGGTCTAGTAACTACGGTTAGCAGCTGCCGACTCCATTTTCCCCGTAGAAGAAGCGCGCAGTGCATGCTGGGATGTTGTCAAAAAACTGGTTTGTTAATAAAGTTTGACTGACCGATCTACCCATAGACACGTCTATGTATCTACCTGCCCACCTAATAACCAGGTGGTCTGCAGGTCGTCTAGCATCACGTTCTCCACCAACGGAGACGGTGACCATCGTCCAGACGCCCCATTCCAGTCGCTCCAGGTTCTCCTGGCGACCGGAATCGGACCGTTTGGTTGACTTTCTTTATGTCATTAAGTAGCTTTAGACATTTATCCTTCGGCTGGAGCCACCAAGGGACCAGCAGCTGTACATTTAAAGCCGTGGGGGGAAGAGAGACAGAGGCGGCGGCAGCGTGTCGGTTGGTCTGTGTTACCCAGAAAGCAGTTGGGCCCAATATGGCAACACCAGAACCGTGAGTGAAACAATGACTGGTGCAGATGCTATATATAGAACTCAGGACCAATATTTATTATTAGACATCCATATTTGTAGTGAACGGAACAAATCATGTCCTGTTCAATACCAGACGGGTGGCAACATAACTGTGGCGTCTATTCTATGCGCCTTATAATGCGGTGCGGCTTATATATAAAAAAGTTTTAAAATAGGCCATTCATTGAAGGTGCGGCTATAGTGCGGAAAATACAATCATTTTTAACTGGAGCAAAAAGGCAGAAAAAACAACATTATAAACAACAGTAATTAAGATGAAATTGTATAAAATATATAAACATTTTGTATTCCAGATAAAAACACCTTTGAGCTTAAAAATGTTTTACCCAGAACTCCTGAAGTGGAGCAGGTTCAGATTCACTAAGCTAATGCTGTCACTGCATTTTAGACAAAGGGGGATTTTCTTGTTTAAGACAGAAACCAAATTAGTTTTTACATCTTTATGTGCATTTCAATTATTGTATAAAAAATTTAAGAGGTTAATTGAAAAATCTGTTGTTTTTTACCCAATGAATCAATTTCTAAAGTAGCTGTTGTAGTTTGTTCACAGGATTTATATGGACATTAACTTCACTGAGGGGCATCAGGGTAAAAGTTCTGCTGAAGTGATAAATCAGCAGCTCTTTGTGTGTGTCTGAACCCTGACGGTTTGGAAACGGACCTCCATGACGAGCTGGTGGGCTCGGGACACCAGCGTGAGGCGGTTTGCGTGGTTGAACGTCTCTGAGATGTCCTGGCCGAAGGTGTAGCCGGCGCCGCGCGGGGAGATGCCCCAGCCGCCGCGGTCGTCCGGATCCGACCACAGCAGGTCGCACATGGGGCCCTGAGGGACACACAGGAGCCACACGGTCAGGAGAAACAGGAACTCTGACAACAATCTTAGAAAAAGAAAATCTGGATCCTCCAAAGCTGCAGAAGTCAAAAATTTGAAGCAAAAGGCAGAAATTTTTAGATAAATCTGAAAGTTTCTATAAATACATTGTGAAAATATTTTTTTAGGAAAAAAAAACAGAATATTTTGATTCATCTCTAAAGGTTTTTATAAAAAAAAAAAATCAGGCAATTTCTGAGCTCCAAATAAAAATGTCAGGAATTGAGATTAATCTCAGAAATATTCAACAAAAAAGTGGAAATTTCTGAGCTACAAAAGTAAAAAATTTATGACTTTATGAGCTTAGAGAAAGTCTTACTAGAAAAACCTGCTCTCACACATTTTTGACTTTGGAGCTGGAGATTTCCACGTTCTGAGCTTTTCTTTGGTAGAAATTTACTCCTTTTATTTCCCATCATCCACCTCTCTGTTCATCACATTTAGAAACCCTGAGATTTATTTTCACTCTCAGGTTTTTTGTGAAATCAGATTTATTTTGCGTGGTTGTTCACATTTCCAAATATATGCGGCTTGTATTTCATCTCCCAATTTGAGCTGCAAACAACCTGCATGCCCAGCAGAGGGCGTAGTAACGTCAGTAACATGCAGAGCAGCCGCTACAAAGCATGACGTAGAATAAATTGCCATTTCAGATGATGGAATCTAATCCTTCCCCATCAGTGTGACATTAGCAGCAGTAGTTGTACACATTTAGATGATTTTACCTCATGTGGTACTTCCTGTAGACGGTCCAGAGCCCTGATGTGGTCCAGGGTGTCTATAGATGGCGACAGGCCTCCATGAAGGCAGAAAATCTGAGAGCAACATGTTTATGTAATGATGAATCACCAAAAACATTACTCAAGTAAGAGTAGAGATGCTTCATAATAATAATATTACTCATGTACATGTAAAAAGTAGATAAAAATACATTTTCTTAAAAAATTATTCAAGTAGCTGTAACTGGTTGCTGTTCATAAATCTGAGCCGATATCGGGTCGACTCTGGTGACTCAGGTGGGATAACGCAGCCGTTCTCACCTGAGAGTCGACCAGCGCGGTGAGCGGCAGGTAGTCGAACAGGTCGGTGAAGTACTTCCACACGTTGGCGTTCCCGTATTTCCTTAAGCACTCGTCGTAGAAACCGTAGACCTGCGTGATCTGCCTGCTCTCGTGGTTTCCCCTGAGGATCGTTATTCGCTCCCGGAAACGCACCTGAGACGCCAAGAGGACAAAATATCCTTTATAAAACAATGTTTCTCCACAATCCTCAGGAGAAACCTCCGGTAACCTCCTCGTACCTTCAGAGCTACGAGCAGAGTGACCGTTTCTACGGAGTAGTATCCTCTGTCCACGTAGTCACCCATGAACAGGTAGTTGGTGTCGGGGGACTTCCCTCCGATCTTGAACAGCTCCATCAGGTCGTGGAACTGGCCGTGAACGTCGCCGCACACCGTCACCGGGCATCGCACCTCCTGGACGTTCGACTCTTTGGTCAGGATCTCCTTCGCCTGCAGGACGAAACCACAGAAAGTCAGAAACTTTAAACTTTATCTGCAGCAGGGAGTCCAACGTGTGGCCCAGGGGCCTTTTGGGGCCCTTGGACTGATTCTGTGTGGCCCTCAAGTATTAAACAAAGACTTTTTATTTCAGTTAGGGTAAAATTATTACCAACATAATTTCCTACAATGAAAAATATTCATTACAACACATGATTAACAGAACCGCATTTATCCACAGACTTTTACTGAAAAGCCAACTTTGCTGAACCCAAATCAGATTCAACTTAAACTTTTAAAGAAGTGACCTGCATCCTGCTTTAACAACTGAGAATAAATTTGTTCAGTGGAGCCCAAGGGAAACTGGAAACTAGATTTCTTTCTTTTGATTCAGTAAACATGTAAAATCCTTTTTGAGCTTTGGATCCATGATGAATAAACTCCATGTTTTACAGAAAAATTAAAAAGATCTGACAACTTTATTTGCTTGATTTTAGTTTTGATTTTTTTTTTTTTTTCCATGGCCCACAAAATTAACGTGATGATTTTACCTAATGTGACAGTTTTAGCCTCCCCTGCTTGGATCCAATTAATTGCTTCATACAGAAGTTAGTCAAAAAATGATCAACCGATTACTAAAGGAAAGCTCTAAGGCTGCGTTCACACTGCAGCCTGAAGTGACCCAATTCCGATTTTTTTGCCATTCTGATTTTTTTGCTAGGCCGTTCACACTGCCAGTAAATGGACCTGTATGTGTTCTGCAGTGTGAACGACCTGAAAGTGTCCCGCATGCGCAGTAGAGGGCGCCATAGCGTCAGCGTTCTCAGTGTTCTGCCAACCGCCATAAAAAGAAGAAGAGCTCAGTGTTTGGAAGTAAACATGGAGGCTAACGGTGGAGCTTAGCTACATATTTGAAGTTGTTGTCCAACTGGAGCAACATATTAACAACTTAGTCCTCATATAGTCCATCATGGTTGTTGTTTTTCTTCCCACTTGCGTATCAGGACCAGAATAGTGAGATTTGTTGAGAATCAGTGACGTTCAGTTCGGATGAATGAGACCTGGACGTTATGGTCACATTTGAATCGGATCCGTATCGGATATGAGTCACATTCTAAAAGAATCTGACCTGAGCTGTTCACACTGCCATGAAAAGATCGGATACAGGTCGATTACGTCAAAACAATCGGAATTGGGTCACTTCAGGCTGCAGTGTGAACGCAGCCTATATGTCTAAATGTTTACACTCTTATTCAAAAAAAGTATTTGAATTATTTATTTGCATTCTTAATGCATTTCTAAAACTGTATAAAAAAGGCTAAAGTATTTCTGCAGAATGCGGCCATTTAAAATAAAAAATTCAATTAATAGATGGAACAATCAATCCTAAAGTAAAGTTTATTTGCAGCCTGCTGCCGTTTTATTGGTAATTTATTCCAGCCGTGCAGCAGGACTGAGGCCTCCGGCTGCAGTGCATGACTCGGCATGTGGCCTGCAGGCGTTACGGCCGCCGCCGCCTCACTGAGGACAGAACGGAAAATTACATCAGTCTGAAGAGACGCTTTAAATGCACACAACCCCGATTCCTTCAGATCCGTTTAAACACTCCAGATTTAACAGGGTTACCAATGACAACATTTTCAATTTCAAGAAAAATAAAGGTGATTATTTTATTATAAATTAAAACAAGCTCTATAATTTACATGATTTCTTGTTTCTCTTTTTGGATGATAAAATTCCAGTTTAATGTTCATTAGACTTTCATTAGTTTACTGATCTTTAATCATTTGTTCTTGCATTATGTTACTAATTGTCTCAAAACAACAATATTATCATTTAGTACAATAAAATGTGCTATGATGACCGACCGTACCACAGATACTCTGAGTATTGAGACAACATGGGCGTTTCTGTCACCCCTCAAACAAACATTCGTTCCTCTAAAACCACTAGGTTTGGTCGATGGCTCCGAGAGTCCGGCTGCAGACGGAGAGCTTTCCCTGGCCTGCAGCCGGCGGACGCGGTCCAGACAGTCAGCACGGCCTGCAGCGCTGCACAAACCTGACCTACATTTACGTGCACGCGCCACGTGCGCATGTACATGTGCGTTTCAGTCTGGCAGAATATCCTAGATGCCCCAGAGTGGAGCAGCGCCGAGATTAAAGAAACACATAAGTGGGTCACGTCTCCATAACGGATCTATTTTCAGTTTCTAACTTAAACAAAGAGACGAATAAACAGTCATGAAGATTTTACTAACAATCTGCTGCAACTGTATTATCTTAATGTTTGTATTGAGTATTCTGACAATTAATTGGATTAAAAAAATATGGTTTTAATTTAACCACTTGAGCCTTTTTATACATTACAAATGAACAAAAATGTACAAATAAACAATTCAATTCCATTTTAAACAAACATTTTAAATGCAGCAAAACCATTTTGTTATTTTATTATATGAACTGTTTTGGTTCATCTGGTTACGTTTAAATATTAAATTATGTTTTGATGTTGAAGTATTTCTTCAGTTTTATTGGGCAGTCTCCCCACCTCTGATGGTTACCTAGCAACCCACTCTTTGGTTGCTTAGCAACAAACTGCTGAGTAACTGGCGCAGCAGCAGTTTAAGGTTTCAAAGCAAAACAACAGAGTGGAGAGAAAGTTTGGCGGCATGTCAGGTATTTGAAACAAACAATAACATCAGATTATTGATACGGACTCATATGAAACGTCTCAGCCCACAGCACATCCTCCATCAGATTTAATTTATTGATGATATAATCTGTGAATTCAATAATAATCTGCTAAAAAAAACCTGAAGGAGATTAATCTGAACCTGAACAGTGCGACCTTTAACCCTCAGTCTGATCCACTGAGGAAATGTAGCAGAACAAACCACAGACAGATGTTACATAAGACTCAGTAAACCTCCACACCACACCTGTCCAGGTCTCAAGAGACAATCAGCAGCTTCCCGGCTGCCGCCGTATAATAATCCCATTAAAACCAGTTAAACCCCTCAGGCTCTCAGGGCGACTCAACGGCCAGAACGAGGCAAACACAAAGGACGACTTCATGACCGAATTTCTAACGGAGAGGAAAACAAGCGTCTGGTTAAACATGAACAGAGGTCATGAGGTGAGGCGACCATCACCTCATGACATCATACTGTTATGATGTATGATGTCAACATATTGTTGACATCATACATCAACAATACTAAAGTACTCACACCTCATTACAACGGCAAACCTGATGTACTTTATGTAACTGAATGTGTTGCATAACACATTCAGTTACATAAATGAGACGCTGGTTTCTAAATGGGATCCAAACAAATCTGAAAAGTGTGGACAGCATATTCTGACCTTACAGGTCCGTCACCACAACGAAATGTTGCTGGTTTCTGAATGATCCAAAAAGTTATTTCAATAAATAATATTGTTGTTTTATCCCAAACAAATAAGCCAAACAGAAACAAACAAATTAGGAATTATAAACAACATTTTATTTCAAACAAGTCTTGTTAAGGCCAAAGAGCCAGACTGAAAGCTTTTATCCTCCAGTTATTGGTTAAGAGACAAATGATAAATCATGCAAACAGGAATTGTCTAATTTAAGCTAATTTTAATTCATAATGCGATTAATAGAGTTATTGTGACAACTTAGAATTACAGCTTCAGATATTCCCAAGTATGTGAAGAGTGAATATTTTCCCCATTTTTCTTTTCAAAAAGCTGAAGTCTGACTGTGTGGTTTGACGCTGCCATCACCATATTTAATGCACATCTGGATTTAAATTTGGTGACGTTTGTTTTATTGAACAGCAGGTTTATCAAGAACAGAAACCGATTTTCTAAACACAAGATGATTCAGACCAAGACTGAAAACTACAAACTATGACAGACAATCGGTTTAATTTTAACAGAAAAGAGACAAAAAGCTCACCAGGATGAACTTCATTACATTTTCTACATCTAACTGACAAAGACAATGTAATTTCCAGGCAGCAGAGGATTGTCTTGTTTTAAATTAAAAGTAATGAAATAACAACCAGAACTCCCAGTTCTGGAAATAAACTGTGTTCCTGAGACACTCCAGGCTGTGGAAGCACCGGGACAACACACACACACACACACACACACACACACACACACACACACACACACACACACACACACACACACACACACACACACACACACACACACACACACACACACACACACACACACACACACACACACACACACACACACACACACACACACACACACACACACACACACACACACACACACACACACACACACACACACACACACACACACACACACACACACACACACACACACACACACACAAAGGTTTCCACAGCGCTGCTGATGCAGAGCACAATCAATCATGTCTATTTTGGAAACGGGGGAAGCTTTGTGGGCGAGTTGAGCTGAGAGAACCAGGGATGGAGGCAACCGACTATTTTTAAAGCTACTTGGTCTATTCTTCTGAAAATAATACCAGCAATACTTCATCTGATTCATAGAAGGCTAAAGAGCAGTTAGGAAATAATGGCTTCAGTTTTAGGATCAGGTCTGTCAAACTGTTGCATCCCAGAAGTTACTGCAATAAATGATGATATTGTTGTTTTGAGACCTTTTTCCAGGGATACAATGGTAATCATGGCATAATAAAGGAACTAATTCTCAAAGATCAATAAACTTTAAATCCTTATGAACATTGAACACTGGAACTGGAAGACATTTTAAATATCCAAAATAAAACAAAACAAATAAAATGAATTATGAAGTCTCTGCTAGTTGTGACTGAAACTTTTATCCTCCAGAAAATCGATAAACTATGCAGATGGAAATGACTGAGTTTGTCTTAATTTATCATGAGATTAAATGATTTATTGTAACAGGACAATTTATGACAGTAGAATATTATGTCTGAGCCGAAGCAGAAAGTAAAAGTCAGGATTACTGAGCCCCTCCACGTCCCTGACCTTTGACCTCCAGCACTCAGCAGACCAAACATGGCAATGAGCCGACTTCCTGTTTCCTGAAGGAAAACAGATCTGCTGAAAGAGAGGAGCGTTCTGGAGGGAAAGTACTGACAAATCTGATCTGATCACAACAAAAAGCCTCCATTATTTCTATTATACAAATTCTTCAGGACCTTTGAGCTGAAAACAAATGAATGTTTGGTTATAAAAGTTGGATAAATGGTTATACAGTAGCAACACAGGCTGCTGATCCTTTCAAGACTCTTATAAACATATTTCTTCACTCCGTTTCCATTTCGGCCAAACCTGATATTCATATTTTAGCTTGTGCCAATAATGGTGATTTAATACTTTTGTCATTTTAAAATGTGTCATAAAAACTCACTTATAATGTTTTCATTTTCTTTGATTCGTCATAATCCTTATGTAGAAAAACAAACATCTGAATCAGTTGAACTGAAGTCAGCAGGTGAGATAAGATAAACCTCATTTAGTTACATAAAGGGATGTAAACAGAGGACAGACTGTCCAAAAATATTACTCAGGAGTATAAATACTTTAACATATTTTTACTCAAGTAAAATGAAAAAATTTATTTGGTGACAAAACAAATTTACTCAAGTACTGAGTAACTGATCAAATTATCAATAATTTAATATTTAAAAATTATGTCAGACAGATCAAAATATAAAGTTAAGTGGAAAATTTGGTGTTTTGAGGACGAAAATGATAATTATTCATATAAACAACAAAAATCAAGTAAAATAAAATGTTTCCATATCAGATTCTTTCAATAAAAACCTCAGAAGCTGCAGGTTTGAGTCTTGAGTTTGAGGAGTTTCCAGTTAAAACAGACACTTTACTCAAGTTATAATAAAATTACTCAAAAATAAAAGTACAGCATTGTCAGAATACTCCTATTCTATTTCCAAGTAAATTGAATAAATATAACTCTGCAATACAAGTACAAGTTGTACAATTTGATGATACAAAACTTCTGTCATGGTTTTTGTATCATCAAAACCATGATTTTAAAGCCCATTTTTAAAGCACAAACACAAAAGAAACACCAACATTTTAAACATTTGATTCTCTTTAGACCTAGAAACACCTGAATGAGATTCTGGTCTGTCCAGATTGGGGTTAAGCTGCAGCTCAGACCGTTTGGCAGCAGAAAGCAGCAACATATGGACATGCTGCGCGTCCAGCTTACAGCAACTCAACTCAGACAAGCAACACAACAACAACTCACTGCGTCACGTCGTGATCATAAAAACAAATGTTATTTTGGGATTTAATACAATAAAACAAATACCCATTTACAAAATGTTTTGGTTGCACACTTGAAGAAAATGGCACTAAAAAAAGCCTGAGATAAAAATAACTGCAAATAACACAACTACACTGCAAAAATACAAAATCATACCAAGTAATTTTGGTTTAGTTTGTAGAGTAAATATTGCAGTCCACTTAAAGTAAGACAAACTAACTTATAAGGAACTTTTAAACAAAACTTTTAAAAGCTTGTTAAAAGTCAATATTTCCTTAATTTTGGTGAAAATGTTCTGGTTCCATTGGCAATTATTCCACCTATGATACATTTTCCCAGGTTATAAGTGAAATAATCTTCTTTTGTAAATATTAAGTCTTAAAACAATGTCTTAAATTTTACTTAAATGTTACTTTTAAGTTAGTTTTTTTATTACAAGTGTACCAAGATATTTAAACTTGAAACTGGACCAAAATACTTGGTAAGATTTGTGTTTTTACAGTGTTCAAACGCTGGTTTAAACGAATGAAAGCTGTAAAACTTCTGGTGGCCAAGTTAAAGTAAATTATCCACATTAACTCGTAGTAGGTTTTCAATTGGCTTAACGGTTTCAGGCTCCAGCTACTAATTACCGAATGAAATCTACACTATAGGCGCCATTTTAAGACCGTCTGGAAGCAGCAGGGACAACAGGCAGGATGCTGAGGTCAAAGGTCAGATCGTCTCCTCACCTTTTCACACAGTGTCTTCACTTGTCCCTCGGACAGCTGCTTGCATCCGTTCAGCTGCTCGATCCACTGATCCAGCTCCTTCGTAAACGTCTTTTCGTCCATTTCGGTGTTTTATTCTCCTAACAGCAACTGTCGCTGTTTTAAACCGAAGCGTTAAGTAAAATGCTGGACAAGCGGCTGGTTGTCCGCTGGAAACTGAAACTCGGACCTGCAGCTTCCAGGTCGCTGCGATTTGGCTCAATTTAGTCTGAACAAGGGAAAAGGCGTCAACCTGAGAGCTACGATGTCTGTAAAGATGGCCGCCAATACGGCGGGCATTTCCGGAAAGTACCTTCAAAATAAAAGCTTTCTAGCTTAGCCACCATTTTAGAGCGAAAGAGACAATTTAATTAGACGTAAATCTCCTTGCAGGATCGTTTTACTCCTTTAATTTTTAAGCAACTGGATGATAAACGGAAAACCAGGGAGGGAAACTAAAGATAGTAATTAATAATGAAACATCTCATAGCTTAGTCATCTATGTTCCATTTCCCTCCAGATATCAAACTCCATCATCTCATCATCCATCACATCATCCATCCATCATCCATCCATCCATCATCCATCCATCCATCCATCCACCATCCATCCATCCATCCATCCATCCATCATCCATCCATCCATCCATCATCCATCCATCTCCATCCATCATCCATCATCCATCCATCATCCATCCATCCATCCATCATCCATCCATCCATCCATCATCCATCCATCATCCATCCATCATCCATCCATCCATCCATCATCCATCCATCCATCATCCATCCATCCATCCATCCATCATCCATCCATCATCCATCCATCCATCATCCATCCAGCCATCCATCATCCATCCATCCATCTATTCGACCATCCGTCCATTCCTTCCTCCATCCATCTATCCATCATCCATCCATCCATCATCCATCCATCCATCAACCCATCCATCCATCAATCATCCATCCATCCATCAATCATCCATCCATCCATCATCCATCCATCCATCATCCATCCATCCATCATCCATCCATCCATCCATCCATCCATCATTCATCAATCATCCATCCATCCATCATCCATCCATCCATCTATTCGACCATCCGTCCATTCCTTCCTCCATCCATCTATCCATCCGTCATCCATCAATCATCAATCAATCATCCATCCACCCATCATCCATCCATCATCCATCATCCATCAATCATCCATCCATCCATCATCCATCCATCCATCCATCATTCATCAATCATCCATCCATCCATCATCCATCCATCCATCTATTCGACCATCCGTCCATTCCTTCCTCCATCCATCTATCCATCCGTCATCCATCCATCCATCCATCCATCCATCCATCCATCATCCATCCATGGATGGATGGAGCTGGGGAAGCTCATTAATGTTGTCATGCATTTAAATCGGTGAAATAAAACTACTTCCGGTCTGCCATGACCCGATTGGTTCAGCTTGACGCAGTTGGGAGGGATGACAGCAGCTCTGTGATTGGCTCCCAGTTTAACGGAGATGTTTCTGTCGTCGCTCTCTGGACTTTTGCCTATGACGAGATTTTATATTGTAGCAATGATGTCACTGTTAGCTTTAGAGCCAGTAAACAAAGCTGAACCATCCGTGACCTTAACCCGCGTTAGAAACACATGAAAGCAGCACAGAGGAGACGTGGACAGCAGCACCTAATCTGAATGTCACAGATTAATGCGCTTTTCATGTTACTGGACATCTGAATGAGCTGTGTGGTCACTTCACGTTTCATCGAACCAAACACTGCGGCGTCATGCGGAGGTACCAATTAGCACATTAAGGTGAAATTAAGGTCTTCAGTTGTAAATAACCTCTGACCTCTAACTCTCTGATGGAGAGTTTGACTACAAGCTTTGTACATCCTGACTGAAATTTCTACTAGGCAGAATTTTTACAAAATGATTCAAGTTTGATGAGGTTCAGTGAAGAACGTAGGATAGAAACCGTTTTTAAGTCTTGCCACAGATTTCCAGTCTGATTTTGATCAGGCGTTAACATGAGTTTAAACCATTTGACGAATGTTTAGTGTTTGACCTGCTGGGAGGTAAAACAACATCTCAGTCTGGACTGAGAAAGATGTTTAATTCATTCGATCTTCCACTATTTACCATTCTGTCGTTTGAAAGGGCCATAAAAATGCTTTGAAGAATTAATGTCGCTGGTTCATTTTCTTTTCATCCACCCTTTTCTGCAGCAGCAAACCATAAGATAAAGCTCTTTTTTGAGAGGACAGTGCTTTTAATTTGCAGCTCTCTGATATGATGAAATCATATAAACTCTTTCTGCTTTGCAAAGAAAGGAAACGAGCCACATTGCTGAAATGACTTGAAGCAGATTTGATCATCTCAGGTCATTCAGTCTTATTCTGTCTAAACCAACAGGGTGGATGATGGTAAATACCTCATGGATATTCATCTGTTTCCAGGACATTGTCCCTGTTTCTGCAGCGTCAGGTTTCTAGTCTCACACATGACCTGAATTTATTCTCACGGAGCGACAGGCATCTTCTGTTTCCTTGTGTTTCACATTAACAATTTATTTAACACTTTGTGAACAGCCTCGTTGATGCAGCTCATTTTTCAAAGGCCGATCTGCTGCTAGTTTATCACTTCTGGGACAGAGACGCAACAAGTCAGCGTCGGGCCGGGGACGGAGCCAATTACCGGGGCCAATTACTGGGCCCCTAGCGAATCACCGGGCCCCTTATATGCATTGACTGCGCTACTGGAAACTAAAGACTGTTGTCTTTTGATTTTTACCCAGGAAGCATTTCGGCTAAACCGTGAGTGAAACAGTCACTGGGACTGACTAGTATATTTTCCATTAGGGAAGGAAACTAACATTAAATACGCCTTTCTCCACAGGTGAGGGCGACTTTCTCTGTATAATCAGACATTTAAGCGACTTGAAACCATTCCTCCCTCCCTGGCACCTCCAGACCCGGGACCCCACCTGGCCCGGCTCGGGGGGGCAGTCCCCCCCCGCCCCCCCCCCACAGCCCCGCACCCGGAGAGACAGATAAAACAGAAAGAGAACTGGACCTTGGTTCTTCTGAATTAAAATGAACAGTTTGCTTCTCTGTGAAGCTGTGCCTCTTTCCTGAATGGATGCATTAATAGAGATATTGCTGACATTAACAACATTTACTCCTTTCGTTCCCATAAAATGTGATCTTGGCTCAGGATCCATTCACATCAGCCATTTTTGGTTCATTTTTGTAGAAAATCCGGTTTGTTTGGGAAGTGTGAAAACGCCTTCTAACTCTAATGCGAACTAAAACAGAAAACTTTAGATCCGAAGTGAACTCTGGTTCAGTTCAAATCCGTATGTGAACGCCAACCGGAGACCTCTCCAAAAGCAGGAAGTGGACAACAGCGCAGGGCATTCTGGGTAAATACAATCAAAACAAACTCCAGAGTCTAGTGCTACACTGAGCAGAAATTAAATGAAATCCTCCAACCACTAAAATCTGACTCCTCCATGTTTGTTTCCATTTGGTGAATATGGCAGAAAACTCAGCCTCATACCTGCGTTTAATGTCTGAAACTGATGAACTTTGCATCTGGAAGTTGTTCCCAAAACTGGATCAGAATTATCATGGATTTCAATTCTCTCCCTGTTATCTGATTGTTTTCTGTTTGAGGTGTTGCCATCAATGGGTGTGTTTCCATATGAACCAACATTGGTTCATATGGAAACAGTAGTGGTACTGAAGATTCTTCAGTGCCGCTGTAACACAGACTGCTATAGGAGATCCTTACTGACCACAATCATCAGCATCTACAACAACTCTTTCAAAAAACTTGAATAAAATGAGAAATCACAACAATTAATTTCGGTCTCATTTTTATTTGCAATGAATAAAATTGTTCCTCAGCAGGGAATTGATTTACTGTCAAACAGAGAGAAAAAATAAGTTATTACATAGTTAAAAAGTCAACATTGTTATGGTTTAGCGTCGTGTCGATAGTGTTTCCTAAAAGTCAGTTTTAGGCTGTAAAACTGGAATGACCTGCTGGTCATTGTTACATAAGGGAGCAGGAGACATTCCCATGTAACACAGAAGCTTAATTCAACGTAACCTGAACTGCATGGATTATTCTAGTATTAACGCTCAGACCTGTTAGCATCAACCTCAGATTGGGTATAAAATCTGAGTACCTACTGCAGCCGGCGGGTTCTGGACAGAAACCCGTCGGATTCCAGGAAAACAGATGCAGGTGGCATGGAGCCGAGCTGCCAGCAGGGCGAAAGGCCTCGTAAACAACACTATCACTAAAACGGGTCGCGCCGATGCCACGGGAAGCCGGATGGTGATGGTGATGATGGTTGTTATGGAAAGCTGGATGGAGATGCTGGTTACTGGCATCCGAAGGGAGGAGGACAACGAAACCCTCACAGATGAGTCGCCATGTTTCCTCCAAAAATACCAGCCAGGGATTGTAAAACATCCGTGAAACATTACATCACCTGCTGCATTGTGAAGACATGATGTTGTTCAACTTCAGGAGAACTGAAGGATATTTGTCCAAAAAAAAAGAGCCGCAAACTTTCTGCTTATGAGAAACAGGATCTGTAGATAATTCACCTTTTTCCACATGGACTCACTTTCAGGTGGATTTTTACAGGTTAAAGGTTGAAGAAAAGCAACTAAAGCTACTCCCTTCTCTCTCTACCAATCAGAATCCAGTATTTTACCCTGAAACCATGACAACAGGTTCCCGTCCATCCTGAATGCCTGGCGCCATCTGCTGTTTGAAAAGAGGAAGTCCACTATCACTTTAGAACTATTTAAAACTGATTTGTATTTATTAAATACTGTAGAATACATTAAAATGTGTTGGGTGAACTTCTTCCTCTCTGTTTGCTCACTGATTAATCAAACATGTTCAGCTTTAGTTTGTCAAACTAAGTGAACAACAGAAATGGAGAGATAAACAGAGACTAGAAAGAACAGGAACAATGTACCTCCTGATGCAATGCAGTGATTTTTTAGCTGCTTCTATTCTTTATGAAAACATTATGTGATTTCAGCAAACCATATAATGAGGATGCTTCATCCCTGGTGTCTTCAGAAATCCTACCACCACACATTTTACTGATGAGTCAGACAAACCCTGCAGCCCATTTCACAAGGAAAACAGTAAAGAAGCATCGCCTTGTTGGATGTAAGATTATAATTCTCCCTTTCTTTTATAAGTTTCACCAAACTGCACTGGCTTTCATTCACAAAATATGCAGCTCTTCACAAAATATTCAGAACCATTTTAATTTTACAATGTTTTTTTTTATTTTTTCTTGCTCAGATTTTAAGTTCTACAAAACTGTAAAGTGGAAAGAATACGATATGAGGATGCAAAGTGAAAATGACATTTATATTCAGCTTCCTGTGCTTTAATAAAATCCAGTGTAACCATTTCAGAAGTACCTTTATTAGCAAACAGATCCCAGCTAAACATAATTTAAACATGGAACTAATAACTGTCACGATTCTGGCATGTTTGGGTTGGTTTTTAGATAAATTCCTCATTTTGATCCCTTTGTTTCTTAATTTGCTCTGATACTTTTGAGAATTGAGTTTTGATTAGTGTCTCAGATCAGACCATGTCGGTCCTCTTGACATCTTTCATCCGACACAGATACAGAAATTGTTTAACAGGTTTAAACATTAAATATATGTTCATATTTTCATCTCTTGACCTGTAAACTGACCAATGAGCTCATCATACATGCTTAGTTCAGGTCCTGACTGAAAACACTGCAGCAGAGCATCAGTGGCAGAGCGTTTGACTGCAGATCAAGAGGTCTCTGGTTCAATTCCAGATGCCCCTGATTTCTGTTCACTAACTCTTGGGCTGAAGGAGAACAAATGACCAATGATCCTAAACAGATGCATGGATGTGTTGCTGTTTAAACATTAATTATGTTGTGTCTCTGGTTCAAATCTGGATGACCCGTTATCTGTTTAGTAACTTCTTCAACTGAATCTTTTGAGGCGTTCATCCAAAATGGACATCAGAGCTGAATCTGCTCTTCATACTCAGTCTCTTGTACTTCAGATGCTACATGAAAATACTCCAGAGGAGCATCATGTGGGGGTGTAGCTCAGTGGCAGAGCATTTGACTGCAGATCAAGAGGTCTCCGGTTCAAATCCAGACACCCCCTGATCTTTATCTAGGAACGTTTGTTGACCAAAGAGGAACATCCCTTGATGCCCACATGACCTCAGTCTCCTGTACTTGTTCAATAAGCAAAATATTTGCTATAGGCTATAGCTTATTAAAACAGTAAGTGTGATAAGGTCCTGATCTGACTGGTTTATAAGTCAAAATCTCTTATAAAATAGATTTTAACCTGTTTTCATGGCCTTTACTAAACGGTGACTGTGATGCTACAAGGCTGAGCATCTGAATGTAATTTAATTACCTCGGCCTTTGTAACATGACACAGCAGCTGTAATTAGCTCCTGTAGTGCAGATGGTGGCTGCATGCTGCTCTCTGCACAGTAAAAAATGCCAGTGTTGAATTAACACCCAAAAGTGTCTTTATGTGTCCAAGTCAGCTGGTGTTAAATTCAACACTACAGAGTCACATTAGCATTACAACGGTGCTGGTGTTAAAATATATTAAAAGTAACACCAGTGTAGTGTTGATCACTAAACACAATGTGGTGTTAAAAAAGTAAATAATTGACCAACAAGGTGTCAATATCAATAAAATCCAGTGGAAAATGTTCAAAACAAGACACAGAAATGGAAAGTTTAACTTTTCTTAAACCCATTTCAGTTTTATAGACCAATGTTAATTTAACAAGAATATGGGTGTCAATCTTTTAACATTTTCAAAAGTGTTACTTTAACACCAGCTGACTTGGACACTTTAGACACTTTTGGGTGTTAATTCAACACCGGCATTTTTACTGTGCACCACTCAGCTCTCAGAATGAGTTCGATTCCTCCTCAGTTTCTGTGGAGATGCAATAAGGGAGAGTTTCCTGATTAACTGTTTCATTAAGTATTTGCTTTTTCATTTAGTCTATTCAACAGGAGCCATATATAGGAATATTAATCTTACTCCAGATTACCATCTGCAGACCATTTGCACCTTCAACTCTGCCTTGTGAAATCCTTTTCCTTTCATTTAATGTTAAATATTTGTTTCATTTTCAGTATTGATAAACAGCATTAATAATTAAAGGGGCACTATCATATGTTTTCCAGGCACATGGAGCACAATCAAGTAGCTTTGTTAACTCAAACTGCTATAAAAACGCTACATATATAAAATATGACTTAAAAGAAATGTGATTTTGTAATTTAATGCCTTGAAATTGTCTCTTTAAAAACTCCTGCTCTTTCTGAACCTCCATCATCACAACATGGCTCCTCTATAAACCTTTCAACAACGTTTTTCACATGTTGTAGCTCCTGTAAAGAGCTAGCATGTGCAGTTCCACCAGATGTTTGCTGACTGCCGAGTGACAGAAGCTCAGAAGATTAGAAACTGCAGCTTTGAGGAGGAGCTGAACCACGAAGGCGGAGCGAAGTCCATCTAGGCGTTTGCTCAGCGCTGGATTAACACCACCGTAAATAAATTAGTTAAAAGATTCCCCAGTTAAAACACTTAGAGATTATATTTAACTATGTTAAACATATTCATCAATTAATCAATCAGGTTTCTATGTATAGGACATTTCAGCAACAAGGAAGTTCAAAGTGCTTTACTTCATAAAAACACAAAAACATCATACAGTCAAACTGAGAACAAGTGATCAATAGAAGTAATTACATCTTTTTAAAATGTACATAATGTTCTACAATCTTAATTTCATTTTGCAAATGAACAAAAGACACAGGGAAATTCTGCTTTTCCTCACATTGGAGAGAATGAGAAATCAATGCCAGCATTTCCTCACCGGCTATTAAAAGCAGCAGAGCTGAGCTGAGATTCTCTCTTCCTGCATATTTTGGCTCGATGCAAATCTTTTGTCCAACAGCTGACAGAAAGGGTCACCTTTTCCTCCCAACCATAACACAAGCCCTCACTGCACCTCATAATAATAATAATAATAATAATAATAATAATGATAATGATAATAATAATAATAATAATAATAATAATAATACAGTGTTAGTGTTTACATGTGACTAAATAGTGTTATTTTTACAGATGAGATGTACAGGAAGTCTATGGAAATAATGCACAATTATCATTTGACGTCACGGCCGTAATTCAAATATGGTTTAATACAAATAAGTAAATAAATAAGGTAACAAGCAGGCTTGCAAATGTGTTATTCTGTAAATAATCTGTAAATGAGTGCAGAGAAACTCAGTCAGATTTAAGTTACTCAGAGTTGGGACTGTAAAGTCTGAACCGATTCCCTGGGCCGTTTTAATGAAGCACGACTCACTTCTGGTTCAGACTTGTGGGGATTATTATGTAGACACAGCAAGACCCAAACTAGACGTGTGATTTATTACATAGAGCTGCTTTAGGTGCTGGTAGCATGGAGGAGGCGGCCGCCCGTTTGTCTGTGTGTGACCTACATTGTCACTACAGTGAAATGGGCTAAGAGGGCTTTACGCCTGTTGATAGCAGCAATCTGGATTCTTTTAGGGAAATTGTGAGGGGAAGGATTAGGCTTGATTTGTCCGGAGGTCGGCCCAGCATGCAGTGGGGACTCAGAGTATTTTGGGATGTCCCTTATCATTAATGTCTGTCTCTACAAAACCACTGAACTGCTAAAGCAAATGCTGGAAGGAAAACAAGTGGAGTTAAAAATGTGAATTATTTACCTGTTTATATTAGGCTGAAAATGTCTTGAATCAGGGCTGCACAGTGGTGCAGATGGTAGAGCTGCTGCCTTGCAGCTAGAAGGTTCTGGGTTTGATTCCCAGCTCAGTCTTTCTGCATGGAGTCTCCATGTTCCCCCTGTGCATGGTGGGTTTTCTCCAGGTACTCCAGTTTCCTCCCAGAGTCCAAGAACATGACTGTCAGGTTAATTGGTCTGTCTAAATTGTCTCTGTGTTGCCCTGCGTCAGACTGCCCACCTGTCCAGGTGACCCCACCTCCCACCCAGAACATTCGCCGGAGAGGCAGCAGCTCCTCCTGACCCACTGAGGGACCAGGGTGTTAGGAAACTGATGTCTTAAATTAAGTTTCCATACTTTTACGCTCCCTTGTGCATCCATAATAAAATCTTATTTTGGTAAGTGTTGAAGCATCAGCCCATGTTTTGCTGATTTTTGCTTCTGATCACTTTCCCAGCAGGACAATAGAGGCAGCATGTATCAGCTTCAGATGGATTATGGGGATTATAAGGTAAACCACTTACTGACTGAGTAGATTATCACACTGGATGGAGCACATAATTATTTAATCTGTCATTTCTCAAAACATCTAAACATCTAAAAGTAAGTGAAGCATTGATTCCTATCATCTGGTTAAAGTATTTGAAATATTTAATTTAGTAAACATAAGTACTGTATGTTTCCACACTAAATTATACACATAGCTGCTGGGATCTTCCACTGCGGCTCTTAGAAATGTAGGTAAAAAGTGCTAATTTTTATCTTTAAATACAAATACAATAAGAAATGTAGAGTTTTAGCAATTTGTGAGTAATTGGACCAGATTTCCACTAAAGAATAACACTAAAAGTACCACTAATATATTTATAGAGCTAATTTTCTAGTCTAGCCTGAAGACCCTTATGATGGAAACGAACTTTGAATCTGGCGTTCCCTCGCCCGGACGCGGGTCACCGGGGTCCCACTCTGGAGCCAGGCCTGGAGGTGGGGCACGATGGCGAGCGCCTGGTGGCCGGGCTTTTAACCACGGAGCCGGCCGGGCTCAGCCCGAAGAGGAGACGTGGATTCCCCTTCCAATGGGCTCACCACCTGTCGGAGGGGCCAAAGGGGTCGGGTGCTGTGTGTTACGGGCGGCGGCCGAGGGAGGGGACCCTGGCGGTCTGATCCCGGCTGCAGAAGCTCTTGGGACGTGGAACGTCTCCTCTCTGGTGGGGAAGGAACCAGAGCTGGTGTGCGAGGCTGAGAGGTTTCGGCTAGAAATAGTCGGCCTCACCTCGACGCATGGCTCTGGTTCTGGAACCGTCTCCTTGAGACGGGCTGGACGTACTTCCACTCTGGAGTTGCCCACGGCGAGAGGCGCCGGGCAGGAGTGGGCATACTTGTTGCCCCCCATCTTGGCGCCTGCACGTTGGGGTTTACCCCGGTGAACAAGAGGGTAGCCTCCCTCCGCCTACGGGTGGGGGGACGGGTTCTGACTGTTGTCTGTGCTTACGGGCCGAACAACAGTTCAGATTACCCCCCTTCTTGGAGTCCTTAGAGGGGGGACTGGAGATGCCCCTCCTGGGGTCTCCCTTGTTCTGCTGGGGGACTTCAACGCTCACATGGACAGTGAGACCTGGAGGGGCGTGGTTGGGAGGAACGGCCCCCCGATCTGAACTCGAGTGGTGTTCTGTTGTTGGACTTCTGTGCTCGTCACGGTCTGTCCATCACGAACACCATGTTCAAGCATAAGGGTGTCCATACGTGCACTTGGCACCAGGACACCCTAGGCCGCAGTTCGATGATCGATTTTGTCGTCGTTTCATCGGATCTGCGGCCGTATGTCTTGGACACTCGGGTGAAGAGAGGGGCGGAGCTGTCCACTGACCACTACCTGGTGGTGAGTTGGCTCCGGTGGTGGGGGAGGAAGCCGGTCAGACCTGGCAGCCCAAACGTGTAGTGAGGGTCTGCTGGGAACGTCTGGCGGAGTCCCTGTGAGACGGAGCTTCAACTCCCACCTCCGGCAGAACTTCGAACACGTTCCGGGGGACATGGGGAACATGGAGTCTGAGTGGACCATGTTCCGTGCCTCCATGGCCGAGGCGGCTTATCGGAGCTGTGGCCATAAGGTCGTTGGTGCCTGTCGCGGCGGCAACCCCCGAACCCGTTGGTGGACACCTTCGGTGAGGGATGCTGTCAAGCTGAAGAAGGAGTCCTATGGGGTCTTTTTGGCCTGTGGGACTCCAGAAGCAGCTGATGGGTACCGGCGGGCGAAGCGGCATGCGGCTCGGGCGGTCGCTGAGGCCAAAACTCGGGCGTGGGAGGAGTTTGGCGAGGCCATGGAGAAAGACTTCCGCACGGCTTCGAGGCGATTCTGGTCCACCATCCGGCGTCTCAGGAGGGGGCAGTGCAGCACCAACACTGTTTACAGTGGGGATGGTTGCTGCTGACCTCGACTGGGGATGTTGTGGGTCGGTGGGCGGAATACTTCGAAGACCTCCTCAATCCCACCAACATGCCTTCTGTTGAAGAAGCTGAGCCTGTGGACCCTGGGTTGGGCTCTCCAATCTCTGGGGACGAGGTCACCGAGGGGTCAAAAAGCTCCTCGGTGGCCTCAGGGCCCCGGGGGTGGATGAGATCCGCCCGGAGTTCCTTAAGGCTCTGGATGTTGTAGGGTTGTGTTGGCTCACACGACTCTGCAATATCGCATGGACATCGGGGGCAGTTCCTCTGGATTGGCAGACCGGGGTGGTGGTCCCCCTGTTTAAAAAGGGGGACCGGAGGGTGTGCTCCAATTACAGGGGGGTCACACTCTTAAGCCTCCCTGGAAAGGTCTATTCAGGGGTCCTGGAGAGGAGGGTCCGTCGGATAGTCGAACCTCGGATTCAGGAGGATCAGTGTGGTTCTGGTTCTGGAACACTGGACCAGCTCTACACCCTCAGCAGGTCCTGGAGGGTTCTGGGAGTTCGCCCAACCAGTCTACATGTGTTTTGTGGACTTGGAGAAGGCGTTCGACCGTGTCCCTCGGGGGCCTTGTGGTGGTTCTCCGGGAGTTTGGGGTACCGGGCCCTTTGATACGGGCTGTCAGGTCCCTGTATGACCGGTGTCAGGGTCTGGTCCGCATTGCCGGCAGTAAGTCGGGCTCGTTTCCGGTGAGAGTTGGACTCCGCCAAGGCTGCTGCCCTTTGTCACCGATTCTGTTCATTACTTTCATGGACAGAATTTCTAGGCGCAGCCGAGGTGTTGAGGGGATCCGTTTTGGTGGCCTTAGGATCGCATCTCTGCTTTTTGCGGATGATGTGGTCCTGTTGGCTTCATCAGATCGTGATCTGCGGCTCTCTCTGAAACGGTTCGCGGCCGAGTGTGAAGCGGCCGGGATGAGACTCAGTGCCTCCAAATCCGAGGCCATGGTCTTGAGCCGGAAAAGGGTAGAGTGCCTTCTCCGGGTCAGGGGGGTCGTTCTGCCTCAAGTGGAGGAGTTTAAGTATCTGGGGATCTTGTTCACGAATGAGGGAAGAAGGGAGCGGGAGATCGACAGGCGGATTGGGGCGGCGTCTGCCGTGAAGCGGGCGCTGTACCGGTCCGTCGTGGTGAAGAGAAGCTGAGTCAAAAGGCGAAGCTCTCGATTTACCGGTCGATCTACGTTCCCACCCTCATCTATGGTCATGAGCTTTGGGTCATGACCGAAAGAACGAGATCACGGATACAAGCGGCCGAAATGGGTTTCCTCCGCAGGGTGGCCGGGCTCTCCCTTAGAGATAGGGTGAGAAGCTCGGTCATCCGGGAGGGACTCAAAGTAGAGCCGCTGCTCCTCCACGTCGAGAGGAGCCAGTTGAGGCTCGGGCATCTGGTCAGGATGCCTCCTGGACGCCTCCCTGGTGAGGTGTTCCGGGCACGTCCCACCGGGAGGAGGGGAAGACCCAGGACACGCTGGAGGGACTATGTCTCTCGGCTGGCCTGGGAACGCCTTGGGGTTCCCCCGGAGGAGCTGGAAGAAGTGGCTGGGGAGAGGGAAGTCTGGGCCTCCCTTCTGAAGCTGCTGCCCCCGCGACCCGATCCCGGATAAGCGGAAGAAAATGGATGGATGGATGGATAATTTTCTAGTCATTTCTTTTTAAAACAATAAAAAATCAATGTAATTACCCTCTTTCTGCAAAAATGTTGTGTTTTCCTTTAATTTAAAATATTAAAAATGGAAATAAAATAGTAGTTCTTCAAAAATGTGAACAAATTAATTGTAACACGATATGTTTGATTGGATTTGTCTTCTTATTCGATGTAGGTAAGCGTATGGTTTCAAAAATATTTTAGAGGAAGAGATTTTGGGGTTTTGAGTAGCTGTAGGTGGGCAGGTGGGCAGATTACACAAAAACTTTACTCAAGTAAAAGTAAGAAGTAACGATCCAAGAAATTACTCAAGTAAGAGTAAAAATATATTTGATAAAACAGTGAGTGACTGATGTAATGTAATATTTAGAAATTACCTCTTCAGAAGGACAAAGGAATAAGTGAAAAATGTAGTAATTCACATAAATAATGTTATTTCAAAATAAAATAAAACCAAAGAAATATTTTAAATATGAAATTTTAACAAAAACTGCAGGTGAATTTTGTATTATCCAGTAATTTTACTCAAATAAGAGTAACGATACTTCATAATAAAATGATTGAAGTAAAAGTAAAAAGTACAGCGTAGTAAAAAATATTTATTTTTTCAAGACTTTACTGGTGTAAATGAAACTAGTTACCACCCAACTCTGTCTGTAAACCACTATTATTATTACTATTATTATTATTATTGAGATCTGGAAAACAAATGACCTTTTTTTTAAAATAATATTCCAATTTAAGCACCTGCACATTCTTAGTAGTTGTGAAATAAATAGTTTGATCTTCTGATATATTTCATCCACTGATATTTTTACCTGATTTTCTTAATTAGTCATGAGTTTTGGCAGCATTTTTCAACAGCCATGATGACATATCAGGGTTTCGCCTCGGTCGGCCTCACTGCGCTGCAGCCAACCGACGTCAACCACAAGTAGCGGCTAACCAGTTGTTGTTTAGGGGGAACAAGAAAAGAGCTGCAAGCGGAACAAACACCGGATTTGGGCTTTTTCCTCTTCGCCGATTTAGTTTTTTTCAAATTGTTTTTGTATACGCAACTGAAATAATGTCGACGCCCGCCAGGAGACGGTTAATGAGGGATTTTAAAAGGTAAAGTAGCCGTTTGTGGCTTTAGCTACGGAGCTACGCGGCTAGCGCGGCTAGCGCGGCTAGCTTAGCGTTAGCTCCGGTTGACGGCAGTCCGGTCCGGTTTCTACTACCCAAAACGTCTCGCACCGAATATCTCCCGGGTCTTTTTATGATAGCTGCTGCTTTTTTAAAAATTATTATTATTATTTTAGGAAATGGCAACGTGTAACGTCTTAAATGTGGACTGTTGATGACAAACGGCTCGTTTTTGCTGAATTACGCCAGAGTTTCTCTGCGTTTCTCTGCGTTTCTCAGTGATTTTCAGTGTTTTTCTGTGTTTCTCAGTGTTTTTATCAGCTTTTTAAGGTGTTTAGGGCTCAAAATTTTCTCCAAAACCAGTTTGGATAAAAAATGTTTCACAGTTGTTTGATCTGTTCATAAATGCCAGATAAAAATAGACATAAATCTGGTTGTTTAGCACTGAGGTTGGTTAAAATGATCCCAATTGAAAGGCAAACATTCAAACATTTCCCTCTTTAAATTTGGTTTCGGTTTTTCAGATTTCGGGGATTTTGAGTCGAAGGAAACTGTTTACTATATTTAAATCCCTTTCACTGTTTCTGTGTACACAGTAATGTTCTCTGTTTGTTTGTAAGTCAACATTTACAAACTGTATTAACCGGATTAACATTAGTAAATAATGTTAATTATCACACTGATTCCATTTTTTGCTATTACAGTTTGGATAATGTTCTCTGTGCTGTTTGGTTATTGTCAGTTATATTTTTCCATCTCCTCCAAGTATTATTGTAGATTAATTCAGTCTTGATTTTGCACTGTGAAAAAAATGCCTGAAATAATTTTTATTTAATGTTCTGTAATCAACAAAAGCTTACCAAAACAGAAACTGGGTATTAAATTTTAAGCCATTTCTGCAGATTTGCAAGAAGTCCGTTAATCGCATCATGAATCAAAAACGAGCTCAATGATTTCCATTTGCATATCAAATCGGATAAAAGTTCATTCTGGTCTCAACTAGCCATTTTTATGGATAATTTAATTTGTTGTTTGTGTTCTGTTTTATTTATTTTGGATATTTAACATATCTTCCATTTCCAGTGTTGAATGTTAATTTGAATTTAAAGTTTATTATCGTTTATTGCAATAACGTCTAGAACAGTGTTTTGTCCAGTAAAATGTATGGTCACAGTCGTCCTCAGAACAAAACGTTGTGTGGTATTAAATGTGACAATCTAAACATGTTTCAGCAGCGGAAACGCTCAGCTTAGCAGCTACTGCTAGTTGAGCGTATTATTCCCAGAATGCTGTGCTGCCCTCTTGGCGTCCAGTTCTGGTTTAGTCTGTAGAAACCTGAGTGTTGCAGCAGGACGGATGAGGCGTCAGTAAATCCACTCCGGCTCCAACACTGGCCAACTGCACTCGTTATATTCATTCAATTCTTTGAAATGTTTTCAACAAAACCTTCCAAATGTGTTAAAATATTCTCAGGAGGGTAAAGTACCCAAAAATATCGCTCCAGTAGCGCTACTTCAAGAAAAAGTAATAAAGGTATTTGGTAAAATGTTTACTGAGTAACTGATCAAATTATCAATCATTTAATGTTTAAAAATTACACAATCAGATGGAACAAAATATAAAGTTAAGTTAAAATGTTGGTATTTTAAAGATCAAAATGACAAAAATTCAGATAACATAATTATGAAATAATACAATCAGACAAAAATATTTTTCCAAATCAATAAAAAGACTTTTGAAACTTCAACAAAAACTGTAGGCGTGTTTCTGGTGGGAAGAGAATCCAGAAATTTTACTTAAGAGTAGTTTTACACGAAACTAAAGACTGTTGTTGTTGTTCAACCATTTCCTGACATCCTAACAGCTCAATTTTGAGCAGCAGAGATTATATTCCACAACCACCGTCACCATCAGCTGTTGGCAAGCAACTGCTAATCCACCTCATTTGCTTTTGCTGCTGCTCTTTTAGTCTCTGGTCAGAAATCCAGGCCGAGAGACGTTGGAGTCGAGGATCTGAGATGTTTTGACCTTCGTCCTGCGTCAGTGAAGCCTCATTTTTAACTCCTCTGGGATTTGGGGTCATAGTTCATGTGTCATTTAAGCTTTGGAGATGCTAATTGATAAACAAAACCTTTTCCATCTTGAGATCCGTCTGAAAATAGAACAAGTAAAAACAAAAATCCTTCAATTGTCCCCAAAAACATCAGTAAAACAAAAAAAGTTCATAACACCTAAAAAATACTAAATAATTTTGTCTTTTATGCCAGTAGCTAATGTTTCTACCTTTACACATAATGCAGATTGAAAATAATTTTGTGCATACTGCTTACAAACTTCTCACAATATAAGCGTTTCATATCAGTCCATCAATAATTATGGACTTTTTTCATGTTAAGTCTCTGAAATGCAACCAAACTGCAAACTGGAGGTGTGACGTTTCCTGCTTTATCCAAAGTTTTTAATTTTTAATGTTATGAGGCGCGGTGGAGAAACCTTAAACTGCTGCTGCGCAACAACAGGTTGTTGCTAGGCAACCGAAGCTGAGGGGGTGGGCTTGGAGCTGCTTGTTACCCAGCAGGTTGTTGCTAGGCAACCGAAGCTGAGGGGGTGGGCTTGGAGCTGCTTGTTACCCAGCAGGTTGTTGCTAGGCAACTGAAGAGTCGGTGTGTTGGTTGATTTCCCCCAAACTAGCTTAGAGCTGCTACAGCCTCTCCTCTGCCTACATCTCCCAGAATGCTGTGCGATTCTGGGTCAGAGTTCAGTGAATATTGTATTGCTGAGGTTCACAAACTGGGGGGGCGCCATGCCATTGCGGGGGGGGGGGGCGCCGTGCAGGAAGCCGTCTGGATAAAACAAAGCCTCAACGCTGTGTGAGTTTTACCTCAGAATGACCGACTCTCTGTTATTCCTGTCAGTCTGACACAGCAGAGCTTCAACACTCCCATATCTGTGTCACTTTTATCAGCAGTTAAACTGTCTAATCCGTTGTTACCATGGTAACCTGTTTTTCCGAGCCGCATTTGAATGCATCATGACGCTACATGCTGGGTTTCCACCTGAAGGAGACCTGATGCTGCTGCTGTGGAGCTACAGGTGTTAGAATCATGGCAGCTAAACAACAAAGAACTTTTCACAGTTTTTCCCCCAAACTGACCGACTGAGTGAAGCTGCTGGATGCAGTAAAGTAGCTAAAAGACGACTAGCTAACATCAATACAGCAGCTTTAGCTTAACCAGTAGCCTGTAGCTACCGATGCTGCTGTCCATGTTCAGCTACTACATTCATTTTGCCCCTGAAAAGTCGATCCCCCCCAAGGACAGGGGTGAGGACATAGTCTCTAAGAATCCTCCCCCCCCCCCCCGCACATCGTTCAACCAGCAGCCATTTGTAATCCATGGGGGGGCAGGAGAAAAATTTGGGAACCTCTGTTCTATTGGATCGTATCATCTATTGATATTGTTCACGCATCATGATATTTATAGTTATATGAAGTCCTAATGCTGACATGTTTCCAGGAATGATTAATTAGGATGATTTCCAATTACAAAGTCATTGCTTCTGAAATATGATACCTTCAGAGGGAAACATGAACTCCAAACATTTTGGTTGTATTTGTCTTTGCCAGCTGGTTTGCGTTGACCAACTGACCTGAATCCAGTTTCTCACCAGTGAGTCTGTCTGCAGGACGACATCTGGGCTCCTACTGCTACCAACCTGCTCAACAGGTTCAGATGCTTAGACCTTCATAAGGCCCACATTTCTTGTAGACATGGGTTGTTGTGTTGAGGTTCCTCCTCGGTGGTCAGGAGTCGGACTGTGAGGCCCAACACGAACCGGTTGACTGGCGGCTCTGATTTGCTCCCGTCTCTGTTGCCAGGCAGAATCGTTGCTCTGCGCGTCTCGGATCGGATTGTGAAACCACAACTGGCTCGGCAAATAATGGCTGAATCGTTTTCATTCCGGGTCAATCAGTCGGGTTGTAAACCGGACAGAAGACACATTTCTTAAACTTGGACGATCCACTTGGATTAGCATGTTCTCAAATGTCATGTTTTAAAAACTCTGAAACGCTAAAATAAATGCAATATGAACAGAGCTTAAGGTTCAGCAGATCTTCAAGATGCCTGATTTGTGAATTTAAAGGTCCATTTTTAGGGAATGAATTGGACTAATTTTAGAAAGGATGTCTAAAGAAAAGTCCCGTAACCTTTAAATGTGTAAACATGTTGTTTTGTTGCAGAGAAGAGAAGAACTGCAGCACATGACGTTTCCTGACTGCTGCAAGGTTAGAAATCATGTGACGGAGTTACTTTCTGTCCTGCAGAAAACAAGGAAATCGCCACCAAGGCGACCAAAACACTGCGGAGCATCACAGCTTTACAGTCCGAATACAGACGGTTTATTTTGACCTCAAGGTCTGAAAGACAAACACGATGGAAACGTCTCGTGTCAGTCAGTAGTGATGATGATTAGTTGTTGTTTTAAATATCTGAAATACTGCCAGCAGGCTGTTGCAGGACAGAGCGAGGGTGCAGCAACCAGAGAGAGCGAGCGGGTTGCCAGGCAACCAGAGAGAGCGAGCGGGTTGCCAGGCAACCAGAGAGAGCGAGCGGGTTGCCAGGCAACCAGAGAGAGCGAGCGGGTTGCCAGGCAACCAAGAGAGCGAGCGGTTGCCAGACAAAACGAGCGGTTGCCGCACCGAGAGAGCGGCGGTTGCTGCACCAACGTTCTAGCTAGCTAAAGGCAGCTTAAGTGCCTACATCTCCCAGAATGCTGTGCAGCTCTGGATCAGTTTAGTAAATTTATTGATCGTTCTGTCGGTTATCTATTGATATTGATCATGTGTCTTTCTCAATATGTTTTGTGATTGATTTTATTATCCAGATTTACCAAAACAGCAGTTCTTTAATATTGCATGTAAAATTACATGGTTTTTTTTGTCTATTATTTTAAGTTCATTTAATGTATTTTCAAATGTATTGATATATCCTGAAACTTATTGAACAAGCAGTAAAACGTCTTTAATTGGACGTTGTTGTGAAAATAATACATCAGATTTCTTATATTAAGAAATTTATCAGAATGAACAGCAACCCCACGATACACAGTTTGGATTTTTCCCTCTTGAGTTTTTTATCCGTCGGCGTCGGCGGCGTCTCCAGCCTCAGAGTCCTGGACGCCATGTTGGCGTTGAGCTGCTGGTTCTGACTGGTGATTGTCCCGTTGTCAAGGCGATAATTAGTCGCCTCCTTCGTCTCTCCCTCTGGAAATTTACTCCTGTTCTTCATCGTTATTTTATAGATCTTTACGTTGTGTAACCAGCTGCTCTCCTTTCTCCTCTCTATCTCATCATTTCCTCTCCCTCCTCATCGTTTCCTCCTCTCTCTCTGTTCTCCTCCTCCTCATCGTCTCCTCTCCTCAGACTTCAGGAAGATCCTCCCACCGGTGTGAGTGGAGCTCCGTCTGAGAACAACATCATGCTGTGGAACGCTGTTATTTTTGGGTGAGTCATGTTCTAAAAGCAGCTCCGTCTCCTGTCTCCTCCGTCTCCTCCGTCTCCTCCGTCTCTCCCGAATATCCACAGGAAAGGATAATATCACTAAAAACTATTATTTATAAAACCCAAGTGAAGATGTGAGAAAACATGTTGGCACTGCAGTTTGATAAATCCACAGTTGGCGTTTTGATTTTTGAGGACATGTTCTCACTTTATCATGTCATTAATATATTATTACTGGAAAATGGTCTCAAAATAACAATATTATCGTTTATCATGATAACTTGAGATGATTTATCGTCCAGTTAAATGTTACCATGACAGCTTCACATTCTTGCTTTGGTTTTATTAACTTTGTCTAGTGTGTGTGTGTGTGTGTGTGTGTGTGTGTGTGTGTGTGTGTGTGTGTGTGTGTGTGTGTGTGTGTGTGTGTGTGTGTGTGTGTGTGTGTGTGTGTGTGTGTTGTGTCGACCCGTCACCTGTCCAGGTGACCTCGCCTGTATTAGATGGATATTCTGTTTAAAAGTAGCTCATCTGTCCAGTTAAATGAATCTTTAATTGCTAACAGGAAGTTGTTGTTTTGAACCAATCTGATTGGCTGACAAAGGCTTTAGCTCTGCACTCCACTGCCCCCTAGTGGTTTGGCATGTTAAAAGCAGCTCATTTGTGCGAATTTCTTTTATTTTTGTTTTATGTTCAGCCTCGGTGTGATTTAATGCGACGCGACGAAAACAAAGAATATAATTAGCTTAACCAAACAAGTTTAATCTACTAATTCTGGTTCTGCCGCTCTGCCTCAGGTTCGGTGTTGAACTTATAATATTTCTCTCTCTGTCTGCTGCAGGCCTGTGGGGACGCCATTCGAAGATGGTAAGTCATATGTTTGGATTTATTGGGATCATAAAGTGGTTTGTTTACCAGAACACAGGACTTTATTGAAGGGGAGCCGCATGTCTCCTGGAGCTGCAAAAGATACATGAGTAGTTCTGGAGCCTTTTGATTGGAGAACAAGGAGGCTTCATAATTATTATCATTATTATAAGGAGACGTATGTGAGCACTGCAGGAAACTACAGGCAGTAAATGGGCGAATTAAACATGAATGACATCGTTTGTCCCTAAAGGAAACGCTTCTCATCGTTTCCATGTGGAAACGTTTGGAGTAGAGCTTTGCTAACATGCAGCCTCTCTTCAGGGTTTGTTTTGAACTTTCATCCATCTTCTAACACCCTGGTCCCTCAGTGGGTCAGGAGGAGCTGCTGAATCTCCAGGTAACATTCTGGACGAGGGGCGAGGTCACCTGGACGGGTCACCTGGACACCTGGACGGGTCACCTGGACGGGTCACCTGGACGGGTCACCTGGACACCTGGACGGGTCACCTGGACACCTGGACGGGTCACCTGGACACTGACGGGTCACCTGGACGGGTCACCTGGACGGGTCACCTGGACGGGTCACCTGGACGGGTCACCTGGACGGGTCACCTGGACACCTGGACGGGTCACCTGGACGGGTCACCTGGGGTCACCTGGACGGGTCACCTGGACCTGGACGGGTCACCTGGACACCTGGACGGGTCACCTGGACACCTGGACGGGTCACCTGGACACCTGGACGGGTCACCTGGACACCTGGACGGGTCACCTGGACACCGGGTCACCTGGACACCGGGTCACCTGGACGGGTCACCCGGACGGGTCCCAGTCTGTCGCAGGGCAACACAGAGACACACAACCACACACACTAGGAACAATTTATAGAGGCCAGTTAACCTGACAGTCACGTTTCTGGACTGTGGGAGGAAACCGGAGTACCCAGAGAAAACCCACCATGAACAGGGAGAACATGGAGACTCCATGCAGAAAGACGGGAATCGAACCCAGAACCTTCTTGCTGCAAGGCAGCAGCTCTACCCACTGAGCCACTGTGCTGCCCTGTTTTGAACGTAGTAATTTTTAATCACTGATGTTTCAGCTGCTTTTCTTACCTGAGTGAAGTCGCCCCCCCCCCCCCCCCCCCCCCCCCCCACCTTCCTCAAACCAGACAACATGGGTGTCGATCAACTCGGCTACGTTTGTGCAGCAAACATTTTTGTTTGTGCTGCTTTGGCTTTGAAGATATTAATGAGTGTGAAGGTCAAAAGGTCAACCAACCCCCCCCCACTTTTATGAAATCCAACTTTCTATCTGTAAAATGAAAGCGGCACAACCAGAAATGTTTGCTGCCCAAACGTAGCTCGAAGGTTTTGTTGATTTCACGAAAGTGGGGGGTCCAACGTCACTCAGCCGATCTTCCCAGCTGTAGTTTCTGTGAGTGTCTTTGTAGAAATGATGGAAAACAATCCAGTTTGAGAAGTTTAAAGGCGCTACTGATGGTTTGAGATCTAAAACGTCCAGCCGGCTGGGCGGCGCTCAGGTTGTCGTCTGTTCGGTTCTTTGCTCCACATGAGATAAAGTGACAAATATCCCGTCTGACGCTGAAGGATCTGTTCCTGCTTCCCTGGTTGACGTCCGTCAGCCTCAGCCTCTCGGCTCCCGTCTGATTCTGCACAATAAGCAGATTCTGCTGCAGTGAGGCGTGTTTCTAGTCCCTCCATGGTTTCCTTTGCTGCCAGCAGCGTCTCCGTTTCTCACATCTGCGTCTTCCTCTCTGCAGGAACATTTAAGCTGCTGATAGAGTTTTCAGAGGAGTATCCCAACAAGCCCCCAACGGTCCGGTTCGTCTCCAAAATGTTTCATCCAAATGGTGAGAGACATTCACCTTTTCTGATCATCTACACGTTTAGAGCAAAACAACTTTAAAAAGCATCTTAAAAAACAGTTTTATGAGCTTCTCCACCAGAATCTTTTCATAAATGTTTTGTTCTTCCCTTCAAAGAAACCAAGATGATCATTTAATCGCATAATAAATTAAAATGAGCTCCATCATTTCCAAAGGGAAATTCAGTTTTTCTGTTTATAACTCATTTTATTTATTTCTCAAGTTGTGTAATTGTTTTTAGTTGTTTGTTTTGGGTGTTTAAAATGTTTTCCGGTTCCATTGGGTCGTGTCCTTTACAAAGTTAAAGTTGATTGGTCTTTTAGATGATGGACATCATCAATAAATTACTTTATGATGGTCTCCAAACACGATTGTCATTTATCAACTTGATTTGCTCTTTTAGTTTATTTCAGAGTTTTAACTGGGTTTGGTTCAAATCCATGAATTTATCTTCTACATGTACAGCCACAATATTTTCTTTTTTGTTTTTTTATTAACAAACTAAATGTATGAGCTGCTCAGCATAAAGGTTACATAATCATCCTGTATGAGTTTTACTGTTTGATGCTGTTTTCCATCTGGAAACGACCTTTTCAATATTGTCCTGTTTTCCAGTTTACGCTGACGGCAGTATCTGTTTAGACATCCTTCAGAACCGCTGGAGCCCAACGTACGACGTGTCGTCCATCCTCACGTCCATCCAGGTCTGTGGCTTATAAACCTTAAACCGTCCGTCTGAATACGAGAGAATCAGGAAGTTACAGCTGAAAGATTCATCACACGCAGCGAAGTTTAAATATTATATCAAATTAAATCGGTTTCTATTTGTAAAATTACATCAGTCTGAGAAAATGGTAGATATTATTTGATCATAAGAAGTACTTTATTATATTTTAATAAGTGCCTCTGACTGAATACTGACGTAGTTTTTTCTTCTGCTTCTGCACCTTTGGGGGATTTTTCCACTGTATTTTAATATTCTTGGATTCTGGCTTTTATTAGCGATGACATTTTGTGGCTGGCGCCCTCTGGTGGCACCCTGAACAAAGATATTTCAGTATTTAAATTTGAATAGCTTATGTGTAGTTATATATATATAATATATATTGTCTGTCATAATAAATTCTGCTGGACGATAAATGTTGTGAGATTTTTTAAGAGTTAAATTAACAGTAATACTAATGAACATTACTTCATTTAGTGTATTTTCCACACTATAAGGCGCACCGGATTATAAGGCGCATCTTCAAAAAACGGCTTATTTTAAAACTGTTTTTCATATATAAGGCGCATAGAACAGACACTACAGCGAGGGTTGCCAATTGGTTCCATACTCTATTATTACAAAGTCCCCCAGTACTTTATATAGTATCTGCCCCAGTTCTTGTTTCACTCACGGTGTTGCCATATTTTGCCCAACTGCTTTCTGGATAACAGACCAACCGACATGCTGCCTCAGTCTCTGTCTCTCTTCCCCCCGGCTTTCAATTATTATCAAACTTTATTAACCCTCTTACACCTGAGTTTTGAGTGTCTGCCTATATAAATCTTCCTTATTTTAATTGTCCATAGTTCTTTAAATGATGATATACTTACCTATGTATCCATAACAACCGGAACTTTCAATATCCAGCAAGTTATTTCCGAAATATACCGTCTATTAACAGAGTGACCCCCAATTAATTACACTCTCTGCAGCTGCAGCTGCGACATTTCTGTATTAACCCGATACTTGCTGGAAAGTGCAACGTCTCCTCTTTCAGAAACCGTTGGAGTTTTTCAAATAGCGCTACGTGTGGCGGAATTACGGTACTGCAAATTTAGACATGTCGGCCCCAACATGTCGGTCGTAGAAGGGTTAACAAACCAGCGTTCTGACAACAATCCCAGCATGCACCGCGCACTTCTTCTTCTACGGGGGAAAATGAAGTCGGCGGCTGCTTACCGTAGTTGCTAGACCTGTTGTAGCTCAATATTGGTCCATATATAAGGCTCACTGGATTATAAAGCGCACTGGATTACAAGGTGCACTGGATTATAAGGCGCACTGGATTATAAATTGGCTTTTGAGGAAATTGAAGGCCTTATAGTGTGGAAATTACAGTACTTAAAACATTTTTTTCTTGAATGAAACTTTTTTTTAGTTGAATAAAATGTTACTTGAATAAATGGTGTGTTGAATAAAGTGTGTGTGTGTGTGTGTTGTGGTGTGTGTGTGTGTGTGTGTGTGTGTGTGTGTGTGTGTGTGTGTGTGTGTGTGTGTGTGTGTGTGTTGTGTGTGTGTGTGTGTGTGTGTGTTGTGTGCAGTCGTTGCTGGACGAGCCGAACCCCAACAGCCCGGCCAACAGCCAGGCGGCGCAGCTCTACCAGGAGAACAAGAGGGAGTACGAGAAGCGGGTAACGGCCATCGTGGAGCAGAGCTGGGTGGACGGCTGAGCGTCTTCCTCTCCGTACGCGTCGTCGTCTTCGTCACCCCTCCTCTTCCTCACCCCTCCTCTTCGGCCGCTCATCAAGAAACAACAGTAACTATCAAAACTCAAGTGCCACCCTGATAAGTAAAAAGGAAAACCAAATCTGAACAGACATCAAGTTGCTTGCCGATCGATGCGTTGTAGGAAATCTGGGGTGTTGAGTCTCCATCCTTAATTGTGTTTCTTGTCTTTTTTTTATTGCATGGTGTGGGATAAGTTATTGCTAAGAAAACTTGTAATATATGTTTGGTTGGACTAAAAGCGGTTAATGCCTGAGTTTTACTTTGTTTTCTTGTTTTCTGCTGGTCTGAGAAGGAAACGCTAACGACCAAACCGGCACGTTTTTAAAAGCTGTGGAAAAAACCCAGGAAATGCCTTTCAGCGCTCATCAACATCACCGATCCTCAGTTGAACTAAATGAAACGGCCGCCGCTCCGTTTGGACTCGGTTGGTCTGCAGGTGAATCACGACTCGACGCCACAGAGGTTCCTAATCAGAGAGGAAATAATGTCTTTACGTTTCTCATTTTCTCCCTCCTTGTTTGTGCTGGCTGCTAATATGTTTATTAAAAGCAGGTAAAAATAGGAGCATTACTGCAAAAACACCAAATTTGGTCTCTGTTTACTTTCTAGTGCAAATATCAGTTTGTTTTTTTTTTTTTTTTACTTCAGCTCACAAGCGATTTTTCAGCGTAAGAGACGGTTTGAAATAAATAATTCCTAATCAATGAAAAACTTCCAGATCCGTCGACAGGTTATTTCACTTATGACAAAATATCTTTCCTGTGTTTGTAAGAGAAATAATTTGGCAGTGAAGCTGGAACTGGGTTGCTAGGCAACAGGCTGGGCCTGGCTGGGGTTGCTAGGCAACAGGCTGGGCCTGGCTGGGGTTGCTAGGTAATGGGCTGGGCCTGGCTGGGGTTGCTAGGCAACGGTGTGAAATAATCTGACAGTGGAAATATTATTTTAAATACATTTTACTGGATTATTGACTTAAAGAGCTTGTTTTTTTTTAATTTCTGCTTTAAGTGCAGCAGCATATTTGTACTGAAACAAAAGGACTTTAAAATGGAGTGTTTTTGCAGTGGGATGCTTCCACATCATGTTTTCTAATGAATAAATAAATGCAGATTGAAGGAAGTCGGCCAGGTAGGAGGGAAGCTTCAGTTTTGTTTTATAATTTCTCTCCCAAAACAATTCAAGTCTCGACGCTTCTGGTCGCTCTGCGAATATTAAGGACAAAATAAAAAGCGAAATGAAGTGATTCTCTTCTTCTTTTCTTTAATTCGCTGTTCAAACCTTCAGTGGAAATTTTAATGTTTTCTTTTTGGTGTTTGTGCCGTTTATGTTTTTATTTTCTTGGGAAAACTAAATTGTCCTTAAGCAAACAGTCATGACTGAACCCGACCCGCCACCATGAAACGCCCCCCCCCCCCCCCCTTTCTTAAACAGATGCTCATATTGTGGCTTGTGACTTATTTCACCTAGTAAACAGAATATGCTATCAAATTTTGAGAAACAAATGTATACTTAAAATAATATGCTGTATAAACATAATAAAACACATTTTTCAGACTTTGACAGAAGTTTCTTTCTGACTTCTTTGGTACATTTGGAAAACTAGATGGTATTTTTTTAATGCAGCAAAAACAATCTATTTTCTTGATTTTAGTTTTTTTCTGCCAGGTGAATGTTTTTGACACATTGGTCATGTGACAAAGTTTGGGGTTAGGGTCCAAGTTGATTTCTTTTGACATCCATCCATCCTTATAAAACATGTATACCATTAAAGATCAAAGATCTTTGGAGTTTTACCTTTTTAAAAGGATTATTTCTTACTTTAAGGTCTTGTTGGCTCTTATTTTAACAAAGTTTTTGACTCATCAATTATTTTTCGAATGATTTCTGCTGCCTTGTGGTCAGGGGCCGATGGAAATCAGTTTAAGGGCCACAAACAGTCCCAGTGCCACACTTTGGACACCCCTTTTAATTTTCTTAAGCCTTCCGACTGCATTTTTAAAACTCTGGGTGATCTTTCTTCTATATAATTGATCAAATCTTAAACATCCTGGATTGCTGATCAAACTGTATTATAAACCATCCACTTTCTGTTGATCTGAATTTTCTCAAGCAGTCTCAGTATTTTCAGGTTCAGAGTAACTGAGACCGTTTTGGCTGCTGCAGCTCCCTGTGTAGATGAAACACATTTTAAAGCCTTAAAAAACACAGAAAAAAGAAACTTGAAACAATGACATGAATTGACACCAAATTATCAGCAAGTCATAATAAAACATAACGAGGTTTAGCCGCATGTGTAAAAACTTCTGCACACTTAAAGAAAAGCTGACTTTGCAAAAAGATTTGTTTCACATTTTTAATCTAAATTCTCAAACATGAATGTTACTGATTTTAAATGATCCATTTTTATTGTTCTGCCTTGATAATATCATGTGAAGTAAATCAGAGTTAAAAAACAAGGTCCCTTATTCTGCTGTATAGAATTAAAACATGCAGTTTCCCTGTAAATGTACAAACTTATGCATAACTGAATGTAGGAAAAGATAGTGAAGCATGATATATCATCAGTATCGGCCGATATTACTAATTGAACACATCGGTACGCTTGATGGATAAAATCAGGCTGATATCAACCGATATTTGTCGTTTTCTTTCCAAAGGTGTCAAAACGGTAGAGAAATGTATTTAATACTGTAACAACAGTGTTAAATACATTTAAATACTGTAACAACAATATTAAATACCACAACAAATCTTCATATCGTTTCTAGTAAAGCCCATAAAAAGTTATGCAATGAGATGCGCCTATGCCCTGAAAATCCAGCCATTTCTTTACATGATTTAAAAAAATATATTGTGAAACCATAAAAACTTGTTGGTAAACATTTCAGTGATCCCGGTTGTGACCCGACTGGCCCGGTTCCGCTCATCGGCCCTGTCGAGAGCAGAACAAGTCGGTGAGGATTTCCTCCTACAGCGCGTTAGAGGTAAGACTGAGGTAAGCGCGTTAGACTGACCGACCTGCTGACTCTTGATGATTTCGTCTCTGGTCCTGAACACCGGCGCGTCCTCCACCTCGATGCCGGCGGCCATTTCCTTCACTCTCCCCAGCAGCGCCGCGCTGTAGCTGCAGCAGCAAACAGACGAGGTTTAAAAACCTAAAATATCTTTTTCATACCTTTTTCTCCAGTTTTCTAAAAAAATAAATGACAATAAGGGGCTTTTATTCAAACCGTCCCTCCTTTGACTTGTACGACAGTGTATCACGGACAATAGGGCTGTATAATAATATCGATATATCTCGATTTTTTCTTTCCTAGAAACAATCAATATTCATCCTCAAGTATCGTAACGTCCAACTGTCACCTTGTTCACTCACTGCTGGCTTCACCAGGTCATCAGGCTTAGAGTGATTCCTTCAGATGTTCAGGTTAAAAAGGTATCAAACTATTCAGAGCAGGAACTTGGTTCACTTTATTTACTTTACTAATGCATGTCAGCTACAGTTTGGACTGTTTCAACTAAAAGAAACATGTTTTCTCTCCACTTCTTTGGTTCATTTTGTCCAGCTGTCCACTTTAAGTCTGTGTCCAACCAGAACCAGGTATTGTGTAGTTGGAGCTTTTAATCAGTTTTCAGTTAAATTAATTCAGTCCAACTTTATAACAGTCACAAAATGTCACTAAAATCACTCTGTCCCTCTGAAACCTTTCAGAAAATTGCAAAAGTGTATTGAATCTCATCGCTTGCTGAATATCACAATATATATTGTATTGTGGGCAGAATATCGTGTTCGTATCGTGAGATTATTGTATCACTGCAGCCCTAACGGATAAGCTTTTAATTGTTTACGAGAATATAGCAAAAAAGATGCAATTTTACCGGAACGTCTTAAAATAAAGTTTTAATGAGAAAAGATCTGATGTGGGCGGATCTTCTAAATACTCGGATGTTTGCATGATTGGTTCAAAGTCCTGAATTTGATGCTGATGTGACAAAAGATGGAACATTTTCCTTCTTTACATTCATTTATATTCTTTTTTCCATCCTGGAAAAATTACATTCATTTACATTAAATGAATGTAAAATTACATTCATTCAATTTACATTCATTTAATATAAATATAAATTTAATAAATGTATAAAATTACATTCATTCAATTTACATTCATTTATATTTTTTTTTTCCAGGATGGAAAAAAATATATAAATGAATGTAAAGACGGATGAAAGGAAAAAGAAATGTATGTTGGAAGAATGAAAAGAGATAGAATAGGAAACGAGCAAGAAATAAAAAGAGGGAGGGAAGGATAGAAAGAGAAACGTCACTGTGATGACGTCACAACAACAATTACACTTCCGGAGTAAATACTCCCGTTATTTAAAACCCCAGTTTTCATGATTTAACCTGTAAACGCAGTTTTGCTAGTTCCTAAAACACGACCTAGTAAATGTGCTGTGGATGGTGGCGCGTTCACGACCCGACCTGGATAAGATGGTGGCGCGTTCACGACCCGACCTGGATAAGATGGTGGCGCGTTCACGACCCGACCTGGATAAGATGGTGGCGCGTTCACGACCCGACCTGGATAAGATGGTGGCGCGTTCACGACCCGACCTGGATAAGATGGCGGCGCGTTCACGACCCGACCTGGATAAGATGGCGGCGCGTTCACGACCCGACCTGGATAAGATGGCGGCGCGTTCACGACCCGACCTGGATAAGATGGCGGCGCGTCCACGACCCGACCTGGATAAGATGGCGGCGCGTTCACGACCCGACCTGGAAAAGATGGCGGCGCGTTCACGACCCGACCTGGATAAGATGGCGGCGCGTTCACGACCCGACCTGGAAAAGATGGCGGCGCGTTCACGACCCGACCTGGATAAGATGGCGGCGCGTTCACGACCCGACTTGAAAAGATGGTGGCGCGTTCACGACCCGACCTGGATAAGATGGTGGCGCGTTCACGACCCGACCTGGAAAAGATGGTGGCGCGTTCACGACCCGACCTGGATAAGATGGCGGCGCGTTCACGACCCGACCTGGATAAGATGGCGGCGCGTTCACGACCCGACCTGGATAAGATGGTGGCGCGTTCACGACCCGACCTGGATAAGATGGTGGCGCGTTCACGACCCGACCTGGATAAGATGGTGGCGCGTTCACGACCCGACCTGGATAAGATGGTGGCGCGTTCACGACCCGACCTGGATAAGATGGCGGCGCGTTCACGACCCGACCTGGATAAGATGGCGGCGCGTTCACGACCCGACCTGGATAAGATGGTGGCGCGTTCACGACCCGACCTGGAAAAGATGGTGGCGCGTTCACGACCCGACCTGGATAAGATGGTGGCGCGTTCACGACCCGACCTGGAAAAGATGGTGGCGCGTTCACGACCCGACCTGGATAAGATGGTGGCGCGTTCACGACCCGACCTGGATAAGATGGCGGCGCGTTCACGACCCGACCTGGATAAGATGGCGGCGCGTTCACGACCCGACCTGGATAAGATGGCGGCGCGTCCACGACCCGGATAAGATGGTGGCGCGTTCACGACCTGGATAAGATGGTGGCGCGTTCACGACCCGGATAAGATGGCGGCGCCTCCACGACCTGGATAAGATGGTGGCGCGTTCACGACCTGGATAAGATGGTGGCGCGTTCACGACCCGACCTGGATAAGATGGCAGCGCGTTCACGACCCGACCCGGATAAGATGGTGGCGCGTTCACGACCCGACCTGGATAAGATGGTGGCGCGTTCACGACCCGACCTGGATAAGATGGCAGCGCGTTCACGACCCGACCCGGATAAGATGGTGGCGCGTTCACGACCCGACCTGGATAAGATGGCGGCGCGTTCACGACCCGACCCGGATAAGATGGTGGCGCGTTCACGACCCGACCTGGATAAGATGGTGGCGCGTTCACGACCCGACCTGGATAAGATGGCGGCGCGTTCACGACCCGACCTGGATAAGATGGTGGCGCGTTCACGACCCGACCTGGATAAGATGGCAGCGCGTTCACGACCCGACCCGGATAAGATGGTGGCGCGTTCACGACCCGACCTGGATAAGATGGTGGCGCGTTCACGACCCGACCTGGATAAGATGGCGGCGCGTTCACGACCTGGATAAGATGGTGGCGCGTTCACGACCCGGATAAGATGGCGGCGCGTCCACGACCTGGATAAGATGGTGGCGCGTTCACGACCTGGATAAGATGGTGGCGCCTCCACGACCTGGATAAGATGGCGGCGCGTTCACGACCTGGATAAGATGGCGGCGCGTTCACGACCCGACCTGGATAAGATGGCGGCGCGTTCACGACCCGACCTGGATAAGATGGTGGCGCGTTCACGACCTGGAAAAGATGGCGGCGCGTCCACGTACCGGCAGCCCATGAAGACGTTGTTGGCCCACACCATGGACAGCGACAGCAGCTGGTCCAGCCGATCCGCCTCGAAGTCGCTCATGTTCCGCAGGATAAACTCCCGCCGCGCCTCCCAGTGCTTGTCGCTCTCCCAGTAACCCCGGAACGTCTCCACCTGCTGGGCCGCGGCCCGGTTCTGCTGGAGGAAATCCTGGACGTCCAGCGCAGACATCTTGCTCGCGTTCGAAATCGCTGCTTCCGGTGACGTATTTTTCCCCTGCAGCGCCGCCCTGTGGTGGAGGAGCGACACAGCAGGTGAAAATGTTTACAATTATACCCGTTTACGCTGAAACTAATCTATGGATACTTTACTTTTAATTCTCAATTAAGATTCATAAATTTACAAAGATAATCTTTTTGCCTGTTTTGTGTTTAAAACAAAACAGGAAAAAGGATTTAATTATTAGGATATAATAATTATACAAATTATACAAATTATACCAATTCATCAGGAGAATGAATTTGTATAACAGGAATAACATTACGAGAATAAAGTACAAATAAAACGAGACTAAAATCATAATATTACAGGAATGTAGTTGTAATATAATTACTTTTGTTCTAGTAATACTACAACTTCATCCTCTCATGATTTTTTTCTCTTAATCCCTTCATTCCCATAATAACATGACTTTATTCTTGCAGCATTAGGACTTTATTTTCCTAATTTTATTTTTATTTATTTTCTTAGCAAGGTCCTAATGTTGTATGTTGTTATGTAAGGATCATTGATTGATAGTCTAAAGTAGAAAACTGACTTTTGAACCAAGGGGTAGATTATGTAATTGATTTTCTTCCAACTACTGTATTTCTTTTCATTAAGGAACTTTTCTTTATATCAACTTGTGACACTCATTCTTTTCAAACTGTAAATGAATAAATTCAAATAAAATATATTTTACTCATCTTTTTGTTATGTTGCATAATTTCCTAGGTCATGTTGAAGCTCAGTGAAGCTACGCTAAATGTTCAGTTTAATTTAGTTTAATAGATGTTACATCAATTATCCAAATGTTGCCTATGAAACGAGCTACCTGTTGTTATCAGCTATGAAATGAATGTCTTAGATACTATTTGAAGGATTCGCTGTAATATTTCCATTGAAATATTACAAATAATTAAAAATAATCCATTTCAAAAGGTTATGCTACTGTGAGTTACTGAATGACCAGGTTCTGCTCAGGCCTCCATCAGCTGCTTCTTTTATTCACCATCATGTCAAAGATCCTCATGGCTCTGAGGTTGACCCATAATACAGTAACCACAAAAAAATCACTGAAAATTACAATGACCGCAGAGTGGATTTTTACTTATTCTACAGTAAAGGAACAACCAGTGAGTGTCCTTTTCAAAGAAAGTAAAGCAATAATACGGAACAGGATTACTGCCAACGAAAAAAAGTCAGAATTCTTTTGATGCTGATATGACAAAAGATGGAACATTTTCCTTCTTTACATTCATTTATATTATTTTTTCCATATATATATACAGTATATATATATATACACTGTGTATATATATATATATACACAGTGTATATATATATACACTGTGTATATATATATATATATACACTGTGTATATATATATACACTGTGTATATATACTGTATATATTATATATATATTTTTTTTTAATAAACTTTATTTCTTGTAGACAAGAAAATGACAGTCAAAATAATATTGCATAAAGAAAATAGTGCAAATTGTGGTAAATGTGTCAGAATTACAGTGAATTAGCTTTGGTGCTAGTTAGCTAGCTGGAGCTCAGGAAAGCAAAGCTAATGTGATATTTTCCTACGTTTATTTGAAGAAAAGTCGCAAAGAGAGACTGATGGACTTCATACTGAAACAAAGCAAGAAAATATCAGCTTGTATTATACTAAGTAATTACAAACGACCTAAATCGATGTTTTTGTTTGTAACAATTTACTGATATAACGTCTTTGACACTTAAAGCCCCAGATTGAACATTTATGTCTGATAAACTGTCGAAATGTGATATTTAGTGTTCTGTCTTTATATTTCTGTGTGAATTGTGACATTTTCGTGTAAATACTTCACTTAACCCCGTCTCACTGCTGGCCTCTTTAGGTGGGACAGGACTTAAGCAGCTGAATTGTCCTATAACATGGTTCACCTTTCACCTTTCATGGTTCACCTTTCACCTCTCGCTGCTTCGGGATGTTTTGTGTGGTTTTTTTTTACAGTGCATTGTGTTCTGCGTCCTGATTGGCTAAACCAGTGGTTCTTAACCTGGGTTCGGCGGCATAGACATAATATAAGAGCAGACCCCTCATTGGCTGCTCCGGCGCAGGAAACACGGCGGCCATCTTGGAGAGGTCATCCCTCTTTGCTCAACCAATCAGCAGCAGATGCTTCAGCACTGAGGATATTGTTGTTCTGATCGATGGATTATTGATGTGAGGCTCCACAGAAAACATGTCACAATAACATGGACATATTATTGTGTTTATAATATGACTTTACTGTATTTATGGTGAGATACCAGCTAATAGCTACATGGTGTAATACGGGTTGAGCCCCGATATGAAGGATAACTGAGATTCTGTAAAAACATTAATTATTCTCTACAAGAGCTGATATTAGAAAAGAAACCATGTAACATATATTATAAAACTATTATTATGTATTTTAACATTGACCAGTAAAGTTTACACAGCTGGTAAAGACTATTATTATGTAATTCTTAGTAAGATTCATCCCAAATCTTCCGTTTTTGTTTTGAAACTTTCATAAAGACACGATGTGAGGAAGAAGAGAGAGAATCTATAAAGAGAGAGATGGATTCACTGCAGCAGGATGGATGACATGGAGTTTGGACTCAATCTCTGAAGCTAGAACTCGTCTGCTGGGGGGGAAAATATATATATATATATTATATATATATATAAAACATGTCTCCAATATATACTGTTCATTATTAATCAGTATTTATTTGTGTTTGTTTAAATATGCATTATAATAAATTATACACACAGCCGTTCACAATAAATTATTCAAGGCTGTGTTTTGTAATTTGCTCATCATACATCAATATCAGAATATTACATTCTTATTCTATTGTTACAGCCACTAATCATATTTAAATATGCTGAACTATGTATTAAAAACATACTTAAATAATACAATTGTTTATAAATGTAGCTTTGATAGATGTCTGAATATAGTTCCTAGTAACATAAAAGTGTGTTATGATCGATTAAATGCGCTGATACGTCATTTTGCTGCTAAACACATAAAGCTGAGTGGAGGTGGACAGATCCAAGATGGCCGCCCTACATCCCGCTCCAAGATGGCCGCCCTAAATCTGGTCAGCGACAATAGGCGAGAGCGATGCATGATGGTCTATCCTTATATTATGTCTTGTGTTCGGCGGAGCCTCTGGAGGTAAAGACTCACCTTTTTTTAAATTTTTTTTATATAATATAAACATACATTCAGCTCCATAAAGGTACCGCAAAGTACATTATAAGGACACAGAACAAAGTGTCAACAGAGCCAAGCAACTGGAACATAGGAAAAGAAAAGAAAAAAATAATAACAATAATAAAATAAGAAAAGAAAAAAAATATATAAAATCAATAAAGACAAATTATACAGAAGAAACTGAAAAAAAATACAACAGGGCAATATATTAAAGTATGATATGTTTCAAAAAATTGGACAACTTAAACGCATGTTTTGACTTCACTAGACATAAAGATTTATAAAACTATTTTAAATCATTCATCCACTGTCTAAAGTTAGGAATGGTTTTAGAGAAGCGACATTTGTGTATATGAAATTTAGCTAACAATAAAACATTATTCATTCCATAGTCAATGAGGTGATCACTGATGAAGATACCAAATTTAACATCTTGTATGGTTATATCTGCTAATTGTAAACCATGGCTGAGAATAAACTGAAGGAGATCTTGCCAAAAAGACTGAACCACTTCACACGTGAAAAACAGGTGATTTAAATCTTCAGTAACTTTTTCACAGAATCCACACTTATCCACATCCATTTTAAATCTGTGTCTCAAGAAGTTGTTAGTTGGATAGATTTTGTTTAAAATTTTAAATTGCAATTCTTTTGGCAGGAAGTGGAAAACATAAATATTTTGATCTAATCTTTTTAATTTGTTCTTTGTTGAAGTCTCTAAGAATATATTCTCTCTTTTAAGCACATCAGTGGCACAATAACTGGATAAACAGCTTCTAATAAACTTATTATTGCATTTGACATCACAAAAATCAACATTTTCAATCAAAAGAGTCCTTAAACGAGGACAAACCTTAGAATACAATAAATCTTGTCTGACCATGGATACAAGCTGACGAGGGAAGGCTTTGACAATGTTTTTGTATTTTGTCTGGGTACAATATAATTGAAATTTATCACAAAACTCAGATGCTGTAAAATGTCACCATTTACATCCAAAAAGTGAGCAACAGCCCACACACCTTTACGAAACCAGTTCTCAATAAAAAAGGATTTTCTATTAATCAATATATATCTGTTGTTCCAAATTGGAGTGTTATGTGGAGTGAAGTTGTGTTTAAAGATGAGCTTCCAATACAAAAGAGCCTGTTGATGAAAATCTGAAAGTTTAACAGGTAATCTTCTAATATCAAAATCACATCTTAACAGGAAATCAAGTCCACCCAAATTTTTAAAGACCATATTGGGAATAAAAAACCAAATGGAATTTAGATTCTACAAACACAATTTGAGCCATTTTATTTTTAACATTCCAGTCATAACATCAAAATCTATGGCATTGGCTCCACCATCTTCATATGATTTAATCAAATCCTGTTTTGCAATATAATGACATTTATTTCTCCAAATAAAGTTGAAATTTAAACTATTAATATTCTTAATTATTTTGCTTGATAAAGGTAAAGAGTAAGCCGGATAAATAAGTCTAGAATAACTCTCCATTTTAGTTAAAAGTATTCTACCAAAAACTGAGAGATCTCTTTGCAGCCATCGATTTAAAATTTGTTTACATTTATCTACATTGTCGCTTATATTAAGCTTATCAGAGCGAAATTTATCTCTAGTCACAACGATACCTAAATATTTCACCTCTTTACAAACATTAAGGTCACATATTGACAGAGTAGATCGATCCTTCAGATCAAATAATACACTTTTATCTAAATTTAGTTTTAAACCAGAAGCTTTGGAGAAGTTGTTGATAATATTCAATGCTAAGGGAATTTGAGATTCATCTTTTAGGAACAAAGTCGTATCATCAGCCAATTGACTAATTATTAACTGATTACCTAATATGTCAAAACCAGTCAAGTTACTATTCTTAATCAAAACAGCCAACATCTATCTCAGCAACCAGAATAAACAATAGAGGTGAGCTGCCACATCCCTGTCCAATTCCTCTTTCAATATTAAATCTCCTGCGAGTTCCTTGACCCAAAGACACACAACTATTTATGTCAAAGTAGAGCATCTTGATGATGGAGTTGAACTTTTCACCAAAACCAAAATGTTGCAAAGTATTAAGAATAAAGGCTCAACTGTGTCAAAAGCCTTGCAAAAGTCAAGAAAGAGTATAAAACCCTTATCATCAATATAGTCAGTATAATCTAATAAATCCAAAACCAATCTAATGTTATTATGAATAAGTCTGCCACTTAAAAAACCGGATTGAGTTTCATTGATTACCTCTGATAAACCATTTTTCAGTCTTAGTGCAATAGAACCTGAAAAAATCTTATAGTCTGTATTCAATAAAGTAATCAGCCTTAAGTTATCTAATTGTCTTTTGTCTTTGCCAGATTTTGGGATCAGTATTATCACTCCCTGTTTCATTGACGTTATCAGTTCTTTTCTCTCAATGCATTCTTTCAGCGCTTCAAACAGAACTTCTCTAACTTCCTCCCAGAAGCATCTATAAAAATTGACAGTAAGGCCATCTGAACCGGGAGATTTATTTAAGGTCATTTTTTTAATCGCTGCATCAAGTTCGTCAATTTTAAGCTCCGCATCGCAAAGATCTTTGTAAGTTTTGTTAATTTGCGGGATTAAATGTGAGATGGAACTAAAAAAGGATTTACAGTATTTTTCTGAAAAATTGGTAGTGTATAATTTAGAGTAAAATAAATGTACCTCATTCTTAATTGCTTGGGGATCTTTACACTCCTCCCCATCTATTAAAGTAAAGACTCACCTGTGTAAAGTCGTGATGACGCTGCACTGTGACATCACTACTGTAGAGGATCAGTTATGTTTCTCAGCCAATCAGAGCTGAGGAGGAACCTGATTGGAGGAGCTTCACTCTCAGCAGGGATTTGAACTTGTGTCTTTATTTACTTCAGCAAAACTCACAGTTTTTACCAAATTCTGTATCTTTCGGTCTAAATCTGCTCCTTAGTCGCATCTTTTCGGGGTTGGTGCTGCCTCTAGTGGTGAGGGGTGGAAACACAGCTAATATCATTACATTACTATCAGAAAACCTCAAATGGGGCTGGAATTGGGTTCGGTGCCTCCAGAAAGGTTAAGAACCTCTGGGCTAAACAGCCTCCGAGCTGCTTGTGCCAATAACGTATTTAAATATAAGTAACTCATGGAGACTTTGAATACCTGCTGGTTCTGTGGCCAGAATCTCGATGGGATCCGTTGATCTGCCGTAGATCAGCTGTGACTCTGGGGCAGCTGATTGGAGGAGACGCTTTAATCACATGGACCTGAAAACCGGTTCTGCTCTTTGGTTTCAACGTGTTTATACATTATGCTGTATAATAACCGTAGGAACCAAAGGTGACTCTACTTCACGGATTTCACTGATGGCGGGTTATTTGCAGTACAAAACAGGACGGATCTTGTATTTATTTAGAAAAATGTAACCAACAGAAGGTAAAAATACAACAAACTGACATATTATCACCTTTCAAAGTTTCTTTTTTTATATAATTTAGGAGGGAAAAAACCCTTTTGGCCAAATATTGCAGGTAGGTGAGGATAAAACAGTAGATAATCAAACTGCTGTTGATGAATGAGGTCTGAGAAGTTTTTGTCATTTATGTGTTTCCCATCTGTCCGGGACCAGGTGCTGGAAAATGGATGGATAAGAAAAGTTTTTTGTTGTTATATTTTGTGTTGGGGCTGCACAGTGGCGCAGTTGGTAGAGCTGTTGCCTTGCAGCAAGAAGGTTCTGGGTTCAATTCCCGGCCCCGGCCTTTCTGCATGGAGTTTGCATGTTCTCCCTGTGCATGGTGGGTTTTCTCCGGGTACTCCGGTTTCCTGGGAGGAAACCGGAGTACCCGGAGAAAACCCACCAATTAACCCACTGTCAGGTTAATTGGTCTGTCTAAATTGCCCCTAGGTGTGAGTGTGTGTGTGCATGGTTGTTTGTCCTGTGTGTGTCTCTGTGTTGCCCTGCGACAGACTGGCGACCTGTCCAGGGCGACCCCCGACCCCGCCTCTCGCCCGGAACGCCAGCTGGAGAGGCACCAGCACCTCCCGACCCCATCAAGGGACAAGGGTGTAAGAAAATGGATGGATGGATGGATATTTTGTGTTGGCGTTTTCATAAAATTTCTACTTCATTCTCCTCATAATGACTGTATTCTGACAATATTAAGACATTATTCTCACACTACTTCAACTTTATTGTCAGTCATTAATGCTGCCGCAGAGTTTTAGTGCATATTAAGGAAAAACAAAGTTGGGACCATTTACATTCTAACGCTCTCTGGTTGCCTAGCAACTCGCTGGCTCTCCGGTTGCCTAGCAGCGCACTGGCTTTCCGGTTGCCTAGCAACAGCTGTTTGACAACTTGGCCGCAGTTCCTGGTTTCACCACCGTGAAACCAGTTTGGTTTATTTCATATAATTAAAACAAAAACACTGATCAATAATTATTGATACTGACTGATATGAAATATCTTGACACATTTTTCAGTCACAGTAATATGAAAATAAAGTTAAAGTAGTATGAGAATAATGTCTTAATATTGTCAGAATACAGTCATATTATGAGGAGAATGAAGTAGGAATTTTATGAGAACGCCAACACAAAATATAACAACAAAAAACTTTTCTTATCCATCCATTTTCCAGCACCTGGTCCCTCAGTGGGTCAGGAGGAGCTGCTGCCTCTCCAGGTGACGTTCTGGGTGGGCGGCGAGGTCACCTGGTCAGGTGGACAGTCAGTCACAGGGCAGCACAACCAGGCACACACTCACACCTAGGGACAATTTCATGGACAGTGGGAGGAAACCGGAGTACCCAGAGAAAACCCACCAATCACAGGGAGAACATGGAGACTCCATGCAGAGAGACCGGGGCCGGGAATTGAACCCAGAACCTTCTTGCTGCCAGGCAGCAGCTCTACCAGCTGCACCACTGATTTGTTTTATTAAAATCACTTATTTTTTCTTTCTGGTAAAGTTGTTTGTTTATTCTGGTAATATAATGACCATGTTCTTGTAATAAATCAAAAATGATCAGAAATGCACTTTTGAAGATATTTTCCATAAATGTGATTTTTACTTAGAAAAACAGCAAGAACTAAAAAGTATTAAAATCTGATTTGGTACGAAAAGAATCTGATTTGACTTTACTCGTGAAACGTGATCTTACGTCTCTGAGTCTCTGGATATCCAGTCCACTCTCACACCACAAAGTTTTAAAAATGGATAACAGCCCCAATAGGAGCTGAGCTGCTTCTTAAATTACCCCAGAAAAATGCGCCGCCAGGCCAGGCACTTCTTTTGCACCACTTCCAAGTCAGACAAGCCGACCCATTAAGTTTACGACCATCGTTTGTTTCTCACCCTGAAATATCTCCTGATGCTGAACTCATCCTCTCTGACGAGTCGCCTGATGGACACGGGGAAAGAAACGCGTCCAGTCGGCCAAGAGAAACCCAGATGTTTGAAAATGCAATACAAAACCACATTTCTTAAAAACGACATTAAACTCTAAAATCAGGTTTTTCCATCTCTGTTGGATGATAAATTGTCCCTGAATTTAATGGGATAAACAATAAAATTGTTGTTTTGAGACCATTTTCAAATAATCAGAGAAAATACCAAAAGAATGTACTAAAGTATCACCACTTCAACATATTGTTACTCAAGTAAAAGTAAAAATTAGCCATCCAAAAAAATTTATACTCATAAAAGTTGCTCTAGTAAATGAAACTGAGTAAATGTAACTATTTATTGCCCAAATCTGCAATAATGGTACCAACAAAATAATAATAAGTTAAGAAGACGTTCTCAAAGATCAATAAACTTTAAATTCTAACATTGGAACTGGAAAACATTTTAAATATCCAAAATAAACAAACAAAAAACAGAATAATTAAAATGAATTTTCAGGTATTTGTTAACAAAACTGACTAAATCTGATTTTACTCCATTTGGTACTTTCAGGGTTTAAGATTCAGCCAATCACATTCACCCAATTAGGGGACAATTAATTTCACCTGCTGTACTTCCTGTTTCAGTTCTTCCTCATTTGTCTTCCAGCACTTTCCTGTCATGTAAGTCTTGTTTTCAGTGTCGTTTTTATTGTTTCTTGTTATATTTTTGTAGAAAAGGGATTACAGTATAAGTTGTGGCATAATCAATGCAGTTATAGTGAAATTCACCCAACCATTCGGACTATTGTCTGGACCTTTTGATGTGGCTGTGCTGGCAGCTTCATTGACAGCTAACACAGGCCATCGTTAGTGAGTGGCTCTTTTAGTTGCTGTCTAATGTATTATACTATCACCAGATGTTACCAATAACAGTAAAAAGTGATAGATGATAGCGAATCAAAACCGTCTTTTTTAGTTTGTTTGTTTTTTATCTCCAAAGTGTGGCTGGAAGTTTGAAAACTGACCTTAAAATGCTTGAAAAGTTCTTCAATTTTACTGTTTGGAAAATGAACAAACCTTGTTTTTAGCTGCATTCGCTGCAAATAAATAAATTTTTACTTATTTTGAAAAATTAATTTGAATTATTTTATTTGGATTTTAACATTTCTAATGTGCTGCACAGTGGTGCAGCTGGTAGAGCTGCTGCCTGGCAGCAAGAAGGTTCTGGGTTCGATTCCCGGAGTTTGCATGTTCTCCCTGTGCATGGTGGGTTTTCTCCAGGTGCTCCGGTTTCCTCACACAGTCCAAAACCATGACCTTCTAACATTGTCAGGTTAACTGGCCTGTCTAAATTGTCCCTAGGTGTGAGTGTGTGTGTGCCTGGTTGTTTGTCCTGTGTCTCTGTGTTGCCCTGCGACTGACTGTCCACCTGTCCAGGTGACCTCGCCTCTCGCCTGGACCGTCAGCTGGAGAGGCAGCAGCTCCTTCTGACCCACTGAGGGACCAGGATGCTAGAAAATGGATGGATGGAATTTCTAATATGGCAGAAAAAAACTAAAGTGGTTAAATTAAAAAATACAAAAAGTGTCAGCCTTGTTTGTCAGTGATTCTTGAGAATAGGAACAAAACAGGTCCTATGGATAAAGCACAAAATTTGAATAAAATATACACAAAATATAATTGTTTCAAATATCTGACTAAACTAACCTGGTCATGTGAGACAACAATGTATATTTTCCAGGTATTTGCTGAATATTTTAAACATTGTAGTCAGTGGATGATGCCCGTAAAAGTCTTTGTCCAGGAGCAGAACTCAATACATTATAATAGTTTAAAACAATTAAAGAAATACTAAAATTATATATTATGACAATTAAGTATAAGTAGTCATGTAAATAATTATAACAGTATCAATAAATTGAATTAAAAATCATTTTTATATATTTTCCAACTCCATTGAAATTTGTCCTTAGTTTTTGTCAACAGAAATGAAAAGAATGTAAAAAAAATCAGGCATTACTGGGGGCAGCAGAACTTCTGAGGACCCCATGACCACTTCCTGTTTATTCCTTTGCTAAGAGGCTAGTTAGCTCTGGTTAACTTAAGGCTAGTTAGCTCTGGTTAGCTTAAGGCTAGATAGCTCTGGTTAGCTTAAAGCTAGTTAGCTCCTGTTAGCTTAAGGCTAGTTAGCTCCTGTTAGCTTAAGGCTAGTTAGCTCCGGTTAGCTTAAGGCTAGTTAGCTCCGGTTAGCTTAAGGCTAGTTAGCTCCTGTTAGCTTAAGGCTAGTTAGCTCCGGTTAGTTTGTTATTCTTTAGTTTTTCCTTCTTTTTATTCCTAAGTTTTTTGTCACAACCATGATGTGTCGACACCATAACTGACATTTTACAAAACTTTGATGAAATTTAGTGAAATAAAAGCTTAATTTTGGTAAAATGTAAAGATTTCATGGACCTGATGAGCTACAATATGGCCGCCTTCAGATTAACATCATATAAATTGAGGTAGTTTGGCTTTTTGTCACCTCCATCAGAGTTTTTGTGACTCTTTCAGTGAAATTGTTGTCAAATCTCACTTAAATGTGCAGTTAATTAATTTTCATGTATTTCACATAAATTGCATTACTTCACATTTACCAAGTTTTTCATTTTACTCTCTAGTTTGTCACCTTCAGTTCAGTGTCGACTCCGTCAGATGGACTTTTTGTTGTGTTTTGTTTTAAATAATATTTATTTTGTTCCTTCAGAAGCATTTGTCGCTAAAAATGAGTAAAAATATCACTGATAGTGTAATTAAAAATGATTTTATTTATTTTTGTCAGATGTGATGACAACGTTCTGGGTCAGGTCAATTAAAAATGTATTTTTTTAAAAATGTTGCAACTGGGAGCCTGAACCTCAGCATCTTTACATTTCTAAAACATTATTTGACACATTTGCGAACATAAATTTGAGAAATAAAAAAAAAATGGGAAAATGAAAACCCTTTTTGTCCCTATTTTCAAGAATCACTGTTGTCCGATTAATCGTCAAAATAAGGAATATTTCGATTCCTTCTGTCCAATATTCAAAACAACCGGCAGGTGAAGCTTCAATACCCATCCCGCCCTGACGGGGGCGCTGCTCCCTCACATTAGTCAGAGTAGGAAGTCCAGTTTTCTGTAACCGTGAATTGAAAGTACGCCATAAATATGGCGCCAAAATAGTTTTCAAGCAGATGATAGATGGGATTTTTCCCTGCCTTCCTCTCCGTGTTGCTGTGGATGTTTTGATGATTTTTAAAAGCTTTTCTCTGCCGTTTGCAGCTCCACACATCGTGTTGTGCAGCTCGGTGTTGCAGACGCTCACCGGCCGGAGGAGCGACTGGAGTCGATCTGGGTTTTATTTCCCCGCCGTGTTTCTTCTGACTCATCCTGTGGAAATATATCCCCGTGTTTCGTGTTTTCGGTCCAGCCGCCGGGTGAGCGACGCCTGCAGCTCCGGCCGCTGCTTCTATTTAGAGTTTTATTTGTATTTTCTGCAAAATGCGACACGCTGTGGATGCTGCGCGCCCCTCGGAGTCTGGCTCACCGGTAGCGCTGCGTTTGGTTCCCTACTGACGGTTCGGCGCTTTTCTGTCCGGTTTGCGTTCCGGACTGGACACATTTTGGGTTCGGACTCCTGAGTTTGACCCGCAGTGCAGAGGAGAGGAGAGGAACCGTCCTGTCACCCTGCGTGGCTCAAGAGTCCGGTGTGTGTGTGTGTGTGTGTGTGTGGTGTGTGTGTGTGTGTGTGTGATGAGCAGCACCGACCCTCTGCTGGTTGACTACATGTGTCTGATCCAGAGGATCCAGATGATCTCCTGAATCGGACCTGGTCCAGGACGCGGTGAATCCAGCTGAGTCCTACCGAGGTACGGAAAGCGTTTCTTTATTCACGCCTTTAAAATGGAAGCGTGTTGCGTTCAGGGTCCCGTGTTGCGTTCAGGACCACTGAAGTGGCTGCGCTGCGCCAGGCCGGCCGCCGTCTGCGCACTTTGGCAGCGGAAATGCATTTAATCTGAGGCTTTGCGGGAAAATGAACCGAGGAATCCAGCAGGCAGGTAAACCGGACCTGGATAATGTCCGGCTGGTTTTATTTTAGTCGCTGCAGCGCAGAATGTGCGGTTGAAACGAGCCACGCATGTCTGGACTCATCACGCATGATGGAAGTTGCGTGGAGAGAAGCAGGAGGAGGAAGAGGAGGAGGCAGCTGGACGTTTAGCCGCAGCGGAGGGATGAAGATGCTCGTTTTATTTCATTCCTGGGGGAAACGTAGAAAATGTTCAGGGGGAGCAGCAGAGTGAGGCTGAGCAGATGGAAATGAGAGCAACTCAAATCCTCTTCCTCCATCAGCTCCATCAGCTCCATCAGCTGCTGCTGCAGCTCAGGGAGAGGAGGAGTGGCTGCTGTTTACCTCCAGTCCGTCTGCTGGATCACTGTCTCTGTTGTGTGTGTGTGTGTGTGTGTTGCGCACATCAAACCCCCCTGTACTTGACACCTGCTGTCTTAAAATCCTTGAAAATGAGTGAAATTCATTTCTTTCAAGGTTTGGAAAGAACTTTATGTATTTTATTTAATACACAGTAAAAATGCCAGTGTTGAATTAACACCCAAAAGTGTCTATATGTGTCCAAGTCAGCTGGTGTTAAAGTAACACTTTTGAAAGTGTTAAAAGATTGAAACCCATATTCTTGTTAAATTAACATTGGTATATAAAACTGAAATGGGTTTAATAAAAGTTAAACTTTCCATTTCTGTGTCTTGTTTTGAACATTTTCCACTGGATTTGATTGATATTGACACCTTGTGGGTCAATTATTAACCCCACAAAGGGTAAATAACACCACATTGTGTTTAGTGATCAACACTACACTGGTGTTACTTTTAATGTATTTTGACACCAACACTGTTGTAAATGTTAATGTGACTCTCTGTAGTGTTGAATTTAACACCAGCTGACTTGGACACATATAGACACTTTTGGGTGTTAATTCAACACTGGCATTTTTACTGTGAGTACTTGACACTTGCTGTCTTAAAATCCTTAAAAATGATTGAAATTAATTTTTCTCAAGGTTTGGAAAGAGCTTTATGTGTTTTATTTAATACTTTTTTTTACTTAATATGTGGTAAAATATGCATTTTTTATTTTATGTGACTCAAAGTAAAGCAATAACAAATTAAAACTGACCAAACTTCTCTTGCTTTAGGTTAGTCAATTACTATCAGAATTAAATATCTTTAATATAATAGAGTAATATTTGTATTTTATTTGTGGTGCTGGAAAACATATTTTGAAAATGTTTGAATTTATTTAGCGGTGCACCGATTCCAGCTTTTAGGCCAATCTCCGATTTCTGACCTGTTCTGGCCGGTACCAATTAGTTTTTTTATCTGAAATGTTGAAGAAAGTCGCTGCGTTGTCACATTTACAACATTAGATTTACTTTAGTAACTTTTATGAAAAAAGAAATTACTTAAAAATTTACTTTTATTTTTTACTGTGTTGTACTTTTTTGCTTTTCCTTGAGTAATTTTATTATAAAGTATTTTTACTCTCACTTGAGTCAAATTTCTGGATTTTCTTCCCGCTTAATGAAAAACAAGTCCAGCCTGAGACTCAGACCTGCAGTTTCTGTTAAAGTTTCTTAAGTTTTTTAGTGAAGGAAACTGATTTGGAAACATTTTATTTTATTTTTTTTGTCATTTTGGTTTCTAAATACCAAAATTTCCACTTTACTTTATATCTTGGTTCGTCTGATGATGACATTTTTGAGTATTAAATGCTATTTTGATCAGTTACTCTAATTTTTAACTTTTGTACTTTGTTCTGGAGTAAACCCACGTTGACGTATCTCCACTTTTACCGGAGTTTTGTTTTGAGGTCTCTGATTGGTCGCCTGCTCATCAGTTCACACCTGGTGGCGAAGCTGGAATCATCCTGGGATTGTTACTGTCTCCCGACTGCGGCAGCAGAACCTCCTCACACACACACCACACACACACACACACACACACACACTCCTCTGTGAAGTCGGCTGCAGTGTGTGTGTCTCTCCTCCTGCTGGGCATCGAACTGATTCTTGGTGTTTGGGATTCGTTTGTCTCTCCATCTTTCTGGCTCTTCTTTCTCTTCCCTCCGCCTGTTTCTGCGTCCGTTGCCGTGCCAACCAGCCGTAGGGTGACGCTCATCGTCCAACTTCCTGTGAAAACCCATGTGCGGGTGTAGCATCATGTGTGCCTTTCATCGCTGAGCTCTGATTGGCTGGAGACGGGGGTAAGGACCCCCCCACGTGATGCACTGCATCACATTAGCGGCTACGCTAACAGGAGGAGGAGGGATGGTGTTCATGAATGGAGGTCTGACGTCACGGAGCCTGAATCCCCCTCTGACCAAAACACACACACACACACACACACACACACACACACGTGTGTATCGACGTGGATCTAGTCGGCTGCAGGCGGATTCAGAAATGTGTGTGATGTGAGACGGGAACCAATGAAACGGAGGGATTTGGTGTGTGTTGCTGCATCTCTGAGGATGTTTTTTGTCGGAGTGTGTGGATGTTGATGCTGACGAAAGCTGCAGTTTTCATAAAATATGTTTATTTTTTGACGCATTTGTTAAAATGTCTCCGTGTTTTTTTATGAGACAAATCTGTGAAAAGATCGTCGTCTTCCTTCCACTTCCTTCCTGTTTCTGACTGAAGAAATGCACCGAGAACAACCGAATAGAGCCAGGAGGCGGGGCTCAGCGCTGCCAATCATTCTCGTGTACTCGCTGCTAAACGTGCTAAAGGTGGATAAACAACGTACTGTTACAGGAAAACAATTTAATTCCTGTCATCTGCGACTATGCTAACTAGCGTTAGCATTTTCAACATGCTGCAGTATAGAGGTCAATAGGCCTGTTGCAATAAATGAATAAATTGCATGATAAATTAAAAGGAGCTCATTAATTTCCATGATTAATTGTTTTCAGTTTGGTGTTTTGGTCCCAGCTAAACCTGTTTTGAAGGATAATTTGGCTTCATAATTAATTTGATCTGTTTCTGTTGTTTTATTTATTGTCAATATTTAAAATGTTCCCGTGTTTAATGTTCATTAGAATTTAAAATTTATCAATTTAAATCTGAATTTAAAATGAAACCCAAACGACTGTTTCTTTGTTGTTCTTCAATTATGATTAATCATAATAACATGTCATTATTTATATAAGGACCATGTTAAAATTGGTCCAGGTACATAAAAAATGTTTCAAGTTCTTCAAAAGATATTTCTAAATATTTATAGCAGGCTTGTCATGTAACAAATTTTGCTGTACGATAAATTGCCCCAGACGTTGTTGCAATATAATGTAATACTGTTCATTCTTACAGATCAATAAACTTTAAATTCTAATGATCATCTAACACTGGAACTGCAGGACATTTTAAATATCAGAATAAAAACAACAGAATCCCTGGCAGCCAGACCAAAACACCAGACTGAAGACTTTTATCATCCAGGGTTTGGTAGAAAGTAAATTATTGAGCTTGTTTTAATTTATCCTGTGATTTATTGATCTGTTGCTTAGTTGGTAAAGACCTGCTTAAAACATGATTTGTACAGAGTTGCAACTTAAAAAGCAAAAATATCCTCTGATCATTTGCTGTTTTTTTAGATCAACAAGCTACCAGGAAGGAGAGAAAAACATAACTCACAGCACAATGCTGAATGATTAATACGACACCATCCTGGCAAACACGTTATCAGCAAAACAGTAAAAGGAAAAAGTCTTTTGACTTTTGCACAGAGCAACACAGAGCTGGATGTTTGCATTTCATTATTGGTACAGTGAACGCTGAGGCGATGTGTTCGTTGATGACCCTGCTGGGCCCTGAAGCCTCGTTAGCCTGTGTTAGCTTGTGTTAGCTAACACAGGCTAACACACAGAAAGACACTGTGTTAGCTTGTGTTGGCTAACACACAGAAACACACTGTTAGCCAAGGTTAGCTTGTGTTCACTAACACACAGAGACACGTGTGTTAGCTTGTGTTAGCTAACACAGGCTAACACACAGAAAGACACTGTGTTAGCTTGTGTTGGCTAACACACAGAAACACACTGTTAGCCAAGGTTAGCTTGTGTTCACTAACACACAGAGACACGTGTGTTAGTTTGTGTTAGCTAACACAGGCTAACACACAGAAACACATGTGTGTTAGCTTGTGTTAGCTTGTGTTCACTAACACACAGAAACACATGTGTGTTAGTTTGTGTTAGCTAACACACAGAAACACACTGTGTTAGCCTGCGTTAGCATGTGTTTCTGTTTAGGTGTGTGTTGGTGTTCTTGCTAACTTCCTGTTCAGTATCCGGCGCCGATCTCAGGCTTCACATGTAGAGGGTGCGTCTTCATTTAAACCCTTTTTTCTTTAATTTTGTCCCTTTCTGCGTCAGTGAGGCTGATCCATGGTTTTTAGTTTTATTGCATCATTAAAGCACGTCTCACTTTGTTTCTGAATGTTTTTTAGAAGGAAGCAAAACAGTTTTGTTTTATTTATTGGTAAGATTTTGTGTTTTTGCAGTGTATCTAAGCATTTCTTACTGTTTCTTAATAGACTATTAGCTAACCTGCCATCGCTGTGGTAGCTAAATCACAACGATGGCAGATGATGATCTGTGAGAGTTGGCGTGTTGCTCGCCTTATTTTATTGATTTTTTTATTAACTGAAGTACACCAAATTCTGCAGCACATCTACATTTGAAGGTTGTCAAAGTCAAGCTAGCGTAACTGACCTACTTCCCTCGCAATTTTTTTTAGATTCAAACTTTTCCTGACTGGAAAACCGACCGTTTTGTTTTGTCGCTGTTGGTAATTAGTAGCAAAGCTCTGCGTGGCTTTTTCTTTAATAAACCAGGCGTACATTAAAGATTTAGTCGTCATGACGATAACTTGACAGCTAAAACCGATGCTAGTTATTGTTAGCGATCAGTTTCTTTCTTGCGCTCACATTGCAACGTGTTTATAGATGTTACAGATAACTGCATTATAGCCAAATAACAGCATAAAGTGGTGATAAATCATCATTAGGATGCAGCCACTGCTTTTCAAAACAGACACTAAATGGACTTTAAAGTTAGATGGGACTTATTCTGATTTATAGCAACCAGCCACCTCCTAGTGTTCATAACTGGTACTGCAGGTGAAAACATTTTGTTGTTTTTATGTCATGATGCATTCAAAGCTTTTTATCTGTGGTAAACACAGTGCTGCCTCTGAGTCAGGCGTCTAAAGATAAAAATAAAACCCATGTGCCGGAACTATTAGCATTTTATTACACACTTTAGTACTTTCCCCTGTTTCCTTCCTGATGTCCAGGTCTTTCTATATTTGTCTCTGCTTGCTATCGGCAGCATTTATAATCAGATCTTAAAGTCTGAGGATGTAAACATGGCAGATGCTTCCTGAACTCAGACGGGATTCGCTTTAGGAATATGGATGTTTGACGAGAAGCAGCAAAATGTCCAACCTTCCTATGAGAGAGAAACGATGAGTCATGCAAATGGAAACTATTGATTTAATTTACCACATGATTAAATGATTTATAGTGATTTATAGTGATTAATAGTGATTTATAGTGACTTCTAGTGATTTATAGTGATTAATGGTGATTTATAGTGACTAATAGTGACTTCTAGTGATTTATAGTGATTAATGGTGATTTATAGTGACTTCTAGTGATTTATAGTGATTAATGGTGATTTATAGTGTCTTATAGTGATTTATAGTGACTAATAGTGATTTATAGTGACTAATAGTGATTTTTGGTGAATTATAGTGATTTATAGTGACTAATAGTGATTTATAGTGACTAATAGTGATTTTTGGTGAATTATAGTGATTTATAGTGACTAGTAGTGATTTATAGTGACTAATAGTGATTTATAGTGACTAATAGTGATTTATAGTGACTAATAGTGACTTATAGTGATTTATAGTGACTAATAGTGATTTATAGTGCTTAATAGTGATTTATAGTGATTTATAGTGACTTATAGTGACTAATAGTGACTAATAGCGACTAATAGTGACTTATAGTGATTTATAGTGACTAATAGTGATTTATAGTGACTTATAGTGACTAATAGCGACTAATAGTGACTTATAGTGATTTATAGTGACTAATAGTGATTTTTAGTGACTAATAGTGATTTATAGTGACTAATAGTGATTTATAGTGATTAATGGTGATTATATAGTGACTTCTAGTGATTTATAGTGATTAATGGTGATTTATAGTGTCTTATAGTGATTTATAGTGACTAATAGTGATTTATAGTGACTAATAGTGATTTTAGTGAATTATAGTGAATTTATAGTGACTAATAGTATGATTTATATAGTGACTAATAGTGACTTATAGTGATTTATAGTGACTAATAGTGATTTATAGTGCTTTATAGTGATTTATAGTGATTTATAGTGACTTATAGTGACTAATAGTGACTAATAGCGACTAATAGTGACTTATAGTGATTTATAGTGACTAATAGTGATTTTATAGTGACTAATAGTGATTTATAGTGACTAATAGTGATTTATAGTGACTTATAGTGATTTATAGTGACTAATAGTGATTTATAGTGACTTATAGTGACTAATAGTGATTTATAGTGACTAATAGTGATTTATAGTGACTTATAGTGATTTATAGTGACTAATAGTGATTTATAGTGACTAATAGTTGACTTATAGTGATTTATAGTGACTAATAGTGATTTATAGTGCTTTTAGTGATTTATAGTGATTTATAGTGACTTATAGTGACTAATAGTGACTAATAGCGACTAATAGTGACTTATAGTGATTTATAGTGACTAATAGTGATTTATAGTGACTAATAGTGATTTATAGTGACTAATAGTGATTTATAGTGACTTATAGTGATTTATAGTGACTAATAGTGATTTATAGTGACTTATAGTGACTAATAGTGATTTATAGTGACTAATAGTGATTTATAGTGACTTATAGTGATTTATAGTGACTAATAGTGATTTATAGTGACTAATAGTGATTTATAGTGACTAATAGTGACTAATAGCGACTAATAGTGACTTATAGTGATTTATAGTGACTAATAGTGATTTATAGTGACTAATAGTGATTTATAGTGACTTATAGTGACTAATAGCGACTAATAGTGACTTATAGTGATTTATAGTGACTAATAGTGATTTTTAGTGACTAATAGTGATTTATAGTGACTAATAGTGATTTATAGTGACTTATAGTGACTAATAGCAACTAATAGTGACTAATAGTGACTAATAGTGACTTATAGTGACTAATAGTGATTTATAGTGACTAATAGTGATTTATAGTGACTAATAGTGACTAATAGTGATTTATAGTGACTAATAGTGATTTATAGTGCTTAATAGTGATTTATAGTGACTAATAGTGATTTATAGTGACTTATAGTGACTAATAGTGACATAGTGATTTATAGTGACTAATAGTGACTTATAGTGACTAATAGTGATTTATAGTGACTAATAGTGACTTATAGTGACTAATAGTGACTTATAGTGACTTATAGTGACATAGTGATTTATAGTGACTAATAGTGACTTATAGTGACTAATAGTGACATAGTGATTTATAGTGACTAATAGTGACATAGTGATTTATAGTGACTAATAGTGACTTATAGTGACTTATAGTGACTAATAGTGACATAGTGATTTATAGTGACTAATAGTGACTTATAGTGATTTATAGTGACTAATAGTGACATAGTGATTATAGTGACTAATAGTGACTTATAGTGACTAATAGTGACTATATAGTGATTTATAGTGACTAATAGATGACTTATAGTGACTAAATAGTGACATAGTGATTTTATAGTGACTTATAGTGACTTATAGTGACTTATAGTGACATAGTGATTTATAGTGATTTATAGTGACTTATAGTGACTAATAGTGACTAATAGCGACTAATAGTGACTTATAGTGATTTATAGTGACTAATAGTGATTTATAGTGACTAATAGTGATTTATAGTGACTTATAGTGACTAATAGCGACTAAATAGTGACTTATAGTGATTTAATAGTGACTAATAGTGATTTATAGTGACTAATAGTGATTTATAGTGACTAATAGTGATATTATAGTGACTTATAGGTGACTAATGCAATCTAATAGTGACTAATATGTATAGACTAATAGTGACTTATAGTGACTAATAGTGATTTATAGTGACTAATAGTGATTTATAGTGACTAATAGTGACTAATAGTGATTTATAGTGACTAATAGTGATTTATAGTGCTTAATAGTGATTTATAGTGACTAATAGTGATTTATAGTGACTTATAGTGACTAATAGTGACATAGTGATTTATAGTGACTAATAGTGACTTATAGTGACTAATAGTGATTTATAGTGACTATAGTGACTAATAGTGACTAATAGTGACTTATAGTGACTTATAGTGACATAGTGATTTATAGTGACTAATAGTGACATAGTGACTTATAGTGACTAATAGTGACATAGTGATTTATAGTGACTAATAGTGACATAGTGATTTATAGTGACTAATAGTGACTTATAGTGACTTATATGACTAATAGTGACTAGTGATTTATAGTGACAATAGTGACTTATAGTGATTTATAGTGACTAATAGTGACATAGTGATTTATAGTGACTAATAGTGACTTATAGTGACTAATAGTGACTAATAGTGATTTATAGTGACTAATAGTGACTTATAGTGACTAATAGTGACATAGTGATTTATAGTGACTTATAGTGACTTATAGTGACTTATAGTGACATAGTGATTTATAGTGATTTATAGTGACTTATAGTGACTAATAGTGACTAATAGCGACTAATAGTGACTTATAGTGATTTATAGTGACTAATAGTGATTTATAGTGACTTATAGTGACTAATAGCGACTAATAGTGACTTATAGTGATTTATAGTGACTAATAGTGATTTTTAGTGACTAATAGTGATTTATAGTGACTAATAGTGATTTATAGTGATTAATGGTGATTTATAGTGACTTATAGTGACTAATAGTGACTTCTAGTGATTTATAGTGATTAATGGTGATTTATAGTGACTTCTAGTGATTTATAGTGATTAATGGTGATTTATAGTGTCTTATCGTGATTTATAGTGACTAATAGTGATTTATAGTGACTAATAGTGATTTTTAGTGAATTATAGTGATTTATAGTGACTAATAGTGATTTATAGTGACTAATAGTGACTTATAGTGATTTATAGTGACTAATAGTGATTTATAGTGCTTAATAGTGATTTATAGTGATTTATAGTGACTTATAGTGACTAATAGTGACTAATAGCGACTAATAGTGACTTATAGTGATTTATAGTGACTAATAGTGATTTATAGTGACTAATAGTGATTTATAGTGACTTATAGTGACTAATAGCGACTAATAGTGACTTATAGTGATTTATAGTGACTAATAGTGATTTTTAGTGACTAATAGTGATTTATAGTGACTAATAGTGATTTATAGTGACTTATAGTGACTAATAGCAACTAATAGTGACTAATAGTGACTAATAGTGACTTATAGTGACTAATAGTGATTTATAGTGACTAATAGTGATTTATAGTGATTATAGTGACTAATAGTGATTTATAGTGACTAATAGTGATTTATAGATATGACTAATAGCGACTAATAGTGACTTATAGTGATTTATAGTGACTAATAGTGATTTATAGTGACTAATAGTGATTTATAGTGACTTATAGTGACTAATAGCGACTAATAGTGACTTATAGTGATTTATAGTGACTAATAGTGATTTTTAGTGACTAATAGTGATTTATAGTGACTAATAGTGATTTATAGTGACTTATAGTGACTAATAGCAACTAATAGTGACTAATAGTGACTAATAGTGACTTATAGTGACTAATAGTGATTTATAGTGACTAATAGTGATTTATAGTGACTAATAGTGACTAATAGTGATTTATAGTGACTAATAGTGATTTATAGTGCTTAATAGTGATTTATAGTGACTAATAGTGATTTATAGTGACTTATAGTGACTAATAGTGACATAGTGATTTATAGTGACTAATAGTGACTTATAGTGACTAATAGTGACTTATAGTGACTAATAGTGATTTATAGTGACTAATAGTGACTTATAGTGACTAATAGTGACTTATAGTGACTTATAGTGACATAGTGATTTATGATAATAGTGACTTATAGTGACTTATAGTGACTAATAGTGACATAGTGATTTATAGTGACTAATAGTGACATAGTGATTTATAGTGACTAATAGTGACTTATAGTGACTAATAGTGACTTATAGTGACATAGTGATTTATAGTGACTAATAGTGACTTATAGTGACTTATAGTGACATAGTGATTTATAGTGACTAATAGTGACAGTGATTTATAGTGACTAATAGTGACTTATAGTGACTAATAGTGACTAATAGTGATTTATAGTGACTAATAGTGACTTATAGTGACTAATAGTGACATAGTGATTTATAGTGACTAATAGTGACTAATAGTGACTTATAGTGACTTATAGTGACATAGTGATTTATAGTGACTAATAGTGACTTATAGTGACTAATAGTGACTTATAGTGACTAATAGTGACATAGTGATTTATAGTGACTAATAGTGACTTATAGTGACTTATAGTGACTTATAGTGACTAATAGTGACATAGTGACTAATAGTGACTTATAGTGACTTATAGTGACTAATAGTGACATAGTGACTAATAGTGACTTATAGTGACTAATAGTGACATAGTGATTTATAGTGACTAATAGTGTGACTTATAGTGACTTAATAGTGACTTATAGTGACTATAGTGACTTAATAGTGACTTATAGTGACTAATAGTGACTTAAATAGTGACTAATAGTGACTAATAGTGACTTATAGTGACTAATAGTGACTTATAGTGACTTATAGTGACTTATAGTGATTTATAGTGACGGCCTTGTTTCTGTCACCTCCAGTTCAAACCTTTTGTTTTCACCAAGTTAGAGAGGAAACCATGAAACGTCTCACTGAGCCTGACCACTCTCTGTTCGACACTACTTCCTTCCTCTTTCCTTCATTACTCTTTCCTTCCTTCATTCATTCATTCCTCCTTCTTTCCTTCCTTCCTTCCTTCCTTCCAGTTTCCTTTCCTTTCTGAATTCCTCTTTCCCTCCCTCCTCCCTCCTTGAGGCTCATACGGGTTGATGAGTGTGGTGTGTAGTGTGTGTGTGTGTGGTGTGTGTGTGTGTGTGTGTGTGTGTGTGTGGTGTGTGTGGTGGTTGTGTGTGTGGTTGTGTGTGGTGTTGCGGTTGGTGCGTGCGTGCGTGCGTGCGTGCGTGCGTGCGTGCGTGCGTGCGTGCGTGCGTGCCTTTTGGTTTTGACTGGACCAGTTGTTTATGATTGTCAGTAAATTGATTTGTGTTTGTTCGAGCTTCATTTGTCTCCAACAGGGGTGTCCAAAGTGCGGCCCGGGGGCCATTTGTGGCCCTTTTTGTGGACTGATTTTGTCCACTGCACCAACTTCAATTAAAAATGATACAGATTTTTCTAACTTAGCAGCAGCTGAAAATGTAAAGGATGTTGAAGTTTTTGGGCCCAAATCAAACCGCGTCCTCCACACTGTCAGGTTTTGTGTCTGAAGGACTGATGTGTGTTTCACTGAGCTCAGGGAGTGAAGTGTGACTGGTGGAGGCGTCTTCATCGATGTCCTGTTGGATAAAAGTAAATAAAAAAACATCTGAGGCTTCATCTGCTGCGGCGCCTCGCAAGCGGAGCTGTGAAGCAGATTGTGTACAAACAGCAGCGCCTTTAATGCTCAGCAGTTCATAATTAAATGAAACTGGAGTGAAAATACACACAGAGGGTCACTGGGGTCAGTGCAGCACCGGAATAACGGGTTATTGTCATCCACCGAATGCTGAAGATCAACATTTTGTAATGATTTCGACTGAAAACAAACAAATTCATCACTGCATGAAATGTGAAAACATCCTTACTCTTTGTTGACGGACCTTTGATTGGAGTTCAACATTTTATTTTGTGGATTTGAGTTTTGTAGATTTATTTGCATGCCTGGTTTTCCTCAGTAATCCAGAAAAATTATCCATTTCTTCAAGTCAAAAATGACGAGAAACCCACATTTATTCTCAGATGTTCTGTTTTCTTCAGTTATTCGTGGAAAATTCAGGGATTTCTCCATCAAGCCAATCAGAAATGCATGACATAAAACGCAGCTTAGGAAGCTTTGGCCGTCACCCTGAAGCGTTGGGATGTAAGAGGTCGTGACCTTCCGCTTGAGCAAAGTGAAACCACAAAAGTTCAACGTTGGACCACCTTTTGGCCAAATTTGAGTTTTGTGTTTCTGGACCAGAACCTCTACTTGCAGGTCAATCACAAATCTTCTTCGGTTCGCCTCTTGGCGGCCATCTTAGCCAGGTCCCGTCTTCCTGTCTTTTTGTTTTGCTTTGCAGTTCCACTGATGTTTGATATTTTTCTAGTTACCATCTTACTAGCAATGTTTTGAACAGACACTTTTTACTGTTGAGTAAAAATATGTTGAAGTATTTATACTCTTCTGTTTGCAATGCTGTGGGCTTCTTTTTGCATCCTTTTCCTGACTGATACCTTTTTAGTAATATCTCTGCTAACTGTAGCTGTAGCTGAATGATGCCAGTCAGTGAATGTCGGTGATATCTGAATGGAGAAGCTGGATTTATTAATCATATTCACTTATATTATTGGAGCTTTTCAATATTTTACATTTGTCCCTCTAAAAGTCGAGTTTGTTTGAAACGTTTTGCATTATAAATTATGAAATTCAATTGTACCAACAACAATCTGCGATGATATTCAGCTGGACATTTTAAACAGCCAGATGGTTTGGATTTTAATTTAACTGATTTTTATATTTCACAAAAAAAATTAAAAATTCTCCGATTTTTCATTTTTTTCCCCTTTGAGTTAAATTGTTACATAATCTATGAAACAGTGTGGAGATGTTTCTCAGATGTCAGTGTGTTGAATTTCAGCCTGTTTTCATTCATTCATTCATTCATGCATTCACAGAAATGTGAACTTTTGTATTTAGAAGTGAAGAGCTGCACACCCACTGATGACGATGTTTGATGTGACTCAAATGTGCTTTTTGGTTTTTGTTCCAGTGTGTGTGTGTGTTTGTTTCTCTGCGTTTGTTTGTAATACCTTGTGGGGACCAATTGCTCCTTGTGGGGACCAACCCTGGTCCCCACAGGGGAAACCCTGTTTATGGGTCAGGGGTCAGAGTTAGGACTAAGGTGTGAATTGAGTTTTGGTTGGTTAGGGTTAGGAAAAGGGTAAAGGTCAAGGTTAGGCTGTAGAAATGAATGGAAGTCAATGGAAAGTCCCCGCAAACATAGATGCGCAAACGTGTGTGTGTGTTTGTTTCTCTGTGTGTGTTTTTGTGTGTGTGTGTTTGTTTCTCTGTGTGTGTTTTTCTCTCTGTCTGTTTGTGTGTTTCTGTGTGTGTGTGTTTTTTTCTCTGTGTGTGTGTGTGTTTGTTTCTCTGTGTGTGTTTTTGTGTGTGTGTGTTTGTTTCTCTGTGTGTGTTTTTGTGTGTGTGTGTTTCTCTGTTTCTGTGTGTGTTTGTGTGTGTGTCTGTGTTTGTTTCTCTGTCTGTGTGTGTGTTTGTGTGTGTGTGTGTTTGTTTCTATGTTTCTCTCTGTGTGTGTGTGTGTGTGTGTGTGTTTGTTTCTCTGTTTCTGTGTGTGTTTTTGTGTGTGTGTGTTTGTTTCTCTGTGTGTGTTTTTGTGTGTGTGTGTGTTTGTTTCTCTGTCTGTGTGTGTGTTTTTGTGTGTGTGTGTTTGTTTCTCTGTGTGTGTTTTTGTGTGTGCGTGTGTTTGTTTCTCTGTTTCTGTGTGTTTTTGTGTGTGCGTGTGTTTGTTTCTCTGTGTGTGTTTTTGTGTGTGTGTGTTTGTTTCTCTGTGTGTGTTTTTGTGTGTGTGTGTTTTCTCTGTTTCTGTGTGTGTTTGTGTGTGTGTGTTGTGTTTGTTTCTCTGTCTGTGTGTGTGTGTTTTGTGTGTGTGTGTTTTGTTTCTCTGTGTGTGTTTTTGTGTGTGCGTGTGTTTGTTTCTCTGTTTCTGTGTGTGTTTGTGTGTGTGTGTGTTTGTTTCTCTGTGTGTGTTTTGTGTGTGTGTGTGTGTTTCTCTGTTTCTGTGTGTGTTTGTGTGTGTGTGTGTGTTTGTTTCTCTGTCTGTGTGTGTGTTTGTGTGTGTGTGTGTTTGTTTCTCTGTTTCTCTGTGTGTGTGTGTGTGTGTTGTGTGTGTGTGTTTGTTTCTTCTGTTTCTTTTGTGTGTGTGTGTGTGTGTTGTGTGTGTGTGTTTGTTTCTCTGTTTCTGTTGTGTTTTTGTGTGTGTGTGTTTGTTTCTCTGTGTGTGTTTTTGTGTGTGTGTGTGTTCTCTGTTTCTGTGTGTGTTTGTGTGTGTGTGTGTGTTTGTTTCTCTGTCTGTGTGTGTGTTTTTTGTGTGTGTGTGTTTGTTTCTCTGTGTGTGTTTTTGTGTGTGTGTGTTTGTTTCTCTGTTTCTGTGTGTGTTTTGTGTGTGTGTGTGTTTTCTTTTCTGTGTGTGTTTGTGTGTGTGTGTGTGTTTGTTTCTCTGTTGTGTGTGTGTTGTGTTGTGTGTTTGTTCCTGTTCTCTGTGTGTGTGGTGTGTGTTTGTTTCTCTGTTTCTGTGTGTGTTTGTGTGTGTGTGTTTGTTTCTCTGTGTGTGTTTTTTGTGTGTGTGTCTTTTTGTGTGTGTGTGTGATTGTTTCTGTGTGTGTGTGTTGACTTGTGTTTGGTGTTGAGGAACACTCCTGATTCCCGTCACACACTTTCACACACTCCCACCCTGACATTTCGATTCTTCCCTCTGGTTCAGAGCGGGTCGCCCAGTCGCCCACATCGTCTCGTCGTCCGTATTTCCGTCCGCCTCTTTCTTTTTTCTTCCTTCTTATCTTTTAATTTTGGGTCATTTTGTCGCCTGCTCCTTCAGATGTTTTAAAAATCTTTATTAATCACAAAATATTGAGTTAACCAGGATTTATTCACATTTTGCGGTTGATGTCAAAGTTGATAAGTGGATATGATCAAAGAAAATAGATTTCAAAATAAGACGACTCACACTACCTCAGCTCATGTAGAGCTGAAACGATTAATCGTGATGAATCGATTAATCGTCAATTAATTTCTACTGTTGCATGGAAAATGCTTAAGATGGTAAAAAATGCTTTTCTTTGGTGAATCATTTAGATCATCTGCACCTAAAAATCACTTTTCACATTGTGTGAAAATCATTTCTGCTCAACATCAGTACATCAGAGCCGATCTGTTGATTATTTTTCATTAACTGATTAATAATTGGCTAGCAAAAGGTAAAAAAAATTTTTTTTAATTACAGAGTTTGAACCAAAAACCAAAAAATGTTTATATTTTGTACAGTTTTGGATTAATTACTGCTCTGAGTGTTTAGTTCTTTCAGCAAATGACCTTTGTAAAAATTAATCAATGCTAAATTAGCTGACAGTCATTCCAATAATCAGTTAATCATGATTAATCGTTTCAGCCTAATATTGCAACAATGACCTATTTAGACGGTGTGGGTGTTTTTCACTCAGTACAATGATTCCAGCAACTAAGAGTAAACGCCCTGAAACGGTCATGAACCGCTGAGCGAACGCCCTGAAACGGTCATGAACCGGTGAGCGAACACCCTGAAACGGTCATGAACCGCTGAGCGAACGCCCTGAAACGGTCATGAACCGCTGAGCGAACGCCCTGAAACGGTCATGAACCGCTGAGCGAACGCCCTGAAACGGTCATGAACCGCTGAGCGAACGCCCTGAAACGGTCATGAACCGCTGAGCGAACGCCCTGAAACGGTCATGAACCGCTGAGCGAACGCCCTGAAACGGTCATGAGCCGCTGAGCGAACGCCCTGAAACAGTCATGAACCGGTGAGCGAACGCCCTGAAACGGTCATGAACCGGTGGTGAGCGAACGCCCTGAAACGGTCATGAACCGGTGGTGAGCGAACGCCCTGAAACGGTCATGAACCGCTGAGCGAACGCCCTGAAACGGTCATGAACCGGTGGTGAGCGAACGCCCTGAAACGGTCATGAACCGGTGAGCGAACGCCCTGAAACGGTCATGAGCCTCTGAGCGAACGCCCTGAAACGGTCATGAACCGCTGAGCGAACGCCCTGAAACGGTCATGAACCGCTGAGCGAACACCCTGAAACGGTCATGAACCGGTGGTGAGCGAACGCCCTGAAACGGTCATGAACCGCTGAGCGAACGCCCTGAAACGGTCATGAACCGCTGAGCGAACGCCCTGAAACGGTCATGAACCGCTGAGCGGAACGCCCTGAAACGGTCATGAGCCTCTGAGCGAACGCCCTGAAACGGTCATGAACCGCTGAGCGAACGCCCTGAAACGGTCATGAACCGCTGAGCGAACGCCCAGAAACGGTCATGAACCGGTGGTGAGCGAACGCCCTGAAACGGTCATGAACCGCTTAGCGAACGCCCTGAAACGGTCATGAGCCTCTGAGCGAACGCCCTGAAACGGTCATGAACCGGTGAGCGAACGCCCTGAAACGGTCATGAACCGGTGGTGAGCGAACGCCCTGAAACGGTCATGAACCGCTGAGCGAACGCCCTGAAACGGTCATGAACCGCTGAGCGAACGCCCTGAAACGGTCATGAACCGCTGAGCGAACGCCCTGAAACGGTCATGAACCGGTGGTGAGCGAACGCCCTGAAACGGTCATGAACCGCTGAGCGAACGCCCTGAAACGGTCATGAACCGCTGAGCGAACGCCCTGAAACGGTCCTCATGAACCGGTGGCTGAGACCCGAAACGCCTGAATAAACGGTCATGAACCGCTGAGCGAACGCCCTGAAACGGTCATGAACCGTGTGAGCGAACGCCCTGAAACGATCATGAACCGCTTAGCGAACGCCCTGAAACGGTCATGAACCGGTGAGCGAACGCCCTGAAACGATCATGAACCGCTGAGCGAACGCCCTGAAACGGTCATGAACCGCTGAGCGAACGCCCTGAAACGGTCATGAACCGCTGAGCGAACGCCCTGAAACGGTCATGAACCGGTGGTGAGCGAACGCCCTGAAACGGTCATGAACCGCTGAGCGAACGCCCTGAAACGGTCATGAACCGGTGAGCGAACGCCCTGAAACGATCATGAACCGCTTAGCGAACGCCCTGAAACGGTCATGAACCGGTGAGCGAACGCCCTGAAACGATCATGAACCGCGTGAGCGAACGCCCTGAAACGGTCATGAACCGCTGAGCGAACGCCCTGAAACGGTCATGAACCGGTGAGCGAACGCCCTGAAACGGTCATGAACCGGTGAGCGAACGCCCTGAAACGGTCATGAACCGGTGAGCGAACGCCCTGAAACGGTCATGAACCGCTGAGCGAACGCCCTGAAACGGTCATGAACCGCTGAGCGAACGCCCTGGTAAACGGTCATGAACCGCTGAGCGAACGCCCTGAAACGGTCATGAACCGGTGGGGAGCGAACGCCCTGAAACGGTCATGAACCGGTGGTGAGCGAACGCCCTGAAACGGTCATGAACCGGTGAGCGAACGCCCTGAAACGGTCATGAACCGGTGAGCGAACGCCCTGAAACGGTCATGAACCGGTGAGCGAACGCCCTGAAACGGTCATGAACCGCTGAGCGAACGCCCTGAAACGGTCATGAACCGCTGAGCGAACGCCCTGAAACGGTCATGAACCGCGGTGAGCGAACGCCCTGAAACGGTCATGAACCGCTGAGCGAACGCCCTGAAACGGTCATGAACCGGTGGAGCGACCGCCCTGAAACGGTCATGAACCGTGAGCGAACGCCCTGAAACGGTCATGAACCGGTGAGCGAACGCCCTGAAACGGTCATGAACCGCTGAGCGAACGCCCTGAAACGGTCATGAACCGGTGAGCGAACGCCCAGAAACGGTCATGAACCGCTGAGCGAACGCCCTGAAACGGTCATGAACCGCTGAGCGAACGCCCTGAAACGGTCATGAACCGCTGAGCGAACGCCCTGAAACGGTCATGAACCGGTGAGCGAACGCCCTGAAACGGTCATGAACCGCTGAGCGAACGCCCTGAAACGGTCATGAACCGCTGAGCGAACGCCCTGAAACGGTCATGAACCGCTGAGCGAACGCCCTGAAACGGTCATGAACCGCTGAGCGAACGCCCTGAAACGGTCATGAACCGCTGAGCGAACGCCCTGAAACGGTCATGAACCGTGTGAGCGAACGCCCTGAAACGGTCATGAACCGTGAGCGAACGCCCTGAAACGGTCATGAACCGGTGAGCGAACGCCCTGAAAAACGGTCATGAACCGGTTGAGCGAACGCCCAGAAACGGTCATGAACCGGTGAGCGAACGCCCTGAAACGGTCATGAACCGCTGAGCGAACGCCCGAAGGAAACGGTCATGAAACGCTGAGCGAACTACGCCCAGAAACGGTCATGAGCCTCTGAGCGAACGCCCAGAAACGGTCATGAACCGGTGAGCGAACGCCCTGAAACGGTCATGAACCGCTGAGCGAACGCCCTGAAACGGTCATGAACCGCTGAGCGAACGCCCAGAAACGGTCATGAACCGGTGGTGAGCGAACGCCCTGAAACGATCATGAACCGCTTAGCGAACGCCCTGAAACGATCATGAACCGCTTAGCGAACGCCCTGAAACGGTCATGAACCGGTGGTGAGCGAACGCCCTGAAACGATCATGAACCGCTTAGCGAACGCCCTGAAACGGTCATGAACCGCTGAGCGAACGCCCTGAAACGGTCATGAACCGCTGAGCGAACGCCCTGAAACGGTCATGAGCCGCTGAGCGAACGCCCTGAAACGGTCATGAACCGCTGAGCGAACGCCCTGAAACGGTCATGAACCGGTGTGATGCGAACGCCCTGAAACGATCATGAACGCTGAGCGAACGCCCTGAAACGGTCATGAACCGCTGAGCGAACGCCCTGAAACGGTCATGAACCGGTGAGCGAACGCCCTGAAACGGTCATGAACCGCTGAGCGAACGCCCTGAAACGGTCATGAACCGGTGAGCGAACCGCCCTGAAACGGTCATGAACCGGTGAGCGAACGCCCTGAAACGGTCATGAACCGGTGAGCGAACGCCCTGAAACGGTCATGAACCGCTGAGCGAACGCCCTGAAACGGTCATGAACCGGTGAGCGAACGCCCAGAAACGGTCATGAACCGCTGAGCGAACGCCCTGAAACGGTCATGAACCGCTGAGCGAACGCCCTGAAACGGTCATGAACCGCTGAGCGAACGCCCTGAAACGGTCATGAACCGGTGAGCGAACGCCCTGAAACGGTCATGAACCGCTGAGCGAACGCCCTGAAACGGTCATGAACCGCTGAGCGAACGCCCTGAAACGGTCATGAACCGCTGAGCGAACGCCCTGAAACGGTCATGAACCGCTGAGCGAACGCCCTGAAACGGTCATGAACCGGTGAGCGAACGCCCTGAAACGGTCATGAACCGGTGAGCGAACGCCCTGAAACGGTCATGAACCGGTGAGCGAACGCCCTGAAACGGTCATGAACCGTGAGCGAACGCCCTGAAACGGTCATGAACCGGTGTGAGCGAACGCCCAGAAACGGTCATGAACCGGTGAGCGAACGCCCTGAAACGGTCATGAACGCTGAGCGAACGCCCAGAAACGGTCATGAACCGCTGAGCGAACGCCCAGAAACGGTCATGAGCTCTTGAGCGAACGCCCTGAAACGGTCATGAACCGGTGAGCGAACGCCCTGAAACGGTCATGAACCGCTGAGCGAACGCCCTGAAACGGTCATGAACCGGTGAGCGAACGCCCTGAAACGGTCATGAACCGGTGAGCGAACGCCCAGAAACGGTCATGAACCGGTGAGCGAACGCCCTGAAACGGTCATGAACCGCTGAGCGAACGCCCTGAAACGGTCATGAACCGCTGAGCGAACGCCCTGAAACGGTCATGAACCGCTGAGCGAACGCCTGAAACGGTCATGAACCGGTGAGCGAACGCCCAGAAACGGTCATGAACCGGTGGTGAGCGAACGCCCTGAAACGGTCATGAACCGCTGAGCGAACGCCCTGAAACGGTCATGAACCGGTGGTGAGCGAACGCCCTGAAACGGTCATGAACCGCTGAGCGAACGCCCTGAACTAGATTACATTAGTTTGCTTTGCCGCCTCCATCAGCCGACGGAAATCTAAACTCTGTGGTTTGGTAAAGTTCAACACCCTGAACTGAAACTTTGGAGGATTTTGTTTCACCGCTGTTCTGATCTGTTGAAGTACAGGTTATTTCTGATGTTTTTTTATTTTACCCGTTTAGTTATTCATAGTTCAAACAGGGTGGAAAACGTTTTAAACTCATTTGAATAATGAACAGAAAACGTTGAAGCACTTCTTTCAGGATTGAAGCTTTTTCTGTAAAAGTGTTATTTTTGTGCCAAACTAATAATCGTATGTTTATAAAAGAAAATCTCCCTTTTTAGAAGTTTGTTATAGTACGGGCATTTAGGGCGATTAATTGATTAAACACAATGAATTGATTAATCAGTGATCAATCGATTGTTTAAATAATAGTTATCTCAGTTAAAAAAGACCATTTGCTAAAATTACAACTGTAATTAAAACTGTACAAAATGTCCTCAATAGCAAAATAGCAAATCCTCTTTTTTTATTCACATAAATAGAATTTTTTCCTCATTTTGTCCATCATGTCAGTGTTAGTCCTGTTCAATTAATATAAAAAATATTAGTTTTGGTCTCACCGTTTCCCAAAGGCTAATTTTGTTTACAGAGATTTCATCATTCATTTCATTTGTTGTTTTGTGTATTTATTCTGGATATTTAAAATGTCTCCCAGTTCCAGTGTTAAATGTTCATCAGAATTTAAAGTTTATTGATTTTTTAAAGAATCGGTTCTTTTATTATTATTATTATTATTATTATTATTATTTTATTACAGTTATATTGCTGGAAAATTGTCTCAAAACAACAATATTATTGTTTATCACGATAAATAAATGTATATTTGGGATCGGTCATTATGTTCAATTTGGTGTGGAAAACAGAGTTTGTTAAATTAGTGCTTCCAGGGAGTTTCTGTTATTTTAAAAAGAAAAAGTTTAATATCTAATTAAAGTTCTAGTTGGTGAAAAGCTTCCATTAAGGTGAACCGGTTTTATTTTTTGTTTTTCCTGCACTTTCTCAACTCTTCTGTTAGAAAATGTTACTAAATCTATGTAAGTTTTTCTCTGTTCATTAAGTTACGTCACTTCAGTCCAGTGTTTTTGTTTTCTGCCTCGTTTTTCAGCAGCATTTTCTGCTTTTATCTCCCAACAGTTCATGACACTGAGAAACAGGAAAAACTAGAGTTTCCTCAAAAGTAGAGACATTTTTCCAAGTGTTTAAATCGGGACTGAAACGATTAATCAGATTAATCGTTAATTTGACTACACATAAAAAGTCTGTCTGCTGAAAAATCAACATGTTCAGGTCAATAATTAAGCCAGAATTGTACCAACATATAAACATTTTGAGATGAATCTTTTGCTGAAAACTCCTTAAGTAGTTTCATTACTGGATAGCCACGTTACTACAGTATATGCTATGAAATGTTAATTTTCTCCTTTAAAAGTTTGTTTGCTGAACAAAAAGAGGCTCAAGTAGTTCAGTAAAAAATCTGTAGAATATTTTTGCCCGATTAATTGTCAGAAGAATCGATAGAATAATTGCAGCCCAAATTTAAATCTTGTGATCTTGAAAACAAAATAACTGAAAATTGTTTTATTTTTTTATTTGAACATTTCTTGAAGATATGTTTGTAGAGATTTCATGCATCTTTTAGCTCCTGCTCTGGTCAGTTAGGGGGAGTCAACCACACAGACTGTGGCTCAACTGGTTGGTTTTACAGTGTACACAGTAAAAATGCTGGTGTTGAATTAACACCCAAAAGTGTCTTTATGTGTCCAAGTCAGCTGGTGTTAAATTCAACACTACAGAGTGTCACATTAACATTTACACTGGTGCTGGTGTTAAAATATGTTAAGTGATCAACACTACACCAGTGTAGTGTTGATCACTTAACATAATGTGGTGTTAAAAAAGTAAATAATTGACCTACAAGGTGTCAATATCAATCAAATCCAGTGGAAAATATTCAAAACAATACACAGAAATGGGAAGTTTAACTTAAGTTCAGTATTATAGACCAACGTTAATTTAACAAAAATATGGGTGTCAATTTTTTAACACTTTCAAAAGTGTTACTGTAACACCAGCTGACTTGGACACATGTAGACACTTTTGGGTGTTAATTCAACACCAGCATTTTTACTGTGTAGAAGGAAAAACTAAACAAACCCTGAGGAGGAATCGGAGAGCGATGCTCCTAAACTCTCCCGTCAGAATCGGAGAGACGAGGAAAAACGTAGAGGAACCGAGAGGAAGTGAATGATGTACTTAACCTTCCTCCGCAGACTCCCTGCATGCCTCCCTGTTGTTGTGAAGCCAGAGGCTGAGGTGAGGGAAGGGGAATGAAAAGCTTCTCTGGAACAGAAGAAGCAGGAAGGGAGAGCTGCGTGTTTTTCTGTCAGCATAAATGTCAGAGTGGTTAAGTGTGAGCACAGCAGGCGGGGAGACTGAGGAACAGGAAGAGCCGCATAGAAGAGGGAATTGCCCCATTTTACTGCCACATAAATCTGCCCTCTACACACTAAACCGCCTCTTTTTGGGTTTCCTGCCTGGATGTGGGAGTTTGCTCAGTGAATTTCAGAATCGTTGCTGTTTCATTTGATGATTCCTCAGGTTTTTTTTATCATTTGTTCTCATATTTTGCCTGTTTTGCTTCTTCTAAAGACATACCGAGCGTTTTGAATCAAACACCTAAAACAAAACTTCTGGCAAAAAGTACAAAAAATAAATCACATTTGACATGCACTTTGACGTTGCCTAGCAACCCCAGCTGATCTCCAGCATGTTTGGTCAGCTGGTATGTGCTGTACAGTGGCTGCTGGAAAAGACAATCGTTTTATTGTTGGCATGCCTGTCACAATAAATCAATTAATCATCACATGATGAATCAAAACAAGCTCAATACTTTCCATTTGCATTTAATGGGGTGTAAATTTATTTCGTTTTTCTTCAGGCTGCTGCTTTGGTCTCTGCTAAACCTTTTCTTGAAGGACCATTTTGTTTCCAGAGACTCCAGAATTCATTTATTTATTTTGGATATTTAAAATGTCTTCCAGTTTTGAATGTTCATTGGAATTTAAAGTTTGTTGATGTCATGTGTTCTTACATTGTCACCATTATATGACATGAAAAAGTTCTCAAAACATCAATATTATTGTTGCAATAAATTCTTTCATTCAGCAAATTTTTTTTATCATGATGGCTGCAGTCCAGACTTGCCATCAGCAAACCACTTGCTGCATTCTTTTTGGCTGTGCAGGGTGCTCCACTGATGCTTTTCAAAGATGCCTGGTTGTATAATTTGGGGGTGTGGCCACCAGCAGCAGCTGGTCTATGGATCCTAAATGTCTCCATGAAGCTGCAGGTGAAGAAGTTCTGCTGCTTTAGCTGCAGGATGATTCATCTCTCAGGTTTTTATTGCTCAGATTTTCCAGTCCTGGTGAACTTCTTTCACTGAAGCCAATTACCTTTTGGCTTCATGTATATTTATTTGCATTCTTGCTTCACTTCCCCTCAGGCTTCATGGGCCAACGGCGTTTTTCCCCCCTGAGTTGCACATTAACAGCTGAAGCTGACAACGGTCTGCTGTGAGATGGAGCTGCTGCAGTGATTTTTGACAGATTGCAGATCGATCAGATCCCGACTGCGGGAGCAAAGATGCTCTTTCTGGTGAAATCTCTGTGGTTGATGCTTTAGAGGGTCGTAGAAAAGGGCAGTGACTCCATCCTGGCTAAAAAAAACCTTAAAATGGATTAAATAAAATACATCCTCAGAGGTGTTAAAGGCTGGTGTTGGGGAATGTTGAGGCTTGTATTTTTTATGTAGTTTTAGCATCTTGTGGCTACCGGTAGCTAGCAGCTAATAGCTGCTAATGCCAGCTAGCTGTTTTACATCCATGATGAAAATGCATCACCAGTTGCCTGGATGATGTTCATCTTAACAATTGGGTCACTTCTGTTGATATAAATCACACATGTGACTTAATTTGAACATTTCTGTCTGGATAAAGGTCTTAGATTTAATTTATAATGGTCTTAAAAGTCTTACATGCCAATTTGTTCAGCATGCAGAAGCCCTGACTCCTCTAAGAATCCATTAAGTCTCTCTCTACCTTATTCTATTTACCCACCGATTGATTGGTGCCCATTGATCCATTTATGATATCCACAGTTTTACTTTTTAAATTCGCGATTTATTTTGATGTTTTCGGGTCGATGAGGTTCAGTATTTCTTGCAGACATAAAACTTTTTTCTTATTGATAGACAGCAGGTCTTGCTTTCAGAAATTAGACCAACATTTCTGGGAGAGGAGCCATCAGAAGGTATTGATCAGCCAATCAGAAATTAATTTTGCTGAAACTTCAGCAAAGAGATTTTCAAATTTGAACTTCTTCGATATCTGAGAGAGAGAACTTATGTAATTTTAATGTTATAAATACAGTCTTTGAGAATAACACAACATATTCTAAGATTAGTTTAAGTCATTTAAATGTTGGCTCCAGCTGCCGGTGGTTGCTGATCGTTTTGTTTTAGTTTCTCTGTTATTCTCTCCTTCTCACCGGTAGCATTTATTTTTATTCATAGCAGCAGCTCTCTGTTCCTCGGTTGGTTTTCCTCCTTTCATTTCATGTTTCATCTCTGCAGCCCTGGACAGAAACTCGGGACAAAGGCAGAACGTCTTTCTGAGGACAAACTGTGGTGAAAGTTGGCTTTAAGTCGACAATAGAAAACAAAAACTTAACGATTAATCACCAAGTTTGACTCACAGGACTCTGAATTTAATCTTTGTTTGGCTTTCTAAAGTCTTTCTTTCCCTTTTCTGTCAAAACACTAAATGTTCTTTTATTAAATCCTGAAGCTATGGGATGGAAATATTTCTCTGGATTTTTCTGCAGAGAACTTGATTAATAAAACAGGATTATGGTGTATTTAGCATTGCTGTGACTTGTTTTTCTGTAGTATCTTTACGTTATGCAGGAGTTTCAAATGGTTTGTAGGTTTTAATATTTGTTATGAAAATTAAAAGGACGGTTATTACAAATTAAAATCTTTTTCAAAAACCTTCAAAGTTTTTTGCTTTTTCCTTTTATTTCTGCTATTCAGTGACTTTGTTGCTCCCAAATCGAATGAACTCGTTAAACTTTTTTGATGTAACGGGATCGTTTTTAAAGAAAGTTGCATTTTTTCCAGACATTGATCTGATTGTGAAACCGTTTCCAAGTCTTTCATGAAGCAGCTGCTTTTGTTTCTTTTTTCCATTCTTGGTTCGTTTGGTTCCATTAAGCAGGATTAAAGTCAAAGAAAGAAGCAGAATAAATACTCAGAAACTTCACTCAAGTAAGAGCAGGGCTGTATAATAATATTGATATCACGATGTATATCGATATTTTCTTTCCTATAAAGAATCGATATTCATCCTCAAGTATCGTAACGTCCAACTGTCACCTTGTTCACTCACTGCTTGCTTCACCAGGTCATCAGGCTTAGAGTGATTCCTTCAGATGTTCAGGTTAAAAAGGTATCAAACTATTCAGAGCAGGAACTTGGTTCACTTTATTTACTTTACTAATGCATGTCAGCTACAGTTTGGACTGTTTCAACTAAAAGAAACATGTTTTCTCTCCACTTCTTTGGTTCATTTTGTCCAGCTGTCCACTTTAAGTCTGTGTCCAACCAGAACCAGGTATTGTGTAGTTGGAGCTTTTAATCAGTTTTCAGGTAAATTAATTCAGTCCAACTTTATAACAGTCACAAATGTCACCAAAATCACTCTGTCCCTCTGAAATCTGTCAGAAAATCACAAAAGTGTATTGAATTGTATAGTTTGCTGAATATCGCAATGTATATCGTATCGTGGGCAGAATATCGTGTATCGTATCGTGACATTATTGTATCACTACAGCCCTAAGTCAGAGTAGAAATACTCCAAAGTAAAAGTAAAATACACCTAAAAATGAATTTTTCCAGAGTCTCAAACTGAATGTTTCCTGTTTCTGTGGCTGGTTTCTGTTTTCACGTTGAACATCTTCTCACTCGTCATCCTCTCTCTCTCGCTGACAGATGGAGGGCGAAAAGAAGAGGAGGAAATACTCCACAAGCAGCAACGACTCCGACACCACTGACAGTAAGTGGAAGAAAGGCCAAATCTGGATGTTTTTATCTGGAAGTGGAAGTTTCTCTCAGTTCCAGGCACAAGAATGAACATTTTAAAGGTTTTATTAGCTACAGGCCCAAACATGAGTTTTTTATCTTCATTTTAACCAGCAACAACTGGAGCAGGATTAAGAAATAATGATTTGTTAAAAAAAAAAGTCAGATTTATAGGATGCATTTGGGTTCAGATCCCTTTTATTAGTCAATTGGGATAAAAATTAAAAGGAACAATTTGTACTTGGGCTGAAATGATTAATCAGATTAAACACGATTAATCGATCACTGAAACAATCGTCAACTAATTTAGTTATCGATTAATTGTTAACTGGAGTATAGAGACTCAAAGAAAGTCCAATTGTTGAAAGAACAACAATCAGAGGAGTAAATTAGCATTTTGTACTTAAAATCACATTTTAAGTTCAAAACAATGTCTTGTTATAAGTGAAATAATCTAGAACTTTCTCATCAATATTAATGATCTAATAATCAATAATCAAAATCAATGAATCTGCAAACCATCATTTTATAAAAGGCAAATAATATTTTATCTAATGCTAATATAAGATAAAATCAGTTTTTATGTTTAGTCAATATCCAGAAACAAAGTAATCAGTTAATTTATTGATAAATAAAGGTCAGTAAGAGATTTTGCTGACCTGTCATATCTATTATTAATCAGACATATTAATAATAGAGAAATAAGGTATTTCTCTATTTAATCAGAGAAATATCTTATTTTCTGATTAAATAGAGAAATAATCAGAGAAATAAAATATAGAGAAATATTATATTTCTCTATTTAATCAGTGTATATAATCAATATATATCTGATATTTCTCTATTTAATCAGTGTAGATGTTTTTAGCTTTAGTTTTTGGGCCGGGTGTTGCACCGTTGTAAATGTTAATGTGACACTTTGTAGTGTTGAATTTAACACCAGCTGACTTGGACACATCTAGACACTATTGGGTGTTAATTCAACACTGGCATTTTTACTGTGTACGTCCATTTTTTTACTCAGGTCAAGGTAAAATATAAAAAAAAGTTATCCAAGCACTGAAACGTTTAATATTTAAAAATTAAGGTATAGTATAAATAAAATGTCTTCAGAAACTTGAACAGAAGCTGCAGGTTTGAGTCAGTCTGGTGAGTTTCTGCTTAAAACATGTTTGTTTTTCATTCAGTGGGAAGAAAATCCAGAAATTTGACTCAAAAGCAGAAAAACTTGAGGATAAAATGAGTGAAGTCATAAAGTCTCTGCTGGTGTCTGATCATGAAGCCGTTTTCTTGCTGCGGTCTCAGTTCTGCAGCATCTCGACTGGCTGTTTGTGCCGCTGTGCGTTTCCTCCTGACCTCTGCAGCTGCTCCCTGGAGGTCATCAGGTTTCTAATTGAAGGACGCCCAGGATAATTCTGGCTTCCCTGAGAGCGGCTTCTAATTAGCAGGCCGCCATGATGGCAGGCTTGGTCTGGACGTTTGGGTATCTGGTCACGTGACGAGTCGAGCAGCTGCCATGTGGGAGCCCAGCTGCACTGCAAAAACACTAAATCTGACCTGCTGGTTTCTGTTTAGCTCGTATCGGAGGATAAGCACCACAAATCTGGAATAAACAACAAGTCCCACCACTTAGAGCTGATTTTGAAACGTCATAAATGAAACATTAATCAATAATATGATGTGTAACGACGGGAAAATGGAATATTTCAATTGATGACTATTTTTTATTTTTGTTTTTATGATGTAAAGCTCTTTGAAATGTGCTATACAAATAAAATTTGATTAACTAACTTTAAAGTAACTTTTCAGTCAGAAATATGAGCTTGTTTTTAGTCAATAGAAGTAAAAAAGAAGATTATTTCACTTATAAATTAGGAAATGTCTTGTTATAAGTGAAATAATCTAGAACTTTCTCATCAATATTAATTATTAACTTAAATGAAGCTCTTATTTCTTCATTTTTGTTTCATTCCAAGTGAACTAAGATATTTGCTGTAGGAACTAAACCAGAGCAGTTGGTAGGACTGAGTGTTTTTACAGTGCAGAGTGCAGAAGATTCGCCACATCCTGGTTCTGATGTTCGGAACGGTTTTCTGTCCATGTCACTCTGGACCTCGTTGCTCTTTAACGCTGGACTTTACCGTCACCAGCAGGTAAAAGTCTGAAGGTTCCTGCAGGAGGAGAGCAGGTTCTCCTCAGTGATGAGATCCTGTCGGTTTGGAGCGGAACCAAACTCCCATGAGGAGATTCTGCTGCTTCAGCATCAGCGGCCGCTCCGGTTCTTTCCTGGTGTCTGGCCCGACTGCTCCGGGTCGGTCCCAGGAACCTCCAGACAGGACCGGCGGAGCCTGAAACCAAACAACCTCGTCACTCTGGAAACGGGTCGGTCGCTCCGGGTCGGTCGGTCGGATCGCTCCGGGTCGTCGGTCGGCATCGCGGTCGGTCCGGTCGCCGAGTCGGTCGGTTCGGTCGTGTCCGGGTCGGTCGGCGGATCGGTCGTCGGTCGGCTCGGTCGGACTCCGGTCTCGGGCGTCTCGGCTCGGGTCGTCGGTCGGTCGGTCGTCGGTCGGCTCGGTCGGTCGGCGGTCGATCGTCGGTCGCTCCGGGTCGGTCGGTCGGTCGTCGCGTCGGTCCGTCGGTCGGTCGGCGTCGGTCGATCGGTCGGCTCGGTCGGCTCGGTCTCGGTCGGTCGCATCGGTCGGTCGGTCGGCGATCGGTCGGCTCTCGCTCCGGTCGGTCGGTCGTCGGTCGGTCGGTCGGTCGCGCTCCGGGTCGGTCGCTCCGGTCGGTCGGTCGGTCGGATCGTCGCTCGGGTCGGTCGGTCGGTCGATCGCTCCGGTCGTCGCTCGTCGGTCGTGGTCGGCTCGGTCGGTCGGTCGGCTCTCGTCGTCGGGTCGGTCGGTCGGATCGGTTCGGTCGTCGGGTCGGTCGGTCGGTCGGCGATCGGTCCGGATCGCATCGGTCGGGTCGGTCGGTCGGTCGGATCGCTCCGTCGGGTCGGTCGGTCGGTCGGTCCGGTCGCTCCGGTCGGTCGGTCGGTCGGTCGGTCGGCGGTCCGGTCGGTCGGTCGTCGTCGTCGGAGATCCGTCGGTCGGTCGGTCGCGCTCCGTCGGTCGGTCGGTCGGGTCGGTCGGCTTCCGGTCGCGCTCCGGGTCGGTCGGTCGGTCGCTCCGGTCGGTCGGGTCCGTCGCTCCGGTCGGTCGGTCGGCGTCGGCTCGGTCTCGGTCGGCTCGGTCGTCGGTCGCTCCGGGTCGGTCGGTCGCTCGGCTCGGTCTCGGGTCGGCTCGGCGTCGGTCGGTTTGCGATCGGTCGGTCGTCCGCGGATCGGTCGGTCGGTCGGTCGGTCGGTCGGTCTGCGCTCCGGGTCGGTCGTCGGTGTCGGTCGGCTCGTCGGTCGCCTCCGGGTCGGTCGGTGTCGGTCGGTCGGTCGGCTCGGCGTCGGGTCGCGTCGCTCCGGGTCGGTCGGTCGGTCGTCGGTCCGGGTCGGTCGGTCGGTCGTCGGTCGGGTCGGTTCGGTCGGGTTCGGTCGGTCGTCCGGTCGGTCGGTCGGCGATCGGTCGGTCGGTCGGGTCGGTCGGTCGGCGTCGCTCCGGGTCGGTCGGATCCGGTCGTCGGGTCGGTCGGTCGGTCGGTCGGTCGCGTCGGTCGGTCGGTCGTCCGGTCGGTCGGTCGGTCGTCGTCGGCGTCCGGTCGGTCGGTCGGTCGTCGGTCGGTCGCTCCGGGTCGGGTCGGATCGGGTCGGTCTCGGTCGTCCGGGTCGGTCGGTGTCGGTCGGTCGGTCGGTTCGGTCGGTCCGGGTCGGTCGGTCGGTGTCGGCGTCGGCCGTCTCGGATCCGGGGTCGGTCGTCGTCGGGTCGGCTCCGGTCGGTCGGTCGGTCGGTCGGTCGGTCCGGTCGGTCGGTCGGTCGGTCGGTCGGTCTCGGTCGGTCGGTCGCTCGGGTCGTCGGTACGGTTCGGTCCGGCGTCGGTCGGCATCGGTCGGTCGTCGGTCGGTCGTCCGGGTCGGTCGGTCGGTTGGCCTGGTCGGTCGGTCGTCTCGGTCGGTCGGTCGTCTGGTCGTCGGTCGGTCGTCGGTCGGTCGTCGGTCGTCGGTCGGTCGGATCGGTCGGTGTCGCGTCCGGTCGGTCGGTCGGTCGGTCGGTTCGGTCCGGGTCGGTCGTCGGTCGGTCGGTCCGGTCGGTCGGACTCGTCGGTCTGGGTCGGTCGGTCCTCGGTCCGGGTCGGTCGGTCGGTCGGCTCGGTGGTCGTCGGGTCGGTCGGTCGGTCGTCGTGTCGCTCGGTCGTCGGTCGGATCGGCCTCGGTCGTCGGTCGTCGGTCGGTCGGCTCGGGTCGGTCGGGTCGTCGGTCCGCGTCGGTCGTCGTGGTCGGTCGGTCGTCTCGGTCGGTCGGTCGTCGGTCGGTCGGATCGGTCGGTGTCCGGGTCGGTCGTCGGGTCGGTCGGTCGTCGATCGGTCGGTCGTCGGTCGGTCGTCGGTCGGTCCGGTCGGTCGGTCGGCTCGGTCGGCTCCGGTCGGTCTCGTCGGTCGGGTCGGCTCCGGTCCGTCGGTCGCTCGGTCGGTCGGGTCGATCGGGTCGGTCTGTCGGTCGGTCGCCCGGTCGGTCGGTCGGTCGGATTCGCTCCGGTCGGTCTGGTCGGTCGATCCGGTCGTCGGTCGGTCGGTCGGTCGCTCGTCGGTCGGTCGGTCGTCGTCGGTCGGTCGGTCGGTCGGTCGCTCGGGTCGGTCGGTCGGTTCGGATCGGATCGTCCGGTCGTCGGTCGGCGTCGGTCGGTTGTCGGTCGGTCGGGTCGGCATCGGTCGGTCCGGATCGCTCTGGTCGGTCGGTTCGGTCGGTCGGTCGTCTCGGGTCGTCCGTGTCGGTCGGTCGGTCGGTCGTCGCTCCCGGTCGGTCGGTCGGTCGGTCGCTCGGGGCGGTCGGTCGGTCGGTTCGGTCTCCGGGTCGGTCGGATCGGTCGGTCGGTCGGTCGCTCGGCGTCGGTCGGTCGGTCGGTCGGGTCGGGTCGGTCGGCGGTCGTCGGTCGGTCTCGGGTCGGTCGGATCGGCTCGTCGGTCGGCTCGTCGGCTCGGTCGTCGGTGGTCGTCGGTCGTCGGATGTCGGGTCGGTCGGTCGGCTCGTCGGATCGTCGGTCGGTCGGATCGCTCTCGGGTCGGTCGGATCGGTCGGTCGGTCGCTCCGGGTCGGTCGGCCTCCGGGTCGGTCGTCGGTCGGTCTGTCGGTCGGTCGTCGCGTCGGTCGTCGGTCGGTCCGGTCGTCGGATCGGATCGGTCGGTCGTCCGGGTCGGTCGGTCCGGTCGGTCGGTCGCTCCGGGTCGTCTGTCGGCGGTCGATCGGTCTCGGTCGGTCGGTCGTCGGTCGGTCCTCCGGGTCGGTCTGTCGGTCGGGATCGCTCCGGGTCGGTCGGTCGGTCGGTCGCTCCGGGTCGGTCTGTGGCTCCTGACCAAGAAATCAATAAAGGATAAATTAAAGCTCAATAATTTCTAATTGATGATTTATCGTTTCTCTCTTTCTACCAAAAACTGGTTGATTAAAGTTTTCAGTCTGTGTTTTGGTCTCAACCTTCAGAGACTTTTGTTTATTTTTTAAAATGTCTTCCAGTTTCTGCATGAAATGTTTATTTAAAGTTTATTGACCTTTGAGAATCTGTTCTGACTTTATCTCATTATATTACTGGACAATGGTCTCAAACCAACAGTTTTATCGTCTTAATAATCCCCAAGTCTCCGGGTTTCACTTTGCCGTATTCAGCCAGAGAACCGAACTGTGTTTTTGTCCGGATCCGGAAAATCAGCCGAGATTCTTGGACAAGTTTGAGGTTATTTAGCAACTGGAGGTCAAAAAGGTTTTAACGTTTGGCAGCGACGAGTTTAGCTGAATCCTGGTCGATAAACACTCACTCCTTCGCTGTGTGTGTGTAGAGGAGGTCGGTGACCTCTGACCTGGCGGCTGTCCTCCCTGAGCTGATGCGTACTGAGCGCGCTCAGACTGATGTGCCACATTAAACCAGATTCACTCCAGGAGATGCTGCCGAATTATTATATTTCTGATTGTTTGGGACGCAGATGAGGTTGGAGTGAAACCAGTGAAACCCGGTGGAGCTGCTGGGGGAAGCGGATGCTGCCTCCAGCCTCTGCTTAATTACCATTAAGTCAGTATTAACGAGCGCGTAGTGCAGCAGGGCGCTAACGAGACGTTATTTATGTTGTTACCTAATTAACCTCTTCATGGATCGTCATCAGTTAAAGCCTCCAGCAGCTTCTTCCTTTCGTTTATTCATTTAATTCAAACAAGTTGTTGAAACTAGTTATCAGTCGGACGAGATGATTAACCAAGAACAAGTTAATTAGCTTAGCGTTAGTTTTCTGTTTGAAGAGGAGTCAACATTTACTTAATTTATACGCCTTTTCAAGATGCTATACTGACAAATGAATAATGTTACATAAACAAAACAACTACAAACTAACAACAGGAAGAAATACAGATTCATAATAATGTTATTATCATCAGAATAATGACCAACTCTAAATTAAAATCTTCGGAGATGATCGATGTGTGTTTCTAACGGTCCTGCAGGTCAGGTGACATCGTGGTCCAGGTCCTCCAAGAACATCGGCACCAGCAGCACCTGGGTTCGCCTCCCGCACATGAAGCCATCTGAGGTAGGACAGCTGCTGCTTTGGGCTCCACTTTCACCAGTTCTGATTAATTTAAATCAATTATTGATGATTGATTATTCAGAGGCAGCAGCTTCCAGGCAGTTTGAAGTGACTTTAGTCTCGACGTAAAGGACGTCCGCAGCTGCATTTCTGTTTTGAGAATAATTTAGCTTAATGGGCAACATGGCGATTTCAAAGAAACGTGATTTTTTAATAACACGAGTCACATGATCAGAAACAGGATGTTGCTACTGGTGGAAACCAAGAAGAAGACAGGAAGCATGTCAAACTTATTCAACTTATTGTGATTTTGCATTTAGTGGAAACACTGTAATTGTGACATTGTGCTTTTGGTCATTATGATGGAAACCAGTCAGTGTTTCAACAGTTTGGTTGTTTTCTGGAAGTTTATTCCAGATCTTTGGTGCGTAGAAACTGATGAACGCGACTAAAGATAAACGCATGGATGAGTGTCTTGTTCTCTAAGGTCAGAGGTCAGCTCTGGTTTCTATCTGTAATGACTGAAGCTGAAGGTTTATTTCTGTTTCACCTCTGATGTGAAACTTATTCCACGAGGTAATGTGATTTTATGTGAAGTAAGCGTTTCTGTATTAAGTTTTAATTTTACACAAAGACGTTGGTTTGGTCATATAAAATTCATTTCCAGCCAGAGAAACTTAATTTTTCTGAACTTTTCATTATAAAATCCTTTAAAGAGTCGATGTTTGGTGTGTGTGTGTGTGTGTGTGTGTGTGTGTGTGTGTGTGTGTGTGTGTGTGTGTGTGTGTGTGTGTGTGTGTGTGTGTGTGTGTGTGTGTGTGTGGACTGGAAGTGGCTCCTGCTGCTTCAGCTTCACTGATCAGCTGCTGCATTAGTTTTTTTGCTCTAATGATTCATAGACATGTGAATTGAGACTTTAAAATGAGGCGATATTGTCCAGAACAGTGTTGTATAAAGTACTGAAATCTAGAGTCTAGTAAAAGTTTAGGTTCCTCAAAATATGACTTTGGTAAAAGTCCAAGTCACTGACTGAAATGTTACTTGAGTTAAAGTCTTAAAGTATCTGAAACGTCTTGTACTTAAGTATGGAAATTACTGTAAAAATGGATGAACTCAAGTAACGTAATGAAAAGTAAAAAGTAAAACAAGGCAAATGCAGTTTGAATGACATTTTTTATATTTTGGTAAACTTGTTAAATACAGTTAAAATAATGTACAAAACCAAGTGCAGGCAAAATTAAACCTGCTAACAGATAAACCTGCAGCGTCATTTAGTTAAGAAAATTAGGTGCTTTAACTACAAGGTTAATAACTTAACCTGCTTTACACCTGAACCAGCTTCTGACATGAACCACATATATATATATATTATATTATATATATATATATATATATATATATATATATATATATATGTATATGTGGTATGTATATATATGTACATAATGGAGCCTACAACCAACGCCATGAATGGTATATGGGGTTGGTATGGGGCTCCATTAGTGTCCGACTTTGTAGCAGCAATCAGTAGGTGGGTCAAAACTCCAGCGTTTCTGTCTCTCACTGTAACGAGTAACTAAACCACACATTGAAAATGTATCGGAGTAAAAGTATGAAATTAAGTTCAGAAATATAGTGAAGTAAAAGTGAAAGTTATCAAAAATGTTCATACTCCAGGAAAGTATGAAGTACTCCAAGATGTACTTAAGTAGTGAAGAGTTTTTACTTCGTTACTGTACAACACTGTTCAAGAATCATTTCTGTGGGACGTCTAGGAGGTAAATAATCCGTTCGGCTCCTCAGAGACTCGGACTGAAGGGAAGCTGACGTAGTCTGTCGTTTTCTGCAGCTTTCAGAAAGAGAAAATGTCATCTCTGCCCTGAGAGTGCGAGTCGTCAGCAGAGCATGTGTGGCGCTTCCTTCGCCTCCATGCCGCTGCTGGAAGGTCCTGTCAGCAATCAGTCGCTCAGTAATTACGGCTGCAGCTCTCAGCTCTGACCTGGGCCTCCGCCAAGGAGCCAGGGGTCACGACCCCTTTCTAGACGCTGCCTCTGCGCCGCACCGCTCTGCTGCTGCTGCTGCTGCTGCTGCTGCTTCATTTTGTTCAAGTGATAGGAAAGGTTGAATAAAGAATAAAAGGGAAAAGACGGTCGGGAATATCATCTGAAGAGAGATCGTAAAAGGTTTTTATGTTTTGGTTCAGCTGCAGTAAAATGGCAACTGTTAAATAACATCAGAATAATGACCAACTCTGCAAATTTACAGGCTATAAATTCCTCATAATCTATTTAATGCAACAAATAACACATTTATCTTAAAAGATGAAAGCTTTGAGCTCCATAATAACGTTTATTGTGCAGATTTCCTGCTGATTCGTTGTTAAGCCCTCATCATTGTTTCGTCATTTCTTCAGCTTTCTAATGAACTGCAGTGAAGGATTTCACATCTCAAACAAAAGAGATGTGTGCAGACGATGAACTCCACTCTGTTAATAGACGGTATATTTCGGAAATAACTTGCTGGATATTGAAAGTTCTGGTTGTTATAGATACATGGGTAAATCTATCATCTCACAGGACATTTAAAGAACTACGGACAATTAAAATAAGGAAGATTTATATAGCAGACACTCAAAACTCGAGTGTAAGAGGGTTAAACTGCCTGTAACCTTTTTAGAAATTGCACCAAAACTTTGTTTTGAATGTGGATCTGCCTGGAAAACCAAATTTATCCGGTCTGACATTACGATTGAGGGCCGCAGAAAAACGTTTGGAGGGCTGCAAACGGCCCCCGGGCCACAGTTTGGATATTGTTGTGCACAGGATCGTAGATCTGCCTGACCCGTTAAAGTTAGTTGCAGATTGAGAAGCAGGAATCAAACGGGCATCAGATTTGTGAATCTGCTGACTCAGCGGAAACGGGAAAATGGAGTCTGTGGGTAAAGACGGCCTTCCGGGTGCAGACATGTTCGCTGGAAGGTTTGAGGCGCGTCGTGGTGGGACGTCTGCGCCGAGCTTCGTCTCCAGAGACCCGAGCTGAACTCGTCTTGGTCAGAGAAACCGCGCTGCTGTCCTCCTCCTGGGAATCGTACGACATGTCATGGAACAAGGACACATGAGGGACGGGGATGAGTTTCCACACTTTGTTCTCGGGGGGTTTCCTCTCTGACATCGTCCCCCACACACAGATGGGAGTGTGTGTTCAAGTCCTCTTTCATCCCCTTCTTCATTTCACACAAGTTGTTGATTTTTTTTTTACATCTTGTGCCAGTAACTAAATCAAAGTTTGACATTATTTTGTATTTGTTTTCAGTTGTGTATCATTTATATTTGTTTCTGAACCAAAATTAGTTTAATAAAATATCCAAATGACTTCTGAAGCCCAGATGATGATGAGCTTAATTCACATTTTTATTGACTGGAAGGGGATTTATTTTAAGGTGACACCTCAGAGATACGACTTCCTGCCACGACATCAACAAATACACTGCAAAAAACACAAAATCCTCATTTAAAATGTCAGATTATTAAACTTTGAACTTGAACTTTTCCATCAAAATTAAGGAATTATTTACATAAAATTACCTCACACATCTTGCTGGAATGTTAGTTTTATCTTAAGATATTTGCACTAGAAACTTTTACATTTTATGCAATAAAATCAGTAAATGGATTGTTTGCATTTCTAATTTATAAAATGTATAAATCTGCAGCATGTGCTGAATTGTTCACCTGATTAGTCAATTAATTGTCAGAATATTGAGTTAATACAATAATCCTAAGTAGCTGCGAATCCCAAGATCTGTATCAAATTAAAATGATGGCAGATAAACTGTCATCATCATCAATATGAAAAACAGCTGAAACACTGGAAGCCTTTAAATCTCAACTTAAAACCACCTGTTTAGAGTCGCTTATGGCTGAATGGATCTTTTTTAATGTTAGAATGTTTTTACCTTTACTTCTCATCTATTTAAGTCCTACAAAGTAGGGCTGTAGTGATACAATAATCTCGCGATATTCTTCCCACGATACGATATATATTGTGATATTCAGCCAACGATACAATTCAATACACTTTTACGATTTTCTGACAGATTTTAGAGGGACAGAGTGACTTTGGTCACTCTGTCCCTCTAAAAGGGACAGAGTGACTTTGGTCACTCTGTCCCTTTTAGAGGTCACTCTGTCCCTGGACAGCTGGACAAAATGAACCAAAGAAGTGGAGAGAAAACATGTTTCTTTTAGTTGAAACAGTCCAAACTGTAGCTTCATGCATTAGTAAAGTAAATAAAGTGAACCAAGTTCCTGCTCTGAATAGTTTGATACCTTTTTAACCTGAACATCTGAAGGAATCACTCTAAGCCTGATGACCTGGTGAAGCCAGCAGTGAGTGAACAAGGTGACAGTTGGACGTTACGATACTTGAGGATGAATATCGATTGTTTCTAGGAAAGAAAATATCGATATATATCGCAATATCAATATTATTATACAGCCCTACTACAAAGGGTGCAGGTTTTAATGTTTTTATCTTTTTAAAAAATTCCTTGTCTTTCTGTTTATTCTCTTCCACATGCTGTTTCTATTTTAATTATGTGAAGCACTTTGAAATGCCTTGCTGCTGAAATGTGCTATACAGATAAAATTTGATCGATTGATTGATCTTTAATCTGCGATTCTGCGCTCCTTCTGTGTTGATCAGGAATATTCTGGATGCGTCAAAAGCTGAAGTTTCTGATTAAAACCCGTTTTAGATGCGAATGTAGAAAACGACTGAAACATAAACGGACGAGGCTTCGTCTGAATGGCATTCGCATGTTTTACCAAATGCCTGGGAACATGTTGCGATGCGTTCCTGTAAACAAAGGACGGGATAATGAAGTCAGACATCTTCAACTCGTTCTCTCCGAAACGTTTAGCGGCCCACAGGCCACAGTCGGAGGAAGGAAGGAAGTGATGTCGGAGGGGCTTCCCAGCGCAGCACAGCAGGTGTGAAGCCGCGCCGCTGCCGTCCTGATCCATCTGCAGGTTTAGTGTGTAAAGGTGAAAATCACTGGGTTTGTTCAGAAACACGTTTCCACAGAGTTAGTTCACAAACGGTGACATCAGTGATCATCTGCCTGGATCTTTATGTTAATTAAGAGGCTAAAGGTCGGCTGACCAAATCAGTTTGAGGTATTTTAATGCCAGAGGAAACGGAGATGCACTGATCAGACTCTTACCGGTCGATACCCATGATACTGACTTTGGATCAATAAGCTTTTACACCTGCAGTGCCGTCAAAGTGTTTTTCATGATCAGAGTGTTTTTCTAACTAATAAAATCTGAAATCTTTCAGTGCAAATAAAACAAAGCTTTTCTGTAAAACACTAAATCCATAAAGGCTTCTGGTTTTAATGTGACAAAGTGTGAAAATGTACCATTGCAGGAATCAGATTGAGTCTGTTTTCAGTCCGTGGTGAACAGATCAGTTGTCGACTCGACTCGACGCTCTGAACTCGACGTTTTGAAGAGGATTTTCCTTCAGGTCGTCTGAAAAGCAGCCAGCTGATTGAAATCATTGGATGAATAGAGCCTGATTAGCTGCTCCGCTTTGTTTTCTTCTGTTTACGTAACAAAAGCTTTCAGTTTTCACACCTTAGGAAGAAATTAGCATATCTTTGCACCTTGACTGTTGAGATCAGAGCTGGATTATTTTAATAAGCAGAAAATTACTCACTCGTTTATTTCTCACTCACTCCTACAGCCACATTTATCTTCAACTTCTTGCTTTTTTTAAGGTTTTGTGGTTTTATTTGAAGGTGTTCAGACAGGATGGAGGGTAAAGGGAGAGGGAAGGCATTAGGCAAAAGTCAGCAGGCTGGGAATCGAACCTGTGACCTGAGGACTGAGCCTCCATCCAGTCACACTTCTTTTAGTGATTATTGAAGAATCACATCACAGGTTTGTGTTTGCAGAGCAGATGTTTGTGGGTTTGGAGTCATTTGTTGTGAATTGGTGCTGCATAGATAAAGATGTTTGTATAATAATAAGCCTGGTTATTGTTTTTAAAGTCTGGATTCTGCTGCTGTGCTTCGGTCGATATTCACCAGGGGTGTCCAAAGTGCGGCCCGGGGGCCATTTTGTGGCCTTCAAAATTAGTTTGTGTCCAAGTCTCCTGACTTAAGACCGGCTTAAATTTGGTTTTCCATGCAGTTGCCATTTAAAAACAAAGTTATGGAGGAACTATCAAAACCTTTAGAGGCAGTTTAACATCTTGCAAGGTGTTCATCCAGGTTTTTGCCTCAAGTTTAATTTATTTTAACAGTAAAAGGGACAACAACCATCCTGTGATTTTCTCTAAAATACAAACCTGGGCAAAATCAAAGAAGAGTGGATCATAAAAGCATAAACCGATAAAAGATGGTCAACCAGAAATACGTAGGAAATAGTTTGTTTTTAAATCCAGCCAGAATCGTTTTCAGTTTGCCACCTTTCGCGTGTGAAGATACGCTGAGTTTGTGATGCTAACAGCTGCTGCGGCTCGTTAGCGTTCAGCGATTCTCCATACCAACCAGACGTAAACAGTGGAGAGTTTTTCTGCTCAAACGCCAGTGAGTGGATGGAGAGCTGTGCATATCAACACATCCGGTGGGGAAACCAGGGCAAACACTCGCATTCACACGCAGCGAGCCAACAGCCTGCAGCTGTGGGAGTGAACCGTCACCTTCCAGCTCCTGCAGGCCAAGTCACAACGAGCGTCTCCTCCTGCAAACATGGCTGCTGAAACCAGGATTACTGAAGTCTGGCTGGGGGGGCAGCTGGGAGGGATGGAGGAGTTTCTCTGCTTCAGCTGATCTGACAGTTAATCAGACGTTAAACTTTAAACAGATTTTTCATTCCACCACTTAAACTTTTTACACAATATTAGAAATGCATCAAAAGTGATACAATAATCTCATGATACCATACATGATATTGTGCCAACGATATGATATATATTGCGATATTCAGTAGGGATGTGCAGATCAGGTTTTTTTTCTGCCAATACCGATACCGATCACATAATTATTTATTTATTATCATAAACTGTTACATTGTGTAGAAAAAGGAACCATGAATTCACCTTAATTTAGACAAAAACTTGTTTTTAATAACTTTTCCAAGAAGAAAACTAAACAAAACAGGCATTGTGCAACTTGTACTGCTATCAATATTATCTTTAACAGACTGATAACATATGAGGCTCTGAAGAGGCTCAATAATGCAAAGAGCTAAAATAAAACCTCTCAACATTGACAAAAAATTCAAGTATAAAACTTAACATTCAAAGGCAAAAACAGGATCAATAAACAATCCAGAGTCACTGAATGAAAACTTCCTGTTAGCATAGCGGCTAGCTGGTTACTGCTAGTTCTGATTGGCTGTTTCTGACTGAGCGGAGTAACAGGGAGGAGATGGATTATTTTTAGAGATTATCTGTCTCATGTTAGGACAGAGAAAGTTTTAATACGTATGTAAAATGTATTTTTTAGGTTAGATGCTGCAGCTTTAAACAGGTTCGGTGTGAGAGTCACTACCAGGTGGAGCAGAAGCGGCTCCGTGTCAAATATTACTAAATATTAAATATTACTAAATATTAAATATTATTAAATATTACTAAATATTAAATATTACTAAATATTAAATATTACTAAATATTAAATATTACTACCTGTAGCGGAGCAGCAGTTCAACAGCAGAACCAGCGTCTTACATCGCAGCTCCAAGACTTAAATCATTTTCCAGGTTATTAGTTTATCTTTCTGACCGTCATGCTAACCCGGTGAGTGTTTGTAGCTGTGCTGCTTTACCTGCTGTCTGATCCTCCATGTCTTTTTACATTTTATGGTATAACATGCAATAACACCATTCCTTTAGAGAACAATTAATCATTTGTAATTAAAAAATCATCAGGATGTGAAAAGCTCTGACTTTTCTGCTGGATTATTGATTTGTTGATTAATTTTATAATTAACTGATTAATTTTTTCACAGAATTTGCAGTGGGTTAAACTAAGACTGAGTTTTGGACAGAACATATTGACAGAAGAATTTTTCCTTTTGTTAAATGCAAAATGTTTATTTTGTACATTTTGTTTTAATTGTTGCTCTGACTGTGTTTTTCCTTCAGAAAATGTCCTTTTTGAGTCTTTATACTAGAGTTAACGATTAATCAACAACTAAATTAGTTGACGATTATTTCAGTAATCGATTAATCTGATTAATCGTTCAGACTTACACGATGTGAGGATGAGTACAAGTATTTATAGGACAGTTTCTTTGGTTATGATGATGCTAAAATAATTAAATAAATAGACTAAAACCAATAAAAATTGTTTTTGTGATGTAATTCACTGGAGATCCAAAACCTTAAAATGATGTTGCTCATTTTATGCATTAGAAGAAATTGCTGTGTTCTGTTATAAAAATGGTTCTTTCAAAATGTCAGAAATTAAATAAACGCTGATTTAAGCCATTGACGTGGTTTTACTTGTAAAAGCTTGGTTGTAAAGAGACTAATTGTATTTGTGTTGTGGTGCCACCATGTAATCTTACTGGTTCAGATGAGTTTGATCTGATAGAGATAGAGTTTGATAGAGACCAGCAGCAGAGCAGCCGTCTCTGACCTGCCTCCTGTTCTTCTGTCTCGGTGAATTCGGCTTCTTTCTGTGTGTGCAGACGCAGCATTAATCATGTAGCTGTTTTGATTGTTTCAGCCACACCACTGTAAAACTAGGTCACGTCTCCACCCTGCATTTCACCGGATCCTCTGCCTGAGCTGCTGTACCCAGAATCATATTTGCATCTCAGTCCGTGGGGGGAAATTGGCTTCTGCCTCTTAAGTCTCCTTCAATATTTCTCGTCTGTGACCCAGTTTTTAAGGTTCATTTATGGAGAGAAGTATCTTTTCACATTCCTGCTCTCTCATTTCACTGCCACTCACTTCAGAGCTGCAGAGGAAACGTAAAGCCTCTCTCTGTCCACCGAGTGGTTTGGGGTTTCCCAAGTCAGCGGCAGGAAGTTGAAATGATGCAGCTTTAATCATCCACTGAGGGAAACTCTGGTTAGATATGGGTAGAACTGCAACTCTAGCGATTATTTTAATAATCGATTTTCCTGAACGATTAATCGATTAATCGGGTAAACTGTTGCCACATTCAGCAGATTTTTCGTTACAGAAAATAAATGCTTTATTGCAAAAACAGTATTCCTGTGGTAAACACTTCATTTGTAGCAAAGACTGTGAAATATCCTGTAAAAAGCTCAGATTTCTCTGCTTGACGTGACATCAGCAGCTCTGAACTGTTTTGGATTATTTTTTACAGGATTTACAGCTTAGTTGTTCGTACAGCAAATGGCGTTTTTTAGTCTGTAGTTAATGATTAATTGATGACTAAATTTGTGGAATTTTTTTGATGATTGATTAATCATATTAATCATTTCAGATATGAATTGATTTTAATATCCAGCCCTGTTTCCAACTTGTATGTTTTCTAGGGATGTGCCGATCAGGTTTTTTTCTCCCGATACCGATCACCCCTGAGGGCCGATCGCTGATTCCGATCCCCGATACCGATCACATAATTATTATTTATTTATTTTTTATCATAAACACTATTGTTACATTATGTGAAAAAAGGAACCATGAATTCACCTTAATTTAGACAAAAACTTGTTTTTAATAACTTTTTCCAAGAAGAAAACTAAACAAAACAGGCATTGTGCAAATTGAACTCCTATCAATAATATTATCTTTAACAGACTGATAACATATGAGGCTCTGAAGAGGCTAAATAATGCAAAGAGCCAAAATAAAACCTCAACATTGACAAAAAATTCAAGTATCATTTCATTTCCATTAAATTAAATAATTTCCAGGTTATTAGTTTATCTTTCTGACCGTCATGCTAATCCGGTGAGTGTTTGTATCTGTGCTGCTTTACCTGCTGTCTGATCCTCCATGTCTTTTTACTGCACTGAGCCTCGATGTAGCCAAACTCCATCATTGTTTTTATGTCTATTAGCTTCGTTGTGTTGATACATTTTGATCTGCTTCTATTTTCCGCTGCAACACGCAAACGTCCTCATTCACTCAGTGGTTATAGTTACACATCCTTAGCATTTGTTGCTGAAGGAAAGATGAGACCAGCTGGACAGACAGGCTGGGAAATGAGATGCAGGTGATCAGATATCGGTAACAGAGACAATGATCACCGATCATCACCGATTTCACGGAAATCGGCCGATTATGATCGGTTACCGATCGATCGGCTCACCTCTAATGTTTTCTGAAGTTTTTGGGCCACAGTAAAGACTTTAGTTTGTTTGGAAATACGTTTAAACTTTGACTTGAATGTTGATGCACATTCTTTTAAGATACTTTTGTTTTTTAAATATGATTTTCTTGCCATCTGTTCCTTTGTTTTCCTGTAAATCCCTTCAGAGCCGCTTTAATTATTTACATCACATGTTCAACAAGTTATTGGAAATATTCCTGTGAGGCTTTGAGCAGCTGCTGCAGATTTATCAGCTGCACATCGACGGCGCTAATCTCTCATTCCATCACATAACAGAGACGCTCTGTGGGATGTTTGGAGAACAGTGGAGTCATTATGCAAGTCTGAGATGATGAAGCCTGTTAGGTAGGATGGGTCCATGTTTTCACGATGCTTTGGTCAAATTGTGACTCTACCGACTGAATGCTGGCGCCGACATCAAGACAAGGAAACATTTCATCTAATTTGTCGCTCGGGTTGGAAATTTGTAGCCATTATATTGATAATTACAGACCTTCTGCTTCATGGTTTGACATGTTTATTCAAATTATTATTTGCTTGTATCAGATATAGGGTTGAAACAATTAATCAGACTAATCAGTTATTCAAATATTCATCATCTAATTTATTTATTAGTTGATAAAAACTAGCTAAAACTAAGAAAAGGATGTACATTTCCCTGACTTTAAGCTGAAGTTGTCCAAACAGTTTGAAAGTATGTTTTCACTCTTTTTACAGAAAGTTTCAGTTTAAATCTAGGAATGGAAAGAGATGGAAACATGTTTGACCTGTTTTACTTTTGCATTTTGAACAAATGTTTGTGTCCCAAATACATAAAACTTTACATGAAAAAACCTCATATTGTAGCAGAAAGACTTTCAGTGCTGAATATGCCTCATGGAGCGACTCGTGCATTATTACCAGAAAACGCAAATGGAAACAGATTCGCTGTGTCCGTTAGGGGCCACCGTAGAAAGCTCTCCACAACGACATATTGAGAAATGTGGGTTAATTATAACTAATATCAGCATCTCAACGTTCAGCAGTCGGAGTGCAGTTGCATGTTTTCCTGATATCATGTTTCCCTTTTCTAAATTTAACTAGTTTCCAAGTTTTAGCAAAGTTAACAGATAATTTTGGCAACTGTTTCTCTTTATACTTGTTCCTTATTGTAAGCATGAATCAGTGACATTTCTTAAAGCTCAATAGAGGCCAAGAATCACATCTGTTCAGACTGAGCGCAGTCAGTCAGCGGCAGCCGCATTGAAGCAGGAACAAAGCTTAATTGCGTGACCTTTGAGCGGCGCGTTGGCAATCAGCCTGCCCTTGGCGTGGAAGGGGAGCGGCGCAGTCGCTCGGCGAATCGTTCAGGCCAGCGCCGTGCGACGAGGAGCCGCGTTCAGACAAACCTCAAAAGGACCAGTTCGCCGTCTCGTCTCAAGCTAATGAGGGCCACAAATTGTAGGCTCTGTATCTTTTCAGAGCTCAGAACTATATGAAGACAGGATAATAGCTACAGATGTGACATTTTGCAGATCTAAGAGGGAGAAAGGAGTTTTCAGAAGGAGCACCAGGAAATCTTTTTCACATTCATATCAAGTCCTTTATTTGTAGAAGCGTCAAGCTGGTTGATGTGACTGATTCATGTCAGCGAGAGATGCTGCTGCATAATAACTCTCAGACTGCCTCCACTTTTGCTTTTGCGTGTCTTTCCTCCCTCTCATCCACCAGGAGACGGTTGGTTTTGTCACCGAGCGAAAGGTTCATCCGGGCTTGTGTGCTGTGAGCTCTGCAGGGTGCCTGATCTGCAGCAATCGCACACAGAACAATCTGTACAATCTGCCTTCTGAAATATGTCTGATGCCATTTATAGGGAGAAGCAGAAAAGCATCTTCTGATTGACACATCAGCGTTTGCTCATCGGGGGGCGCTGTCTAAATATCTGGGGAATGGAGTGCCGTGGTTCTGATGTTTTGATCCCTTTTGCTTCCTCTTGACCTTAGTTTTGTAAGTAACCATTCGGGGTCTGAAGGTGCAGACATTTGAAAATGGCCTGCTTCATCCAGTGTTGTGATTTCCTAATCAAGAGATTTGTGTCTTAAAGTTTTACATTAATCTGAGCTGTTTTTGAAACGGTTAAAATAGGTCAATGGTCTATTCAAAACACGTTCATTGTATTTGTTACACTAAATTATTCTTAGATAAGATTTCACTCTGAGCTCCTTTCAGATTGAGATGTTTTAGGGTCTCTGTCACTTTAAATCCAAACAAGCTGCTGCTGGCCACGCCCCCAACTCAAGGTTTACGCTGGCGCCTGAAAATGGCTGCAAACACATGCATGATTTCCCAACCGTGCGTCTTTGAAAAGCATTAGTTTAACCTCCTGCACAACCAACCAGAATGCAGCAAGTGGTTTCTGGAGGATGAGTCAACAACGAAACTCTTGTCTTTTCCAGCAGCCATTGTACAGCACATGCAGCGAGAAAACCAGCCGACCAATCGCTGGAGATCAGCTAGGGTTGCTAGGTAATGGGCTGGCTTCATTGCGGTTGCTAGGTAACTGGTGAAACTCTAAGTACGACATTCATCTTCGCCACTGGATAACTGCTGTTAAACTGAAGTTATTTAGTGTATTTGGTCCACTGAACACAGTAGATGGATTAATGAATTAGAATAATCTCTTAATCTTTCAAATTCACCTCAAAACAACAGTTAGAAATTTTGCTTTAAGAAACTTTCCTGAGTAAAGTAGGTGGTGGAGTGAGTAAGGAAGACAAACGTTAAACTTCTGGACTGGCCCAAATTTCAGGCCATTTGAAAACGTGTGAACTATTCATAAAAGCTATATCTGCCATTCTGTTCTGTTGTGAAAGTTAGTGATATGTGAAAATGGCCAAAAAAAGGAAACTATTATGGTACAAAGTAGAAGCTGTTCTGGGTGACCATCAGGAAACACTGAACATACTTCTTTTCTCTCTTGCATTGATCTGTCCTTTCCTCTTCCATCTCATTCTTTGTTTATTCTCATGAAGGCGTCAATTGAACCAAATCCTCTCTGTTGAATAGCCAGAAGTCAGTTTATGGAAAGAAATTGCTTTTGAAAAGAACAGGGAAAGAAACACAGACCAGAACATTGCTGCTATTTCTGCATGTAGTGATGCACCTATTTGTCATTTCGTGACTGGACTTTCAGCTTGATCATTATAGGCATTTTACAGCTGTATAAACACAAAAAGCTCAGAGTCATAAACATTAAATCTTTTTTCAAAACATTTTACTAACATAAGAAATAAAACATGACATTTGAGTTTTTCAGTTTTTTTTACTACAATCTTTATGTAGTTTGGCATCATCAGAAAAGAAACACTAAGGAATCAACCAAACCATGAATCCACCCAGGATCAGCTAGAAGGACTGATGGATAAATCCCCAACACATCCAAAGTCAACCAACTGAGTGGACTGCCATGTCACCCACTCACCCAAAAAACACCCAACGACTTGTTCACCGACCTACCCCACCCAGAGACCATCAGCTAACCACCAGACCAACCAGCGCCCACCCAGAGACAACTAACCGGCTCATCAATAAGCCTCCCAATCCAAACAAAGACAAGCAACTGGCTGACCAACCAATCAAATCTCAACAGCCATCAGTGCCCAGAAGCAACCAACTAGCTCACTGACCAGTAGACGGACCAGCAAGACACAACCAACCCACTAGCCAAGGAAACGACTGACTGACCAAGCAATCGAAAGTCCCCCATCCACCCAGAGTTACCCATGAACGATAAAGTCCCTAACCCACTCAGAAACGGCCAACAGGTTCCTGACCAAGCATTCTCCCACTCATCCTTAGATGACAGATCAGCCGACTGACCAACCAAGTCTCTCTGTTCAATGACTGACCAGCCTCCACCCTGAGACAACCAGCCAGTCAACAAATGTCCACCCCTCTATTTCTTAAGGCCTTATGGTCAGTAAGGTATCCTGAACTGAATTGTGCCTCAGCAGAACGCTTATGACAAAAATGCCTCTTAAGGGAAGAAAACTAGAATTCATTGAAATCTTCCCAATTTCCTTTCGTATGTTAACCACACTAAAACCTCACTCACCTCAGAATTTTAAATTGCACAGAATTGGATGTGCACTTAAAAATGAAAGCTGAAGCCTATAATTTACTGAATACATTACATAGTGAGAGCGATGATGGATTCCCATCTTTGTGCATGTTTGAAATCTCTGAGTCACTGGACTAATGCACTGATCTCTCTCCGTCTCGTTCACACACACAAGCACAGCCCTTCCCCTCTCTTTCTGACACTTTTTCATCAAGCCCTTTCTTTCCTTCGTCTTTCTCTCACTCCTGATCACCCACTCAACACTCACACACATACATGCACACACTTCTTCCGGAGTCCTGTGGCCCTTCCAAGCAGCCAATCATTAGAGCCCGTGCTGTGATGTGGCTGCTAAAATTATCCTCTTCTCTCTGTGAGCTGACATCTGCCATGACGCACTGTGGAGAGCCAGGTAGCCATGATGCCCAGAGGAGAAAACAAATATTTCCTTTTTCTTGCTCTTCCGGTTCTGTAATTCCTCTTTTGTTATTCTAATTCCTTTTAATTGGGCTTTCTTGCGCCACTTTTACTGTTTGATCCCATTTTGCCTCAGATTTCTCTTCTTGGCAGAAAGTATACTTGTGCAGTTTCATTCTTACAGTCCATAAAAACTCAAATGTCCTAGGTATTCAGATTTAAAACAAACAGATATTGACCGAACTGCTGTACCTTGAGGAACAACTAAGTTGGGTCAGTGTAATCACAGTTTGAAGACAGTCATATACCTTCATTTCCAGATGACTCTGTCCTGCATCTTTTGTGGAAAAACACTTAAAAAGATCAAAATGTTTCACATTAACTCAGCCCATAAACCGAAAGCCAGCAAGAGACAACTGACCATCGGACAAGTTCCTACTCCCCACCTAGAGAGATCCAACAGAGTGAATGAGAAACCCGCTGATGCTCCAAGAGGCAACCGACCAACTGACCAAACAAGACAACCGACCAACTGAACAAACAAGACAACCGACCAACTGACCAAACAAGACAACCGACCAACTGACCAAACAAGACAACCGACCAACTGAACAAACAAGACAACCGACCAACTGACCAAACAAGACAACCGACCAACTGACCAAACAAGACAACCGACCAACTGACCAAACAAGACAACCGACCAACTGAACAAACAAGACAACCGACCAACTGACCAAACAAGACAACCGACCAACTGACCAAACAAGACAACCGACCAACTGACCAAACAAGACAACCGACCAACTGAACAAACAAGACAACCGACCAACTGACCAAACAAGACAACCGACCAACTGACCAAACAAGACAACCGACCAACTGACCAAACAAGACAACCGACCAACTGACCAAACAAGACAACCGACCAACTGACCAAACAAGACAACCGACCAACTGAACAAACAAGACAACCGACCAACTGACCAAACAAGACAACCGACCAACTGACCAAACAAGACAACCGACCAACTGACCAAACAAGACAACCGACCAACTGACCAAACAAGACAACCGACCAACTGAACAAACAAGACAACCGACCAACTGACCAAACAAGACAACCGACCAACTGACCAAAAGTTTTGTTGAAAATGTTGGCCTTTTGTGTTTCTGTCCCTCTTTCCTTATTAGTTCTGTTTTAGATGCTACTTATAAGTGGACAGTCTGCAGAGTGACAGAGAAGCATCACGTTTCTCTTTGTGTTAGGATTCTCATCCCTCTTAAAGCCAAACATGAACCAGCCTGTTTTCAGGATAAACTATTGTGTGCTGTCTTTTGGCTTTTGAAAGCATTTAAAGTGCAATCGCTGCGCTTTAAGAAAACTGACTCAGCAGCACCATAATAGGGTCTATTTAGTGGGTGGACCAGTGTTGTGTGTCTGCTTGTGTATACATATAAATGCTTACATTTCTTTCTCTGTGTGTGTGTCTTATCCAGTTCAGTTCCTTGTATCGGTGTGTATTTGCCTCCTTTTGTTACTGTGTGTGTACACATTAGTATGTGTGTGTGCTATCTTTATTTGGATGCGTGTTTCCAGGTTTTAAATGTCAGTTTTCAGCTGTCATCCTCTGTGGTTTCTGTTCTGCACAGTGCAGGAGGAAGTGGAGAGCGCTAATTTATCACTGCCTTGCTGATGTTGAGCGATACGAGTCAGGCCTACGTAATAAGACGAGACAGGTAGTCGGCCGCATGCAGCGTAAAAACCAGCTGAGTCAGGGGTTCAGCAGTGGTCAAGGTGAGATCTGTGCATGGAACGCTTCAGTTCTCAGATTTCTTCCCCTTAAAAAGGAAATAAAACGAACTGTGGAGAGCCAAGTCATAAAAATAATATTGAATTTGAACTAATTTCAGTAATACTGTTGGCACAGTTATGTTTTTGTGCAGGAGGTTGTAAAATTAAACTCAAACCTATTTGTTAGCATGAAGATGGCAGATTTAACATGTGGTAAAATCCATGGTGCACCAGGGAATCAACAGCATTTTGGAAGGCAAAGTGTTTTATGTTAATTCAGATTATATGCAAATTGTGTAAAATAAACTAAATGGAAATATGGCATGAAATTAATTTCTAAGATTCAGTTTGTTTGTTTCTGCGTTTTCTATAAATGCACAGGATGTTTTCCACATGGTAGTCAGTTGGACTCGGTTTGATTAGAAACCAGAACTCCATCACCTGATCCTCCACCTCCAGCTGCTCTGATCAAACCAACCTGTTCCCCTCCTGGCCTGTGGCGGCGCTGCACCAAGAACCACTCAAGGAAACGACACAAAAACCTCTGAAGACACTGAGAGCAGCTTCCTTCTTCACCAGATGGAAACAAGATGGAGGATTTTAGCGGCTGGAGGATTTCTCTTTAGACCAGGAGCCATTTCTGCTGCTAGCGCTAGGCTAGCACATTAGCTTTGGTTGTTTTTACCCAGAATGCCCTGCTCTGTAGTCCACTTCCTGCTTCGTTCTGCTTTGTGTTCACATCTGTGTTCAGAGCTCACTTCAACCAAACCATGGCCGAGGTTTTGGTGTCCCTAGCTTTGCTTTTTGTCCTCCTCAGTCTGATTTCACATTCACACCTTCACAAGCAAACCGGACTAAAGTTGGACTAAAATGGACTAAACTGAGCTGGTGCACTGATAGAGGCATGCGAGGTTTCTTCTTCACTCTTGATTCTGAGAAGCTCCTGTGATTCTTATGAAGGTAATGTGAATTAATTGGAGGAAAGCATTGTTAAATCTAGCCTTACATTTTTGGGAAGCTAACATTTCTTTGAAAAGTATTATGAAACACCAAGTGATCTAACAACAGACAGATGAAATAGTTGCATACTTGAGTAAATATTCTGTTGGGATTCGCTGTTCCTTTCCATCTTTTGTTGGATTTGGAAAATCCACTTGGCATTTTTATCCGCTCTTTGCGATTTGTAAAAATTTGGAAGACTGCAAGGAAATGGCAAAATTGAATTGCACGTCTGCAGCGCGGTTATTATGTTTGATCGATGTGGAAAAATGTTTCAAGCTGCAAATAAATCAAGTGATGGATGGAGAACGAAATGCACTTCTGAAGTAATTACCGACAGAGTTTCCATTGTTCCCCTCAGCCTCATTACGCAACAGTCTCTGTCCACCAGCAGAAAGCAGCCAGAAACGACATTCGTTGCCTCATGACTCCTCATCAGTTCCTTGGTGACAATAAAGATGCCAAATGTATTTCTTTGTTTTGGTCTTTGCATGGAACACAGACGTTAACTCACTCTGCAGAAGATAAACAAGTTAGAAAAATCAAATCAGCTCCGGCAGAGTTTTGCCTTTGATTTGTTTTGTGGAGGAAAGAGTTTCTGTTTTTATGTATTGTTGTATAAAATAAGCTCGTTTTAACACAACCTCCTGTCTCGTCGGTGAGGGAGGACGACGTCTAAGTGTTTTGTCTGTAGAAAATGAGTTAGGAAAGATGAACAGGGTGTTCAGGGGAGGCTGGGAGAGGGCAGAACATAAAACTGCAGGAGCTTGTAATAGAGTTTCCTAGACATTAATTAGCTGCAGCCATTCCTGTACAAACACACAGTAATAAAACTGATATACTGAGGTCCTGTTCTTTTTTCCTTCGCTGCTCTCCTTGTTTCACATTACTCCGTAGTTTTTCCCCCCTCTCCATCTATTTCCTAACTACCTAATATACTTTAGATTTTATGTTTTCTCATCACTTACTGTCTCCTCTAGTCTTTATTTCCTTTTCTTTCTCTCCACTGGAGAGCAAAATATGAAGGCAGCAGCATAAAGATGGATGGAGAGAGAGAGAGATGAGGGAGGAGCCGGTCGCCCGAGTCTTTATCTGTTCTGCTTGTTTTGCTGAAGAGGAAAGAAAAGATCTATTACAGCCTCGGTTTTACGTCCAACATGCACGCAGAAAGTCCTGCAGCGGAGCAGCAGCGCTGTCGGTTTCAGGACTGTCGGCTGGAACAGGTTCTGCAGCTGAACACACACACACACACACACACACACACACACACACACACACACACACACACACACACACACACACCGCTTCTCGCTGGGTTTTATTATTTGTTTGCGTTGGCCTGGCCGTCAGCAGAGGCAGCCATGCTGATTTTACATTAAGGCCTTTCATACACTGTGACTCATCTTTCACTTCGCTGGTGGCTTTTCAGCCAGTGAGCGGCTGGACGGACGGACAGACGCTGTTGTTCTGATCGCTGACAACCGACTGCTGAAAATGATGCTGCAAAGGACAGAAAGTGGGTAAAAATCAGACATTTTGGGAGTATTTTCTGTGGATGATGAGAACTGAAGTTGTTTTCGTTAAAAGTAATTGCATAATAGTTGTAAATAAAATCCTTAAGAGCATTTTGGGTCTCAAATGCTTCCAAAAAAGCCATTTCTCGTCAATAAGTTGAAAGTTTTTTGGTGTCTGGAAAATGAGCCGTTACAGAAACTTCCTGATTGTTACACATCACCGTTACCTAGCAATCCAACCACAGCAAAGCTTTGCTTGTTGCCTAGCAACCCAATCAGAGCTCTAGCCCGTTACCTAGCAACCCCGGTTGAGCTCCAGCGTTTGGTCAGCTGGTTTTCCTGCTGTACAATGGCTGCTGGAAAACACAAGAGTTTAGTTGTTGACTCATCATCCAGAAACCACTGGCTGCATTGTGGTTGGTTGTGCGGGAGGCTCCACTAATGCTTGTTGTATAATTGAGCCTCTGTTTGCAGCCACTGTCATGTGTGGCCAGCAGCTTATCTGGATTTAAAGTGACAGAGGCCCTAAAACAGGCAGAACTGATTATCTAGGAATGACTTTATGTAAAAAATGTAATGAACATGTTTTGTTTAGGCCATATCTATCCTAAACTGTACCAGGAAGCATCATAGGTCACCTTCGTAACACTGGAGCCTCTTCGTTGTTGCTGTTTTGTCTAGTTTGTTGATCTGACATCAAACTGAAGATAAGTGGATGGACTGAAGTCAGAAATTCAGAGGATAGTTTGAAGAGGCACAACAAATGAAATGATGATGAGGAGCCGGAGAGCAGTGGTTGTGTTGTTGGGGTCGCTTATTGGCTTCATGGCTGATGGTGTCGCTGCTGCAGGTCGGAGCGAAGAGGCTCAGCCTCATAAACACCTGGTTTATTTCAGGAAACCTCCTACATGCAGGGTTTAAATGCGTCTGAATTTACATCTGCTTTGTTTGCGTTGACCTTTAAAGGTCTTTAGGTTAATGCCAACACTCTACTGCAATGATTGCCTTTAATACTTCCTCCTTTTTCCTCTCAGTATGTCGCTGCCTGCTTCTGTTTTTGCTCCATCGGTGCAGATAACCACTTATTTATTGGTATTATATCACAATTAACAGAAAACACAACCACCTCTCGTCACTAATCATTGCTTACTAAAATAAATATGGTTTTATTCATTATTATATATTCATTGGTTCACTTCAATGTTTCAAATGAAGCAAATGAAGGAAAAAGACATTTATTAGAAACAGTCAGTCATTATGGAACCAGTTTGGCTCACTTTCCCTTAGCTAACGGTTTAAACTAGCGGTCCCCAAACTACGGCTCACGGGTCGGATCCGGCCCGCCTCCACATTTGGTCCGGCTCCCTGAACAATACCAGAAAGCATTCGGATTTTTTTTCATATATTGCATTTTCTGGACTATAAGCCGCTTATATGTGGATTTTTCTTCAACCACCAGGGGGCTCTGTAGCAGGAAGTGTGTCCTGTAAACTGTGGGTGTTTTGCTGCCATCTGTTGGACTTTTAGGGAACTGCTTGACTTTTATGTTATTAATCACTAGGTTGTTAGCTAGCGGTAGATGAACACACTGTCTGTTATGAACTTCCAGGTCGAGTTCTTCGAAGCAAAGCCTGTAAGTAGCAGCTTATACTTCACAACGAGCCTTTATGTTAACATGAAATAAGTAACTTGTTTATTGAATTAGTTTTGGAAATACCTGCGGGCCATTTGATTATGTGCTACGTCATTGCTAACTAGCAGGCTGCTAAGATTTCTCAGGTGGTTAGTAGCATTGCAGCTCATTTATTCTGAGGTAGCTGCTCTGATGTATCTGAATGTAAAACACTTATGTTTGCTGCTCTGAGCTCATCCTGAGCTGTTTGTGTTTTGACAGTTTCACTCCATGGAAATAAAGGAAGAACTTATTAATCCTGACTCGTGTGAAAGGAGTTTGGCTGATGGGTAGTTTTGGTACAAGACACCAAAACTACCCTAAGGCTGTAAGAAAATTTCCCAACCTAACCCTAACCCTAAGTGGATGATCTCATGTTTAAGTCTTCAAATGGTCTGTAGTTTGTATTTATAATGTTGGACAGGTGGGATGTGGATATACCGTATTTTCCGCACTATAAGGCGAACCTAAAAACCTTCAATTTCCTCAAAAACCGACAGTGAGCCTTATAATCCAGTGCGCCTTATATGTGGACCAATATTGAGCCACAACAGGTCTAACAGCTACTTCATTTTCACCCGTAGAAGAAGAAGCGCACAGTGCATGCTGGGATAGTTGTCAGAACGCTGGTTTGTTAATAAAGTTTGATAATACATTTAAAGAAAGGGGGGGGGGGAGAGAGACAGAGACTGTGGCAGCAGCATGTCGGTTGGTTTGTGTTACCCAGAAAGCAGTTGGGCACAATATGGCAACACCAACACTGAGTGAAACGACGACTGGGGCAGATACTGTATAAAGTACTCTGGGTTCACTTCTTTACAAATGTGGATGTGTAATAAGAGTCCAGATCAAATTGAAGCGTCTATTCTATGCGCCTTATACTCCGGTGCGCCTTATAGTGTGGAAAATACGGTAAATGTTGGTAAAACATCAAAACTGTGAATGTTTGCTCCTGCGATGGTTGCTGTTTTCAGTGGAGGTGACATTGAGAAGCAAAATGAAATGCATCACATCAAAGCCGTATGAAGTGAAAGTTCGAGCTGTCAGGAAGCTCCAGGCTCACATGCGAACCGTTCCAGCTCTCACATGCTGCTCGTCTGTTTGTGTTGGACCGACTGTTGCATTTGGACCAAGACGAAGAGTTCTGTCTGCTTACAGTTACGCTGTACACAGTTTTTGTTGATTTTATTTCAAATGGAAAATAAAAGCTGATCCAGATGGATTTCTTCTGGAGATACAAAGCTGTTTAAGGGGAAATCTGCATCATTTCCAACCTCTATGTGGAAAGTCTGGACTTTATCAGAGGACAGAAGACAACAGGGAATGCAATAGTTGGTTGTTTTGGTTAAAATAAATATTTTTAGGGGCAGTTTGAAGTTAAACATGTCCAAATTTTTGGTTGCAAACTAAGAAATCTTTGTGTTTTCTCCTTTCCTGCTCATTACTGAAAGTAAAAAAGTGATTTACTGGCGTCACCAGAGTAAAACAGGCGCTGTAAAAACCTTTCTGCTCGTGGATTTGTGTTTTTTTTACGTCAGTCAGCAGCATTTCCCCGTCTCTCCCTCCAGGTGTTTCGGACAGACTTCATCACGGCCATGAAGCTGCCGGACTCGGCCCAGCTCGGCCCAGACGACTTCTACGTTCTGTCCGACCCGTGGAGACAGGAGTGGGAAAAGGGGGTTCAGGTCCCAGCCAACCTGGAGGCCATCCCAGAACCCGTGGTCAGGTAGGATCTGATCGATACCCTCCAGGTTGTTGGGTTATTTACTCTGAGGTGACCTAAGAGCTTTACACGGTCAAGCCATGTGAGCAACCTGTTCCCCTCCTGGCCTGTGGGGGCGCTGCTGGAAACGACACAGAAACCTCTGGAGACACTGAGAGCAGCTTCCTTCTTCACCAGATGGGAACAAGATGGAGGATTTTAGTGTTGGAGGATTTAGGCTAAAGACCAGGAGCCATTTCTGCTGCTAGGGCTAAGCTAGCATGTTAGCTTTGGTTGTATTTACCCAGAATGCCCTGCGTTGCAGTCCACGTCCTGCTTTGGAGCTTGGCATTCACATTCAAACCTGTGGGGGCGCTGCACCAAGAACCACTGAAGGAAACGACAGTAAAACCTCTGGAGACACTGAGAGCAACTTCCTGCTTCACCATGGAAACAAGATGGAGGATTTTAGCGGTTGAAGGATTTTCTCTTTAGACCAGGAGCCATTTCTGCTGCTAGCGCTTGGCTAACACGTTAGCTTTGGTTGTATTTACCCAGAATGCCCTGCGTTGCAGTCCACTTCCTGCTTTTGGAGCGTCTCTGGTCCGCCTGGCGTTCACATTCAAACCAACCAGAGTTCACTTCAACCGAATTTAGACAGAGATTTGGGGGACCAGAGGTCAGAGGTCGGTTAGCGTTCACACCAAACCAACTGGATTTTCTAGACAAATGGACTGGAATTGGATTAAAACAGACGAAACAGGATTGGTGTGAATGCAGCTTTAATCCCACTTCCTGTTTAAGCCCCGGCTTCATTTGGGTGAAATTACCAAACACGCAGATATGGCACTGATCAGAGTCACATCTTGTAATATTCTGACTGCTACATGAGGGGAAGCAGGTTTGGACTCGAATCAGGCAGATACAGATGTTGAGGTGGCTGGCAGATGTGCCAACCGCTTGGCGGAGGAAGGCAGACCTTCCAGATCTCCCAGCAGCTGCTCCACATACCCATGTGGTTCCTCTCTGGCATTCGAGGAACTAATGAAAATGCTCAGACGAGCCGGTAATGCTGGAGGCCACACACTCAGATTCAGCTCTGGGAAGACGGAATGAATTTCCCAGAGAGATTCGGCTGAAAGTTTCATTCTTTTCACCGTCTGAAGACATGCAGGGTGGATTATAGCAGCATCTGTAAAACCTTTTCTATTTCATGGCACTTACTGTTTGCCAGCTGCAGGCAGTTTGAGCTGGTTTTTCTCTATGGGTTAAACATGGAACAGAGTTTCTGCAGGTGCAAAAACCAACTCCAAGCTGCTGATTATACTGAATTTTAAGATTTTTTAACAACTTTAAATGCTTGTTTTATACTTTTAAGGATGATCTGAGTCATTTATGAATAGCAAATATTGCTGGGCGATTTATTGCAATAAACGATAATACAGTTTTGAGAAAATTTTCAAATAATATAATGATAATAATGCAAGAACAGATTCTCAGCGATAATAAACATCTAATGAGCATTTAATTCTGGAACTGGAATACATTTTAAATATCCTGAATAAATAACACAACAAGTAAAATGAATTATAAAATCTCTAAAAACAAAATTATCCTTAAAAAAGATAAAGCACTAAACTGAAGACTTTTATCCAGTTTTTGGTTGAGAAATGATAAATTACTCTCAATGGAAATTATTGAGTTTGTTTTAATTTATCATGGGATTAATTGATTTACTGCTTATTTGTAATACAAACTCCTAATGCTAACAGGAGTTTGTATTAAGGTTTAATTCCTTGATTTCAATTCAAAGTTCCAGTTGCAGATTATTTCAGATAAAACATGAGGAAAATGTTTTAAATGAAATGTTTGTTTGTAACAGAAGCATGAAAAGGATGAAATGGATCTGATTTGTGATTTTCAGCGAAGCCTCGGTTCCTTTATGTTTTAATTCAGTTTTTCCTCCTCTCTTCATTAAATCATTACTAATCTACAAACTATTTGTTTCTGGACAGCAAGACTTCATTTTTAAAGTGTTGATCAATATTTCTACAGGTTGTTCCCAGTAGGCGGATAAATGGAAAACAGAAATGTTTACTGCAGATTACAAATATTTAAAATGAATTCATTTAGGGATGATGATCTGCTGCGTGAGAAACAATCAGCTAATTGGTCTTTAAGCCGCTTTTATTCATGTTTTCTTCATGAATTCAGCTAGATAAAACCGGTTGGGATAAATTGGTTTTTGTGATATGCTGCTATCAACAGTGTCCATTTTATTTAAGGTGCAATAAAATACAAGATGTTGAATAAACATCTTTTCTTCCAGAACCATCTGTTCTGCTTAAATCACTGTCATGTCGTTGCACCATCTGGAACAGAGGAATAAATATGGAATAAGGTTTTAGGGTTTTACAGGTTTGGATGAAAATAGAAACAAAGTTCGGAGAAATATTTGCACACTGGACCATCGACTGTTTGTGGTTCAGTGATTCACCTGTTTTCATTTAACCACAAATTATTCATAGAAAATCCACCTGATCATGTTTTTCCTCTTTGTTCCTTAAGTCGGAGTGTTTATTTTGAAATTGAGATACCATTCGATAGCCTGACCATCTGGGGTTGAAAGGTTAACGCTCCTAAATCTGGAGTTAGGCATCTGACTTTACCTTCACCAGCGCAGACTGAGCACTTGCATAGTGTAACACGAGATCAACTGGAGTTGTTTTGAGTATTGGTGCTAAGGTACAGTCCAAGTTGTTTCAATCTTAAGGTTCATTAACATCCGCCCAGTTTGGTTGGTTTGGTGTGAACACTAACTGACCTCTGACCTCTGGTCCTCCAAACCTCGGTCTGGGTTTAGTTGAAGTGAACTCTGGTTCGGTTTGAATGTGAACGCCAAGCGGACCAGAGACGCTCCAAAAGCAGGAAGTGGACTTCAGTGCAGGGCATTCTGGGTAAATCCAACCAAAGCTAACATGCTAGCCTAGCGCTAGCAGCAGAAATGTCTCCTGGTCTTTAGCCTAAATCCTCCAACTGCTAAAATCCTCCATCTTGTTTCCATGGGGAAGCAGGAAGTTGCTCTCAGTGTCTTCAGAGGTTTTAGTGTCGTTTCCTCCAGTGGTTCTTGGTGCAGCGCCGCCACAGGCCAGGAGGGGAACAGCTGGATTGATCAGAGCAGCTGGAGGAAGAACCACATGGCTCAAATGTTTCCGTTTTGGTTTCTAATCAAACCGACTCTGTGTGAAAACATCCTTAGATGCTTAAAGACACATAATTCACTGAAATCCATGTATTCATAAGCTGCAGGAAAGTACGGCGGCTGAGCAGATCTCATCCTGTTCTTCCTCCTCTTCATCCCTCGTCCCTCATTTTAGTTGTGCTGGAGGCGCTGACACATTTCTCTGCTTCTATTTTTTTGTGTGTGTAATGACATAATCTCTAAAAATTGTGGAAGAGGAAAAGAGCTCCGGGCTCCGTCTGTCTTTGACACAATCGCTCACATTTCTCCATATTTGGTTCCATATCTTGGTTATTGAGAGGCTTTGAATGGGAAACGCTGTTTTACTTTTTCTGCATGATTCATTGAGAGGAGAAGAGATTCTCTGCTGCCTCTTTGCCCTTCACTGTTCCTGTTTTTTTACCCTTTCCTACTCTCTGCCCTTCATCTCCATTTATTATCTGTCCTCTCCCCACCGGCTTCCCGTTGCTCTTCCTCATCTCTCCTCCTCTCTTGTCCATGTTATCACTTTCTCTCCACCTGCACCTTCCCTCCTCTCTGTCTTTCTCTGGATCTTGGTTTTTGTGGGGGCTGAGTGAAAATAATTAGCTGTTGCATAACACTGAGCAGGACTGCGCCGGTGATTCGACAGCTTCTGTCTCCAGGGACAACTCTGAACCAGAGATGGAAATAATTACATACACGCATGAGAAGATGTGCCCTTTTTCTCAAAACTAATGGAATCTGTCTTGGGGTTTTATTATACATTTCTCCATTTCAGCCCCTGGCAGAGCTGCTGAATGTGTTGTCGGGCTTCGGTCGGCTTTGGCTTTGCACATGGAAAGAATGAAATGCAGTAAATAAAATAATGTGTTTTTCCTGTAGTTCATGTGTTAAACAGTGAAGTGGATGATGTTTATGAGGCATGAAGCTCCCAGCAGGCTGAAATCACCAGATAACCAGATGGACTTTGTGGTCGACACTAGGGCTGTATAATAATATATATCGATATTTTCTTCCCTAGAAAACAATCGATATTCATCCTTAAGTATCGTAACGTCCAACTGTCACCTTGTTCCCTCACTGCTGGCTTCACCAGGTCATCAGGCTTAGAGTGATTCCTTCAGATGTTCAGGTTAAAAAGGTATCAAACTATTCAGAGCAGGAACTTGGTTCACTTTATTTACTTTACTAATGCATGTCAGCTACAGTTTGGACTGTTTCAACTAAAAGAAACATGTTTTCTCTCCACTTCTTTGATTCATTTTGTCCAGCTGTCCACTTTAAGCCTGTGTCCAACCAGAACCAGGTATTGTGTAGTTGGAGCTTTTAATCAGTTTCAGTTAAATTAATTCAGTCCAACTTTATAACAGTCACAAAATGTCACCAAAATCACTCTGTCCCTCTGAAATCATTCAGAAAATCACAAAAGTGTATTGAACTGTATTGTTGGCTGAATATCGCGATGTATATCGTATCTGAGCAAAATATCGTGTATCGCATCGTGAGATTATTGTATCACTAGTCGACACCAGTGATTTATGCTGCGGTCAGCATTCTGGCGGCTCTGATGCAGAACCTGGTTCTGAAAGGCATGTGAGGAATGCAGAGCGTTTGGTGAACTGCCTCAGCGCAGGCGTCAGCGTCACAAAGACAGGATGCTAGCTAGCTAGCTAGCTTTAGCAAAGCTTTCTGAGAAATAGTTACTGAGGAAGACGGACTGAGTGTGATCACGTTGAGCAGGAGGGAACCTGGTGGGATTCTCACTAAAACCTGGAACTTCTTTCACAAGAATGAATTTTCTGGGACATTTTCTGTGTGAATGCATTCATAAACACATTAGGTTTTGTTTAAGCTACACATGTAATACAGCTGCATACACTGATAAACAGAAGAAACCGTTAAACTGTCTTTGTACTGCATATCATTTAAGTCACTGTTAGATTCTAACTTTTATTATCTAGAAATATAGACAAAGTAGATCAACTACTGAAGGAAACGACACAAAAACCTCTGACAGCCACTTCCTGTTTCACCAGATGGAAACAAGATGGAGGAATTTAGCGGCTGGAGGATTTCTCTTTAGTCTTTGGCTGAAGACCAGGAGACATTTCTGCTGCTAGCGCTAGGCTAGCATGTTAGCTTTAGTTGTTTTTACCCAGAATGCCCTGCACTGTAGTGCACTTCCTGCTTTGTGTTCACATTTGCATCTAAACTGAACCAGAGTTCACTTCAGCCGAACGCAGACCGAGGTTTGGAGGACCAGAGGTCAGAGGTCGATTAGCGTTCACGCCAAACAAATGAACCGGACTTTGACTAGGCAGACAGACTGGATTAAAGCGGACTGAACAGGACTGCTGTGAATGAACCTTTAATCTCTGAGTCAAAACTTGAAGAACTAAAGTTGCTTCAACTAAAAGACACGGTGTGCTTTAGCAGAAAGACAGCAGACACATTCTCGGTGTTTAGTTTCCGTCTGAACTCATGTTTTCATACTAGACAATCATAATTCAATTAGTTGCTTTATTTATACTGTTGCTATTTATGGACACCAACATGACTATCACTCCTGGCCGGCCTGTTTTAAGGCCAAACCCAGTGAGATCCGTCAGTTTGTGTAATGAGCCTCCGGTGTCGACTCTGGATGGTTTCCAGTGGTTTAGTTGACGTGTTTGTGTGAAGGTTTGGATCCAGGTCCGACCACAGCGTTCAGACGGAACAGGAGATGCTGACAGGATGTAAAGCCGGGAGATGTGACTGATTAAACGGTTTCTTTTTGTTCATCTCTGCGACACACAGACTTTCACCGGGTTGTAGAGTAATAAGCTCACAGACTAAACGGAGCCTGGGGAACTAAGATAGATAGAGCTTGAAAAGTGGAAAACTGCAGGATGGTGAAGGTGGAGGATTGTCTAAATGTCATGCATTGCGAAGCTTCAGCTATATTTAAAATCGAAGAAGAAAACCGTGACATTTGGAGAATCGCTGGCCGTTTTTCTCCCCCGTTGCTCTTCTTATTCCGTGACTTGAATTGGGTTTATCATCTACTGGAATCTCATTTCCTGTTGGAGGTGGAGGAGCTGGCTGGAACCGATTGTTTTTAGTTCAGACATTTTTAAAGGAGTTAGCTTAACATTAGCCTGGTTTTGTTTTGGGATCATTTTCCTGTTGGAACAACAAACCGTCCAGGTTTCACGTAGTTTTTCGTCACCAATGAGAACATCGTTCAAAGCACAGGAGCTTTTTGGCAACGCAGCAGAACCTCAGCATGATGCAGCCACCACCATGCTGAGGTAGATGGTCCAGTTCTGGGCGATTTGAAAACATAAACTCCCCGCTCATAAAAAATTTGTTCCATATTCTCAATCGGGTCAGTTGGTCAAAATCAGAATAAAACTAAGCAAAGAGTCAAACTGAATCCAGTCAGAATATTCTAGTTGAAACATTTTTCTGATTATTTGTCTATGTAAGCGAGCACATCGTGTGGATCACCGTGAATCACCGTGTGGATCACTGTGGATCACTGTGTGAATCACCGTGTGGATCACTGTGTTCACTGTGGATCACCGTGTGGATCACCGTGAATCACTGTGTGGATCACTGTGTTCACTGTGAATCACCGTGTGGATCACTGTGTGGATCACCGTGAATCACTGTGTGGATCACTGTGTTCACTGTGGATCACTGTGTGGATCACCGTGAATCACTGTGTGGATCACTGTGTTCACTGTGGATCACTGTGTGGATCACCGTGAATCACTGTGTGGATCACTGTGTGGATCACCGTGAATCACTGTGTGGATCACTGTGTGGATCACTGTGTTCACTGTGGATCACCGTATGGATCACCGTGTTCACTGTGAATCACCGTGTGGATCACTGTGTTCACTGTGGATCACTGTGTGGATCACTGTGAATCACCGTGTGGATCACCGTGTGGATCACCGTGAATCACTGTTTGGATCACTGTGGATCACTGTGTGGATCACTGTGTGGATCACCGTGAATCACTGTGTGGATCACTGTGTGGATCACTGTGTTCACTGTGGATCACCGTATGGATCACCGTGTTCACTGTGAATCACCGTGTGGATCACTGTGTTCACTGTGGATCACTGTGTGGATCACCGTGAATCACTGTGTGGATCACTGTGTTCACTGTGGATCACTGTGTGGATAACTGTGGATCACCGTGTGGATCACTGTGTGGATCACTGTGCTCACTGTGGATCACTGTGTGGATCACCGTGTGGATCACCGTGTGGATCACCGTGAATCACTGTGTGGATCACTGTTCACTGTGGATCACCGTGTGGATCACTGTGTGGATCACCGTGTGGATCACCGTGTTCACTGTGGATCACCGTGTGGATCACCGTGAATCACTGTGTGGATCACTGTGGATCACCGTGTGGATCACCGTGGATCACTGTGTGGATCACTGTGTTCACTGTGGATCACCATGTGGCTCACCGTGAATCACTGTGTGGATCACTGTGTTCACTGTGGATCACCGTGTGGATCACCGTGTTCACTGTGAATCACCGTGTGGATCACCGTGTGGATCACCGTGAATCACTGTGTGGATCACTGTGTTCACTGTGGATCACTGTGTGGATCACCGTGAATCACTGTGTGGATCACTGTGTTCACTGTGGATCACTGTGTGGATCACTGTGGATCACCGTGTGGATCACTGTGTGGATCACTGTGCTCACTGTGGATCACTGTGTGGATCACCGTGTGGATCACCGTGGATCACTGTGTGAATCACCGTGTGGATCACCGTGAATCACTGTGTGGATCACTGTTCACTGTGGATCACCGTGTGGATCACCATGTGGATCACTGTGTGGATCACCGTGTGGATCACCGTGTTCACTGTGAATCACCTTGTGGATCACTGTGGATCACCGTGTGGATCACCGTGGATCACTGTGTGGATCACTGTGTTCACTGTGGATCACCATGTGGCTCACCGTGAATCACTGTGTGGATCACTGTGTTCACTGTGGATCACCATGTGGATCACCATGGATCACTGTGTGAATCACCATGTGGATCACTGTGTTCACTGTGGATCACCGTGTGGATCACCATGTGGATCACCGTGGATCACTGTGGATCACCATGTGGATCACCGTGGATCACGTCTGATTTCTACACAATATTAGCCAGTACAGCTGTTGGTGATTCTTTGTAAATCCACTTCTTACGGCCCGATGAAGCCAGTTTTGTATTTCCACTGCGAATCCACTGACATTCAGCCAAACCATGTCGACCATTTAAAAAAGACGTTGTCAGTTATTGGCATAAGGACAAACTATTCTGTTCCTTCCTTGGAGAAATGACTCAGAAACTCTTCCTGTCTGAAACAAAGACAGTTAACAACACCTGGAACAAATATGACATTTGTTTTTTCCCCTTGCCAGCGTAACTGATGAAGAGAAACGTGCAGCTAAAGGTCATGACAGAAGCACTGATTCACAGCCACTAATCACAAGCATAAGAAACAGAATCGGACGCCTGAAAAGTCCCTCAGGACTCTGAACCGCCTGCTGCCTTCGCCCTGAATCCTCACTGAACGCCGGCTGCACGTTTCCAAAATAATGGCCTCTGCAGCATCTGGAACAGTCCCGGCGCTGCCCTCTAATCTTTCCAAAACAGCTAATAAAGTGACTAAGTGTAGCTTCATCGGCGTCATCCTGCACCAGGTCGATGAGTCCACAGCAGCTAATAGTTTCCACACGCTGGTTTGTATCCCGACACTCTGGATTCCTGTCCAGCAGCAGTTAGATGGATGAACAAACATCCAACAGTCTGTTTTGCACATATGTGCTGCATGTTGCTCTGGGATTTGCTGCCTGGATGGATGACCTGCAGACTGAATACTGTAAATATGTGGAGGAGCAGATGGTTCGGATAAACGCTCGGCGTTCGGCGCTTCTCGGACTGATGGTTCAACCGAGCCACAGCAGCGGCTGATTGGAGGTCACACTGCTGGTGTTTGGTTGTTGAGTTAGCAGGAGGCTAACATGTGGGGACAGGAGGAAGTCGGCTGCTTTCAAAAACATAACATGTTTGCAGAATTTAAATTATGCAGCACAGCAGCACAGCTTGCTCCATTTATTTACTTTCAGGGAAACGATTCAAAGTAGCTTCTCCAGTTGTTGAGGATTTGTGGACAATGTCTTTAGATTGTTGACTTTCTCAGCTTACATCATTTATTAAGCAATGCCTGAAAGTGATGCTTAGGAAATATGAAAGGCATTGAACTTAAAGCTGCCTCAGCAGAAAGCACATCAGTCAGATCCTCATTAACCAACTTGTTGGTGGTAAAAACTAAGGATATCCTCATTTATCTGTGCTGATTTCTTTAATTTTGGTTGATCGGCTGACGCGTCCATGGAGCCGATCTTTTCTACCTCAGCTCAGGTCTGAAGATCTGTCCTCTGCTCTGCAGTGAGATGTCCGACGGTCCAAACGTTTGGAGTTAGCAACACTGTTAACCAATCAGCAGCTTCTTTATTTAGCAACATGGCAGATAAAAATACTGGTATCTTTTGGTTTAGCTGCTTTTTATGGTTTGCAGATAAAATATTCCCTGGCAAAGTCCAGATGTTGAACTGGAAACCAGTGAAAAACTAACAAAAGCACAAAGAAAATCTGAAAGTGCTTCAAAATGTCTGAGTGTAATTTAATAGACTGAAAGAAAGTCCGTCTCCTTGGAAGGAAAAACACTGTAAAGACTCGAGGAATGAGCCAACCTCCTGTGCTGTAATGTAAATAAACGCTGACCTCCTGCTCAGAGCTGCTGGACTTCAGCGATTCCACTGAATAATGGCGTTTAGTGTTCACAGATTCACATTTACACAAACATTACAAAGATATGAATTATTTACTTGTTGAGCTCACATGTGAGATAATCTCCTGGATGTTTGGTCTGAATCTCAGCTGCAGCAGATAAACTGCTGAATAAGGGTTTCAGTCCATCTTGACCCTACGACCTTCTATCCAGACTTGGACGAAGCTCTGACTGCCGTTCTGATGGATTTTGTTGCTTTTAAAGCCAAATCTGCCTGCAGGATCTCGTCTCCGATGCAGGAACCACAAGCCGGTTCGGTTTCTCCGGGGCAGCAAACCGACCAAATGTTCTTCAGCCTGAGGAGCCAAACCGGGTCTGTCTGTTTGTCCAAGAAATAGTGACGCGTTACAGTGACAAATCGGTTCTGATCCGTTTCATTAGGAAAAGGGTTTAACGAACCGACTGCTGGACTAAAGGGAACCGAGTTCCCAGGATTCATCTGGGTTCTTCTGACTCGGAAATGTCGTTGGGCCAAAACCCAACCTAAAACTAAATGACGTATCCGGATGTCCAGAACTTGACGGGGTTTTTACGATGGTGTATTGGGATCACTGTGGAAGGAAAAAACTATCTGATTACAAATGAAATGTCTCCAAATTTGTTTCATGTTTGATTAGCTGGTCTCTGAACTGCTCTGGATATAAACTGACAGTTTTTTCTCCTTTTTCAGAAAACATTTGCATGGATTCCAGCCAATAATAACTAAGAGCATCAAAATGCAGCGGCACGGCTAAAGCAGTGCTAGGCTAACAGTTTCGCCATGACAGTTCCTATTTTTTGCCTCATTAATGTTTTCTGCTTACACAGTAAAAATGCCGGTGTTGAATTAACACCCAAAAGTGTCTATATGTGTCCAAGTCAGCTGGTGTTAAAGTAACACTTTTGAAAGTGTTAAAAGATTGACACCCATTTTTTTTGTCAAATTAACTTTAGTCTATAAACTGAAATGAGTTTAATAAAAGTTAAACTTTATATTTCTGTGTCTTGTTTTGAATATTTTCCACTGGATTTGATTATATTGACACCTTGTGGGTCAATTATTTACTTTTTTAACACCTCATCATGTTTTGTGATCAACACTACACTGATGTTACTTTTAACATATTTTAACTCCAACACTGTTGTAATTTTAATGTGACACTCTGTGGTGTTGAATTTAACACCAGCTGACTTGGACACATATAGACACTTTTGGGTGTTAATTCAACAACAACATTTTTACTGTGTATGTTTAATGGACACAAAATCAGAAGGTCCTAAAAGCGATTCCACCTGCCTCTCTCTTGCAGGAAATAACATTTTCTGGTCAACAAGATGCACAAATTGGTTTAGCAGAGTCTTTGTGAGAACGATTTCTAGAGGCATCAACTCGAACCTTTTCTCGACTCCACAGATTGAAAACCAGCTGCTGATTGGCTGCAGTGTGTCTTACATGCATCCAGTTCTCTGTCCAGAGCCTTTATGTTCTGGACAACGACCCGACGACTTTGGCTGACCTCTGCAGAGAGACGAAGCCAACTGGATGACAGGTTTTTTTTGTGGCAGGCTGACTTTCTAACCGCAGTGACTGACTGGTTTTGGTGAATGAGTCAGTCCCAGTTAGACTCGCTCAGCCTCAGCTGGCTCCAGTTTTACTTTTCACTTACTGAGGGTAAGTTTTTTGTGTTTTCGGAGCTGTTAAAAAGACTTGAGACTGAAATATGACAGCTTGTGCCTCCAGAGATGGCGGTTGGTTTTAACGTGTTTAACTTTTATTTGACCAGAGAACTGCAGTTTGGGATCTCAGACAAAGAAAATCATTTAAACTCTTGACCAAAGATGATGAATTCACCTGAGTAGTTGGATAATTTATTATCTCTTTAATTCAGGGCTGGCCAAACGTTTTGCACCAAGGCCCTAAATGCAACAAGTTGGAAGTATTCAGGGGCCAATATTTCCTTTTTCCCCAAAATAAAAACTCAAAAATATAATGATTTCTTTTTTCTTTTTCACCAAAACGGCAAATAAAACATTTTTACGTTTTAATAGTTTTACGTTTGCCTGAACATTTAGAGTCACTTAACATTTTGGATTTATTATTTTCAGTTTTTTAAAAGTCTATAAAATGTTTTTAGTTTATTTCCAGTAACAAAAATGTGAATTTTCTCCTGCAAACGTTGCTGTTTTTTAGGATACTGAAGTCGCTAAATGTTTTTGAGATAAGAAAAGAACAAATTGTTGTTGTACTTTAATTGTTCAGTCTAAGAAGATAAAAACTTTCCATGATAAAAACTGCATTACAAAACGAGTCGGGAGGCCATGTTCTTGAGTTGCATTCAGGGGCCACACAAAACCCACCCAAGGACCCCAAACGGCCCCTGGCCCACCCTTTTTGCCCCAGCCGTGGTTTAATTGCACTGAAGGAGGAGTAAGAGTGTGTGGCCTGTTGTGCAGGGGGCTGTTCTGACTGGATCAGCATGAAACCCTAGAATGAGTCGTAGTTCCTACGAAGCATCGCTGAATTTGGGCTCATAAAACCTGCAGCTCCTCTGATCCGGCTGATCAGAGCCGTTTGGTTCAGCAGCATCTGGACCAATCACCTCCGCAGAAACAACGGAAAGAAAAGACTCTGAACAGACTCTGATCCGTCCTGTTTGTGCCAGCAGCCCCGGTTTAATAAAACCAGCATCTATAAAACATCCTTTCTCAGCTTCTTTGGGGGTCACGCCGTTTTCCTCACAGGCGTTTTTCTGCAGCAGCTGTGTGTTATTTCTCTGCCAGTCCATCTGTCAGTGTGTGTTTCCGTACAGCTGCATCCTCCGGCTGGTTGTTGGGGAAACTGTCGGCTTTAACAGGCGCATTAGGGAGCCGCTGGTTCCCCAACCGGTCACTTCAGGCTGCGTTCACACTGCAGCCTGAAGTGACCCAAATCCGATTTTTTGGCAATTCTGATTTTTTTCCCAGGCTGTTCACACTGCCAGTAAATGGACCTGTATGTGTTCTGCAGTGTGAACGGGCAAACGCAGTAGAGGGCGCTATAGCGTCATCGTTCTCAGTGTTCTGCCAACCGCCATAAAGAGAAGAAGAGCTCAGTGTTTAACATGGAGGCTAACGGTGGAGCTTAGCTACATATTTGAAGTTGTTGTCCAACCAGAGCAACATATTAACAACTTAATCATCATTATAGTCCATCATGGTTGTTGTTTTTCTTCCCATATCAGGACCCAGAATAGTGAGATTTGTTGAGAATCAGTGACGTTCAGTTCGGATGAATGAGACCTGGATGTTATGGTCACATTTGAATCGGATCCGTATCGGATATGGGTCACATTCTAAAAGAATCAGACCTGAGCTGTTCACACTGCCATGAAAAGATCAGATACAGGTCGCATTATGTCAGAAACATCCGAACTGGGTCACTTCAGGCTGCAGTTTGAACGCAGCCTTTGACCCAACCGCGTCCAGGAGCGTAAACGGTCCCAACGGCGGCTCGTCTCCCACTGGACTGCAAGGCTGAACAAAAATATCCGATTGATTACGACGGAGTGGAGAGGTGGCAGTAGAAGAAACGGCTAGATGCATTTAAATTCAGTTTGATTGGACGACTGTCAGCTGTTTTCACCCAGTTAAACCTGATGTGACAAAAAATCACGATTTTCATCTACTGTGATTCAGAATCGATGTAAAATGTCCTAAAATCTACTTTAACAGGGACATATTTGGACATTTTTCTCTTGGCAATAAATTAATGTTTTATAGTGTATGGAAAATGACGTTTTCCCATAAAACCTGCTCATTGCCTAGCAACCCCAGCTGATCTCCGGCGTTTGGTCACCTGGTTTTCCCGCTGCATGTGCTCTACATACAGAAACCACCTGCTGCATTCTGGTTGGTTGTGCAGGAGGCGCCACTAACGCTTTTCAAAGATGTACGGTTGTATAATTGCTCATCTGTTTACACTCACAGCTGAAAACAACTGCAAACGTTGAGTTGTCGGGCAAAAAGCAGACTGGAGTAGATGCAGCAGAAATCCTTCAAACAATAAAAAAGGATCTTTAATCAAATAGTGAGATAGTGAAAGATTTCCAGCTCAGTCAGCAGACTGAGTAAAGCTGCAGAGTTTTAAACTGAAACCAGAGCAAGATGCATTCAAGGTCAGAGCAGCTGTAAGTGCCTCTAATACTTTACAGAGCAAACACAATAACCTCTAACATTAATATAATAATGCCGGATGGATCAGTGAGTTTATTCCTCCTCATAAAACACTGAATTACCTCTCAGCAGCAAATCAAGGCTCCATCTGGAGGCTTGGGAAGCTTCTCGCTCTCTGGATGGTCGTGGCCTGAAGGTTACAGCATGTAGGGAGTAAATGGAGCTCAGAAAGAGGCAACGATTTACCAGGACGACCCAAATGACTGGAACATCAAACAGAAATCATCTGATTGAAAGGTTTTTTTCTGCCGATACTGATACCGATCACTATTATGTTTTTTATCATAAACACTACGTTACATTATGTGCAAAAAGGAACCATGAATTCACCTTAATTTAGACAAAAATTGTTTTTAATAACTTTTTCCAAGAAGAAAACTAAACAAAACAGGCATTGTGCAAATTGAACTGCTATCAATAATACTTATCTTTAACAGACTGATAACATATGAGGCTCTGAAGAGGCTAAATAATGCAAAGAGCCAAAATAAAACCTCTCAACATTGACAAAAAATTCAAGTATAAAACTTAACATTCAAAGGCAAAAACAGGATCAATAAACAATCCAGAGTTACTGAATGAAAACTTCCTGTTAGCATAGCGGCTAGCTGGTTACTGCTGTTCTGATTGGCTGTTTCTGACTGAGCGGAGTAACAGGGAGGAGATGATTATTTTTTTAGAGATTATCTGTCTCATGTTAGGACAGAGAAAGTTTTAATACGTATGTAAAATGTATTTTTTAGGTTAGATGCTGCAGCTTTAAACAGGTTCGGTGTGAGAGTCACTACCAGGTGGAGCAGAAGCGGCTCTAGTGTCAAATATTACTAAAAAATATTACTAAATATTAAATATTACTACCTGTAGCGGAGCAGCGGTTCAACAGCAGAACCAGCGTCTTACATAGCAGCTCCAAGACTTAAATCATTTTACAGGTTATTAGTTTATCTTTCTGACCTCATGCTAATCCGGTGAGTGTTTGTAGCTGTGCTGCTTTACCTGCTGTCTGATCCTCCATGTCTTTTTACTGCACTGAGCCTCGATGTAGCCAAACTCCGTCATTGTTTTTATGTCTATTAGCTTCGTTGTGTTGATGCATTTTGATCTGCTTCTATTTTCCGCTGCAACACGCAAACGTCCTCATTCACTCAGTGGTTATAGTTACACATCGCTTAGCATTTGTTGCTGAAGGAAAGACGAGACCAGCTGGACAGACAGGCTGGGAAATGAGAAGCAGGTGATCAGTATCGGTAACAGAGACAATGATGGCCGATCACCGATTTCACAAAATTGGCCGATTATGATCGGTGACCGATCGATCGGCTCACCTCTAGTTTTTGTTCTCATTATTTATTGGTGCGTCTTTATCTCATCTCAGCAGAAGTTAAAACTAAAATAAGCAGCAGACGTCTTCCTGCTTTTCACTCCTTCGTTCTCATTTCCCAGCAGTTGCTGCGTTGTTAGGCAGAAAGTTCATCTGAGATCTGAAGAAGGTGCAAAATTAAAGCAGGCGGGAGAAAATTATTGAGAGGATAAAGGAGGAAACGTGTTGATGCTGCTGCAACTGGGGGAATAAGTAAACAAGCGGAGGAGTGGAGCGGCACAGCGTCTTCTGGGAACGACGGAGAAAATAGCTGGACGGAAAGCAGAGCTTCAGCAGCGGCGCCTCCTTCATCTCCCTGTCTGCTGCTTTCTGCTGTTTGTGGGTTTAATCGAAGCTTCAGGCAGAGAAACGAAGCAGAGGGAATAAATCTCAGAAGACGTCATGCAGGAGGTCCAGCTACGGAGAAACTACTCATCCAAACATCCTGGCAGCTTTCAGCGCGAACGAGGCTCGTTTCACATCCAATTCAGAGAGAGTTGGGATCGATTATTGACGATTAATCGATTAATCAGATCAATAAATGGCAGAATTTTTATTTAAAATCATCAATGCTTTTTATACAATATTAGAAATGCATAAAAATATGCAAATAGACGATTTAATTCATTTTACTGAGTCTGTAAACTCCAGGTCAGTCAGTAAGAGAATTGATATTTTATTGCCTAAAATTTAATTTTTAATGTATGTTTGATTATTTGTAGCAAGGTTTTGTTTTAAATGCAGAAAGTCCTTTTTTACAGTTTCAACATTGTTGCTGCTCAGTGGTCTTTTACTGAATCCACTTATCAATCGATTAGTAAAGTAGTTGACGATTATTTCAATAATCGATTATTGTAATAATTCAGAAATTACAAAGTTTTATATTTTGTCAGGAATTAGAGAAACAGTTTAAAAACGACCCTTCAGTTTGTTCATGTGAAGGTTTGTGTGGAAAGTTGCTTTGAGGCAGCAAAGTGATCCATAGATCAGTGGATCAGTAGTGATCAGCACCTGCTAAGGTTGTGAAATAATATCGATATCACGATATATATCGATATTTTCTTTCCTAGAAACAAATCGATATTCATCCTTAAGTATCGTAACGTCCAACTGTCACCTTGTCCTCACTGCTGGCTTCACCAGGTCATCAGGCTTAGAGTGATTCCTTCAGATGTTCAGGTTAAAAAGGTATCAAACTATTCAGAGCAGGAACTTGGTTCACTTTATTTACTTTACTAATGCATGTCAGCTACAGTTTGGACTGTTTCAACTAAAAGAAACATGTTTTCTCTCCACTTCTTCTTTGGTTCCACTTTGTGTGTCCAACCAGAACCAGGTATTGTGTAGTTGGAGCTTTTAATCAGTTTTCAGTTAAATTAATTCAGTCCAACTTTATAACAGTCACTAAACGTCACCAAAATCACTCTGTCCCTCTGAAACCTGTCAGAAAATAGCAAAAGTGTATTGAATTGTATCGTTTGCTGAATATCGCGATATGTATCGTACGTGGGCAGAATATCATGTATCGTATGGTGAGACTATCGTACCAGTGCAGCCCCAACACCTGTGGCCTGTTTTTCCAGAGCAGCTCATGTTTTCAGCAGCTCTGACGTCTGCAGGTTCATGGTGGCCGTTTGAAGTGCTGGTGGGTTTTACTGGAAGTGTGTCAGACAGGAAAGGAATGCAGGAAGAGGGGGGGTGTGTGTGTGTGTGTGTGTGTGTGTGGGGTGTGGTGTGTGTGTGTGTGTGTGTGTGGGGGTGTGTGTGTGTGTGGTGTGTTGTGTGTGTAGAGATGCACAGAAATGGGACTGGGTTTGTCTCCTTATGTTTACATACAGTTTGTTTTTCTGTCTGTGTGTGTGGTTTCCCAAAGTTACCCCTCCCCTGGTCTTTATTTGCCCCTCAGGGTTTTATTTGCCCCTCTGATGGTAAAGGTTTCGCTCTCGGCTCTACATAGAGATGCATCCAGAGTAAATGTGAAACTTCTGTCTGGATCCTGAAGCCTCAAAGTTCCTCTGAGAAACGACCAGATCCAGGTTTTGTGTAGTTTCCACACAGTTGGATCCGTTTCTCAGCCAGCAGGAAACCAGGAGCTTCTCTGGTTTCCATGGGGACCAAATGTCACAAACCTGAACGTGTTTTATTGGGATTTTATGATTGTCGGGAATTTCATCACATTTCCCAGGTTTGGATGAATGTGGAAAAATTTCCTTCCAGGATTTATTCTGCCTTTATTTCTTCTATACTTTCTTTTCCTTTCTTTGTTTGTTTGTTTGTTTGTTTCTTTCTTTCTTTCTTTCCTTCTTTCTCTTTACTTCCTTCCTTCCTTCTTTCCTTCTTTCTCTTTCCTACCTTCCTTTTTTCCTTCCTTCCTACCTTCCTTCTTTTTTCCTTCTTTCCTTGCTTCCTTCCTTCCTTCTTTTGTTCCTTCCTTCCTTCTTTCTTTCTTTCTATTTCATTCCTTCCTTCCTTTCTTTCACTTTCCTTCCTTCCTTCCTTCCTTCCTTCTTTCTTTCTTTCTATTTCATTCCTTCCTTCTTTCTTTCTTTCTCTTTCCTTCCTTGCTTCTCTTCCTTCCTTCCATCCTTCTTTCTCTTTCCTTCTTCCTTTCTTTCTTCTTCTTTCTCTTTCTTTCCTTCCTTCTTTCTCTTTCCTTCCTTCCTTTCTTCTTTCTTTCTCTTCTCTTTCCTTCCTTCCTTCTTTCTCTTCCTTCTTTCCTTCCTTCTTCCTTCTTTCCTTCCTTCTCTTCCTTCCTTCTTTCCTTCCTTTCTTCCTTCCTTCTTTCTCTTCCTTCCTTCCTTCCTTCTTTCTCTCTTTCTTCGGATGTGTGGACAAACTGATACATTTTTAAGTATTTTGACTTTTTATCCACATGAAAACTAACATTATCACTGAAGTGGAGATTTGATTGCTAACAGGAAGTTGAAGGATCTGATTGGCTAACACTGGTTTTAGTTTAGCGCTGCGCTGCCCCCTGTGGGTCAGGCATGTTTAAAACATTTGTTTCTTTTTCGTTAATCTCTTTCTTCTATTTCTTTTTGTGACTTTAAGCATCTCCTCCTCCAACATTATTATCCGCGTTGGGATTTCTTTTGCTTTTTCTCTGAGAAACTCTGGTTTTTCCTGTATTTACCTTTGTGACACATTTTGCCATAAATCCTCATTAACACGTTGTTTGTTTGTGCTAATTAAACTAATCTCCACTAATGAACTGCTGCTGGTAAAAATGCAAAGCTTTGCAACTGCAGCAGGCTGCAGATTTTGGGAGTAATTGCTTGAGAAATGTCAATTTAGATAAACAATAATAATTAAAAATAAGAGAGTAGAAGGAAAGAAAACCTGTAGCGTTGGCAAAAAGAGAAACCGCCGACGGCAAAGCTGGAGGGAGAGACAGACAGCCGAGCAAATAACTCTGGACTCTGGATGGCTGAGGAAACAGTGGAGGAACCGACTGAGGAACCGACTGAGGAATCGACTGAGGAATCGACAGAGGAAACGACAGAGGAACCGGCAGAGGAACCGACAGAGGAATCGACAGAGGAAACAAACTGAGGAAACGACAGAGGAACCGACTGAAGAAACGACTGAAGAAACGACAGAGGAACCGACCGAGGAACCGACCGAGGAACCGACTGAGGAAACGACCGAGGAAACAACCGAGGAAACAACCGAGGAAACGACAGAGGAACCGACTGAAGAAACGACCGAGGAAACGACCGAGGAACCGACCGAGGAAACAACCGAGGAAACAACCGAGGAACCGACTGAGGAGCCGACTGAGGAAACGACCGAGGAACCGACCGAGGAAACGGACCGAGGAAACGACAGAGGAAACGACAGAGGAAACGACCGAGGAAACGACCGAGGAAACGACCGAGGAAACGACAGAGGAACCGACCGAGGAAACGACGGAGGAACCGACTGAGGAACCGACTGAGGAACCGACTGAGGAACCGACCGAGGAACCGACAGAGGAAACGACCGAGGAAACGACGGAGGAACCGACTGAGGAACCGACTGAGGAACCGACTGAGGAAACCGACCGAGGAACCGACAGAGGAAACGACCGAGGAAACGACCGAGGTAACGACAGAGGAAACGACAGAGGAACCGACAGAGGAAACGACAGAGGAAACGACTGAGGAAACGACAGAGGAAACGACAGAGGAAACGACAGAGGAAACGACAGAGGAAACGACTGAGGAAACGACGGAGGAACCGACTGAGGAACCGACTGAGGAAACCGACTGAGGAAACACGAGGACGACGAGGAAACCGACGAGGAAACGACCGAAGGGAAACGACGAGGAAACGACCGAAGAGGAAACGACAGAGGAAACGACAGAGGAACCGACAGAGGAAACGACAGAGGAAACGATGAGGAAACGACAGAGGAAACGACAGAGGAACGACAGAGGAAACGGCGAGGAAACCGACGACGAGGAACCGACCGAGGAACCGACCGAGGAACCGACGAGGAAACCGACCGAGGAAACGACCGAGGAAACGACCGAGGAACCGACAGAGGAAACGACAGAGGAAACGACAGAGGAACCGACAGAGGAAACGACAGAGGAAACGACCGAGGAAACGACAGAGGAAACGACCGAGGAAACGACCGAGGAAACGACAGAGGAAACGACAGAGGAACCGACAGAGGAAACGACAGAGGAAACGACTGAGGAAACGACAGAGGAAACGACAGAGGAAACGACAGAGGAACGACTGAGGAAACGACAGAGGAAACGACAGAGGAAACGACAGAGGAAACGACAGAGGAAACGACAGAGGAAACGACGAGGAAAAGAGCCGAGGAAACGACTGAGGAACCGACTGAGGAAACGACCGAGGAACGACCGAGGAACCGACAGAGGAACCGACCGAGGAACCGACCGAGGAAACGACGGAGGAAACGACGGAGGAAACGACGGAGGAAACGACGGAGGAACCGACGGAGGAACCGACGGAGGAAACGACGGAGGAAACGACCGAGGAACGACAGAGGAAACGAACGAGAGGAAACGAGCCGAGGAAACGACAGAGGAAACGACAGAGGAAACCGACAGAGGAAACGACAGAGGAAACGACTGAGGAAACGACAGAGGAAACGACAGAGGAAACGACAGAGGAAACGGCCGAGGAAACCGACCGAGGACGAACCGAGGAACCGACGAGGAACCGACCGAGGAACCGACCGAGGAAACGGACCGAGGAAACGACCGAGGAACCGACAGAGGAAACGACAGAGGAAACGACAGAGGAACCGACAGAGGAAACGACAGAGGAAACGACCGAGGAAACGACAGAGGAAACGACCGAGGAAACGACAGAGGAAACGACAGAGGAACCGACAGAGGAAACGACAGAGGAAACGACTGAGGAAACGACAGAGGAAACGACAGAGGAAACGACAGAGGAACCGACTGAGGAAACGACAGAGGAAACGACAGAGGAAACGACAGAGGAAACGACAGAGGAAACGACCGAGGAAACGAGACCGAGGAACCGACTGAGGAAACGACTGAGGAACCGACTGAGGAACCGACCGAGGAACCGACCGAGGAACCGACAGAGGAACCGACCGAGGAAACACGACCGAGGAAACGACGGAGGAAACGACGGAGGAAACGACGGAGGAACCGACGGAGGAACCGACGGAGGAAACGACGGAGGAAACGACTGAGGAAACGACAGAGGAAACGACAGAGGAAACGACCGAGGAAACGACGGAGGAACCGACGGAGGAACCGACGGAGGAACCGACGGAGGAAACGACGGAGGAAACGACTGAGGAAACGACTGAGGAACCGACTGAGGAACCGACTGAGGAAACGACAGAGGAACCGACCGAGGAACCGACCGAGGAAACGACCGAGGAAACGACGGAGGAACCGACGGAGGAACCGACGGAGGAACCGACGGAGGAAACGACTGAGGAAACGACTGAGGAAACGACTGAGGAACCGACTGAGGAACCGACAGAGGAAACGACAGAGGAAACGACCGAGGAACCGACCGAGGAACCGACAGAGGAACCGACCCAGGAAACGACAGAGGAAACGACAGAGGAAACGACAGAGGAAACGACAGAGGAAACGACAGAGGAAACGGCGAGGAAACCGACCGAGGAACCGACCGAGGAACCGACCGAGGAACCGACCGAGGAACCGACCGAGGAAACGACAGAGGAACCGACAGAGGAAACGACCGAGGAAACGACCGAGGAAACGACCGAGGAAACGACAGAGGAAACGACTGAGGAAACGACAGAGGAACCGACAGAGGAACCGACAGAGGAAACGACAGAGGAAACGGCCGAGGAAACGACAGAGGAAACGGCCGAGGAACCGACCGAGGAAACGACGGAGGAAACGACGGAGGAAACGACGGAGGAACCGACTGAGGAACCGACTGAGGAAACGACCGAGGAAACGACAGAGGAAACGACAGAGGAAACGACTGAGGAAACGACAGAGGAAACGACAGAGGAACCGACCGAGGAAACGACGGAGGAACCGACTGAGGAACCGACTGAGGAAACGACAGAGGAAACGACAGAGGAAACGACTGAGGAAACGACAGAGGAAACGACAGAGGAACCGACCGAGGAAACGACCGAGGAAACGACAGAGGAAACGACAGAGGAAACGGCCGAGGAAACGACAGAGGAACCGACAGAGGAAACGACCGAGGAACCGACCGAGGAAACGATCGAGGAAACGACCGAGGAAACGACAGAGGAAACGACTGAGGAAACGACAGAGGAAACGACAGAGGAACCGACTGAGGAACCGACTGAGGAACCGACAGAGGAACCGACAGAGGAAACGACCGAGGAACCGACAGAGGAAACGACCGAGGAACCGACGAGGAACCGACCGAGGAAACGACCGAGGAAACGACCGAGGAACCGACCGAGGAAACGACCGAGGAAACGACAGAGGAAACGACAGAGGAACCGACAGAGGAACCGACAGAGGAAACGACAGAGGAAAAGACCGAGGATACGACAGAGGAAACGACCGAGGAAACGACAGAGGAAACGACAGAGGAAACGACAGAGGAAACGATCGAGGAACCGACTGAAGAAACGACCGAGGAACCGACCGAGGAAACGACCGAGGAACCGACTGAGGAACCGAGTTTATCCAAGTAACTGATCAGATTATCAATCTTCAGAGAAGAGAATCCAGAAGTTTTAATGGCGTAAGATCAGATTTACCTGTTGATTTAGTTGAATTTGCTGGTTTTCTATCAGTTTAGTTTCATGTGTTTTCTATCATTTTGGGCTTGAAATCCTTGAAAATCCTGGATTTTTAATCAGCTGTTTTCAGGGTTTAAGTGCTTGAAGCAACAGGTGCAGAAATCTAATTTTTTAATCTGGCATTTATTGCTGAAGTGACCGACTCGTCTGAACGGCCGTATCAGAGGAAAGTTGAGTGGAAGGAAAAGATGCAGCTTTAACAGGAATATGAGGCAGACAAACTTCCACTCTTTGCTGTTTTCCAACATTTCTCCATTAAATCCTTTAAGTTTATGTGTTGGACACCTTCAATTAATAAATGCTGTGTTTTCTTCAGCTGCAGCCCAGAAATAATCAAAAATAAACAGAAATAAACATCTGAACCTGTAGAATGATTCCTTAAAATCCACTTTTGGTGTGATGGAGTTTCTTTAGCGTTAGCATAGCGTTGAGTTTAGCCGGTCGGAGCGTTTGGGCTGGCGGTGCAGCTCAGCAGCCTCTCTGCTCCGGAGCTGCAGAGACGTTCAGCCGTTGGTGGGATTTCTCCGCTGCCGCTGGGCAGTAGGTGGCGCTGCACAGCGGACGTTTCAGCAGATTGAGGTCAGGCTCTTTGTGGGGAAGCAGCTTTTATCTGAAACATTCCCATGGCTACTACAATCAGGCTATTGTCTGGAATATGATGACAGCTACACTAGACTGACACTCACACACTGTGTGCATGTAAATAAAGCATCTATATTAATGTACGATGAGGATCCTGCACCTTTAATATCATCAGAGATGGGAAGTAACTCATTACATTTATTTGAGGAACTTTTAGGAGTATTCTCACAACGCTGGACTTTCTACTTTTACCTGACTAAGTTAATCATAAAGTTTTTTTACTCTTACTAAAGTCAAATTTCCGGATTTTCTACCCACTGAATGAAAATCAAACATGTTTTAACCAGAAACTCACCAGACTGACTCAAACCTGCAGCTTCTGTTAAAGTTTAACAAGTTTTTTATTGTCAGAAACTCATTTGGAAACATTTTATTTGACCTAATTTTGTTACATTTATGAATTATGTAAATTTTAAATATTAAATGATCAGTTACTCAGTACTTTTTACCAAATACCTTTTCACTCAATTTCCTGGACTTTTTACTTGTACTTGAGTAAAAATAGTAAAGCTACTCGACGTTTACAACCGTATGTCTTTGAAAAGCATCGGTGGAGCCTCCTGCACAATCAACCAGGATGCAGCAAGTGGTTTCTGGACGGTGAGTCAACAACTACACTCTTTTTTCCAGCAACTCTTCTGACCAGCCGGTTCAGGACAGTGTTATTGGGTTTATTCCACTCCAAACGCACCAACAGTTCAGCCTTTTCACCTGATAATGACAGCAAACCCACTTCTCTAGTTTCTGTTTGATCCACTCAGCTAAAACACTCGACTGTAAAATGTTACCAGTTTCTTCTGTTTAGTTTCTACAGCAAATATTGTTTCTTTTTCTGAGATAACTGCATTATTTTCCTCCTAACTTTATTCTCTACGTTGAACAGTGCTCTTCTTTCACCTCCTGGTTCTAAGCGTCGTGTTGAAGCCACTCACGGTCTTTATTCTGTATTTGTTCACATTTTTCTTCCTTTTTTTTCTGCACAATGAGCTTTAAATGACAAAAAAAAGAGTTGAAAGTCCTTGAAATGTGTCTGATCTCTGAGGTAAAAGTCGTTTTAGATCCGATTAAGTTTGATTAAACCGTCCTTTGAAATAAATTCAGTCCCTGCGTCTGTAGATGGCAGCCTGGAGCACAAACTGCGGAAAATATTCACATGCAAATGAAAAGAGATGATGGAGACCAAGAGGACGGCGGCGGCGTCCAACAGGCGACGTTCAGATTCAACTTAAGCTGCTTGAAACCTCCAAGGACTTATTGTTAAACCTTTAAATATCTCATGTTTGCTTTTTGAAGATGCAAGCAGATCATGAGAAGATATTAGAATTACACTAAGACACAGACCGGTGCGACTTTGGGAGGTTAGAAAAATATTACAGCTGGTTATGTTACGAATACGTGGAATAATTAACCAAAAGGTCATTTTTATGTTTGTTTTTCAGCTGTTTGTCAGGTTTGTAACGATGTTTGTAACTTTATATCCACTTACAGCTCACTGACATTACCTGTTCCTATTAGGGCTGTATAATAATATCGATATCGCGATATATATCAATATTTTCTTTCCTAGAAACAATTGATATTCATCCTCAAGTATCGTAACTCCAACTGTCACCTTGTTCACTCACTGCTGGCTTCACCAGGTCATCAGGCTTAGAGTGATTCCTTCAGATGTTCAGGTTAAAAAGGTATCAAACTATTCAGAGCAGGAACTTGGTTCACTTTATTTACTTTACTAATGCATGTCAGCTACAGTTTGGACTGTTTCAACTAAAAGAAACATGTTTTCTCTCCACTTCTTTGGTTCATTTTGTCCAGCTGTCCACTTTAAGTCTGTGTCCAACCAGAACCAGGTATTGTGTAGTTGGAGCTTTTAATCAGTTTTCAGTTAAATTAATTCAGTCCAACTTTATAACAGTCACAAAATGTCACCAAAATCACTCTGTCCCTCTGAAACCTTTCAGAAAATCACAAAAGTGTATTGAATTGTATCGTTTGCTGAATATCGCGATATATATTGTATCATGAGCAGAATATCGTGTATCGTATTGTGAGATTATTGCATCACTGCAGCCCTAGTTCCTATTGCATTGCTTTGGTGTGGAGAGCTTTACACTTTTTATTGTTGCATTTAAGAAATGAGTCCCAGTCATTACAATCATCTGACTGAATATCTGATTGGTGCGTCTCTTATGCCACCTGAAGTTTGAGTTAGGCGTTATTCTAGTTTTATTTGAAGGCTGGTGGGTAACGTCTTCCACTTCAGACGTTCAGAGGATCTAAATTCACTTTCTGTGTGTTTTCATGCTTCCGTTTGGGTCTCAACTGCTTCTGCAAACACCTCCATGTGTTTTTTTTCGGTGTTTCAAAACACCACGATTGTTGAGTTACAATCAGAAGGCACTGCATCGCTGCCTAGCAACCCCAGCAGATTTCCGCCCGTCACCTAGCAACGCAAAATGAGTTCCAGCCGGATTGGTCAGCTGGTTTTCCCGCTGTACAATGGCTGCTGGAAAAGACTACCCAGCAACCCCAGCCCAGCCGGTTGCCTAGCAACCCCAGCTGAAGATGACTGATTTAATGAAGGATGTAGCTCATAAACAGTCCAGTCAAGCAGGAACAATAGCACACAGCTAATAACCGGTAGCAACTAACTAGGAGACTGAATACGGGAGCTAAGGCTAAGCAGGACTTCAACCAGTGTGACTGGAGAGCTGGACATAAGACGTAGGACAACGATCCGACAACAGGTGGACTTAAATACACACGGGGTAACCAAGGGAACGAGACACACCTGGGAACAATCAACGGAGAAGACGCAGAGACAACTGAACACAGAAAACCCTAGAAATAAACACACAGGAACACGGATCATGACACGCTGGTTTTCCTGCTGTACACATTGTACAATGGCTGCTGGAAAAGACGAGATTTTAGTTGGCGACTACAAACCACTTGTTGCTTTCTGGTTGGTTGAGCAGGAGGCTCCACTTCTGCTTTTCAAAACTGTACGGTTGTATAGTTGCACTTCGGTTTGCAGTCACTTTATGTGAGTTTAAACCTCGAGTTGGGGGCGTGGCCAGCAGCAGCTTCTTAGGATTTAAAGAGACAGAGACCCTAAAACAGCTCAGACTGAAATCTGATCATCTGAGAATGATTCTGGGTAAAAATATGTGCTGGGCATGTTTTGAATAGACCACAGACTGATCCTAACCTGTTAAAGGAAGTTTAATAGGTGAGACATTGAATTGCCTCTGACATTCCTGTTGGGTCGGCATCATGATTTTAGTTTTGTATAAAAATGTTTCCTAAATATTAAGATGTTTGAGCATGAAGGCTGTGATGACATGGTGGAGATCAGTGGCAGCGAGGCAGAAAACATGAGTGGAGCGTTAGAGCGAGTGGAGGACGTCTGGGTCAAACGGTTCAGAGTGGAAAAGAGTCAGAAAAGCTTGTAAGGTAAGACGGAGCCACAGGGCAGGAAGACCAAGACCAAGATTTATGTCTGTGGTGAAAAGACGTAAAGTTTGCTGGACTAAATGGAGACGGATGATTCACTGCAGCGCAAAATGCCAAACGAGAAGAATGTCCTGAAAAACTGTTGCTGCTCCGCGTCCCTCTGTTCGGATGTACGGCAAGCAGTTGATGCTAAAAATCGGCTGCAGCTTTGGGATCTTGACAACATGAGAGTTTTCAAACTAAAGATTAAGAAATAATTATTGATTATTATTGAAATAATTCATTTAATTACTGATGAACTGAGTTATACAGACTCCAACTTGCTGATAGAACAACATAATCAGAGCAGTAATTAAGGCCAAACTACTAAAAAAATACATTTATGAAAAAAAATCTGTAGAATTAAACAAGTTTTTGCTTCACCTGCTTCAAATTCTGTAAAAAATAAGATAAAAATAAAAAATAGTTTCCAGTCTGCAGGTATAGAAACGGTTTCTGTCTCAAAGTTCTCAGTTTCTGTCAGTTGAGGAAATTAGGGCTTTATAATAATATCAATATCGCGATATATATCGATATTTTCCTTCCTATAACAAATCGATATTCATCCTTAAGTATCGTAACGTCCAACTGTCACCTTGTTCACTCACTGCTGGCTTCACCAGGTCATCAGGCTTAGAGTGATTCCTTCAGATGTTCAGGTTAAAAAGGTATCAAACTATTCAGAGCAGGAACTTGGTTCACTTTATTTACTTTACTAATGCATGTCAGCTACAGTTTGGACTGTTTCAACTAAAAGAAACATGTTTTCTCTCCACTTCTTTGGTTCATTTTGTCCAGCTGTCCACTTTAGTCTGTGTCCAACCAGAACCAGGTATTGTGTAGTTGGAGCTTTTAATCAGTTTTCAGTTAAATTAATTCAGTCCAACTTTATAACAGTCACAAAATGTCACCAAAATCACTCTGTCCCTCTGAAATCTGTCAGAAAATCACAAAAGTGTATTGAATTGTATCGTTTGCTGAATATCGCGATATGTATCGTATGGTGGGCAGAATATTGTGTATCGTATCGTGAGATTATTGTATCACTGCAGCCCTAGAGGAAACGCGAGTCGTCATCTTTACCTCACAGCGGCTGAAAAGGACAAAATCAAACTTATGAACACATGAATGAGCAGTAAAGTTCATGACCTCAACAAGGCAGCATGTTAGAGGTGAAACTACAACCTTTCGTCATGATTTCACTTTGTTCTCGTTGCTTTATTTCCTTTTCTCTCACTTTTATCTCCTAAAGCTGCTTTTCAGAAAGGTGCCACATAATAACTGGTCTGTCCTGCAGAGGAGAAAACACCAACAGACTGTTTTACATTTGCATCATCATGCATGTAATGAGAGCCTGAACCCTCACAACACAAAGCGTTTCTCCGCTCCTGCAAATGCATTTCGCGTTTCACAGAAACTCGCATGCGACACCATCTCATATTCATAAACGGTGATAAACACACTGGGAGAGATGCTGCCATGTTTTCCTCCAGACCTTTTATTCGCTCTGCAGTCTGTTTTTCTGCAGTAATTCATGGGACACAGACGGATTTTTAAAACCTCAGCACCTGATAAAGCAGCAGTTATCGTGTTTTTTAACCTCACATTGATTTTAAAGTCATGATTTTTGTTAGTCGTGTCTTTTTACCATCTTCAGCTGTAAGCTGTGTATTTAAAATAAACACAGGAATCTAATTAATTAGGTGAAAAATAATTATTCGGCTGTGCATAATTATAATTTAAAGCCTCATTTGCAGATCTAGACATTTAAAACGCTTTCAGAAATAAATCCACTTTCCACTTTAAAGGAATAGCAGTTAAAGGTTGAGTTTGTAAGGAACCTGCAGCTCTGCTTACCTTTAAATTCACACATTTTTCAGCTTCAGCGTCATTAATGAGATGATAGGAAGATTTTTCAAAGTAGAATGTTGTCAAATAATAAGCATATATTTTTTATTATATTATTTTCTTAATTAAGAAAAATATGTATAATATATATTTCTTCTACTATTTAAATTGTTTAATTTAGCTCTGAGGAAATCAGGCTGAGCTGGTTTTACTTAATTGGTATGAAAAACCTGATTATTAATATAACATCTGTTTAGTTTTAAACATTTTTACACATGATCAACTTTCTGATTGTATGTTTTCTTGATTTGCGAACAATATGTAAATCCTATTAAATTATATATTTTTAATCTAATTTTGAAGCTATTTTATGGAAAATGTTTTCCTACTCTACACCAGATATGATTAGTTTTATTAATATTTTTTGTCATGTGGAAACTGATATTTAATGTTTGCAAATGAAAAAAAAATTTTCTCAGCAGGATTTAAAACAAATTGTACAAATTAGCTTAATAAAAACTAATTCACTAAGATATTGGGATTTAAATTTGGTTTTATTTGACCTGATCAGCTTACAAACCCAGTATTTGTGTGTAGTTATTATTTGGTTTCTGTTGAGGACGTTTAGTTCTTCATGCTGTTGAATCTTTCGTCTCTTTCTCAAATCGTTAAAATGTAAAGCTGGTGTCCCACACGGCTGCTGGTCCAGTTCTCTTTAGTTTTTACCAATGATTTCTGTTTTGTTTGTAAATTACATGTTTTATATGCAGATGATGCAGTTATTTATTTATACGCATGTTTTCAGGGATGTAGATCATCGGAATAAAGAGCCGACTGCGTTATGTAAACGGTGTCAAAGCGCTAAGCTTTAAGCTAGCTTAAACAACGCTATGATGAAGGCTGCATGCTACATGCTAGCTCAGCAGACGCCAAGAAAAGCTTTTCCTGTTCAAGCTAAACAAAGACGGCAGGTTTTCTCAGGATGTAAAAAGGAAAAAACACAAAACTTTCTTTGTTTTGTGTTAAAATCCATGAGATTTGTGTTTTGAAGCCGAATGAAGCAGATCCTGGTGACGGGTTCTTCCCCTCCACTGGGTGTCTGTGTGTTTGCAGACTGTAGCTGTCAGCCTGTGTTTACTTGTCTCTGTTTGTGTGTGTGTGTTAGCAAAGCTACGCCCTGTTCCACACACACACACACACACACACACAGCCAGAGCCTCTTGTGTAACCGTTTATATAAAGCGGTATCAGTGTTTCTCCTAAACGGGACACGGGGAACACTTGGGTGGCATTTTTCCTTCACCTCAGAGGCAGGAAGGCTCACCTCAAACATTCCCACATCATTCCTTACCCTGCAGTGCGTTTGGTACTTTCCCCTCTGGGATGGGTTTTTGCTTTGTGTGGTGGAGTTTAAAGTTTAGATTCATCTCCTTCTTTAACTGTGAAAGGTGAAAACTTTTACAGTGAAATTCTTCCCCGTTTGACATTTTTCCTTCCTAAGATAATGGAAAATTCATTTCCACCGTATAAATAAAAGCAGAAGAAGAAAATTTGTCCAATAAATGAATGTTTCCTAAATAACAGCTTAGCTTAGTTCAGTTAGCAACTGTTCAGTTAGCAGGGGTTCAGTTAGCAGTACAGTTAGCAACTGTTCAGTTAGCGGCAGTTCAGTTAGCAACTGTTCAGTTAGCATCAGTTCAGTTAGCATCAGTTAGCAACTGTTCAGTTAGTATCAGTTCAGTTAGCATCAGTTCAGTTAGCAGTTCAGTTAGCAACTGTTCAGTTAGCATCGGTTCAGTTAGCATCAGTTCAGCTAATAACAGCTTTCCAACTTATAAGTGATATTTAAAATGGCTGCATCTTGCATTAGCTGCACTATTTAGTGGGTATAGAATCAAAAGCTTGTTTCCACTGATTTAAATAATAAAATAAAATAAACTAGCTTCACTGTAAATGCTTTATGATGTAATCATATCATGAAGTATTTCTGTTATTCATTGTTTTATTATTTTTTCCAAATGCATTAATTAAATGGATGTACTTTTTTAATGGATTTATTTCATATTTTCACATTTCCAGATTTATTAGACTCAATCAGAGGTATAGTTATACCTGCTGCTTATTTATTTAAAATTGGGTCATTAATTTACAGTTTAGCTTCAACACCTTTTGTGTTTTCCTTTTATAATGGAGAGTTTATATCGTCTTAAAGTGAAGATGTAAAGTATAACACAGAGTTTTCTTTTATTTTTGTCATAAAAACCTTTTGTAAAGGAAATTTATTACTTTTGTTACTATGATTAAACTAAAACCACTTTATTGATTTAAAAAATGAAAAATAATGAACTGACTGTAAATGTTCAGAGAAACGTAAAACTTTACGTGTTTTATTTACTGTTTTGCAGCTAAAAGAGGAAGAATTCATAGTAATATTTTTGGGTTTTTACTTTTGGCCCCTGAATATTTTCACCTTGGACGTTTTGTCCCTTTGTGCAGAAAGTTCGGACACCCCTGATTGAGAGGATTGAACCAATAAAACCATTTTCTTCTGTGGTTTCCTCAGCCGTTAGCCGCTCACTGTGTCTTTGGCTCCCGACTAGCTGAGTGGAAAATATGAATGAAAACATCCCGACTGGTTGCCCAAACTGCTGCAGGCACAAACACTCGGCCAGATCAGCTCTGTTCTTCTGCTGCATCCGTCTTGTTACGCGTTTCTTCTTTGTGTAACACCACCAGCACGTTTCTGAGGACAGGAAGGTGGAGGTTGGCTGCTCCTGTTTTCCTCCCCTCAGTGTTTGTCTCTCCAAACTCCCAGAGCTCCAGCAGGGCCGTGTGTGTTTCTGCTTGCCGTCACATGTTGGATCATGCGCTGCTTTCTGCTCAGGTGGAGCCGGCGGTGGTTTGGAGAAAAGCTGCTAATAGGTCTGAATCATATCCATGACAACGGGCGGACTGAGCCTCGGAGCAAAATGGCAGCTGGCTGTAAAATGCATTAATGCTCGCTTTCTGTGGCTGAAGCTAACTTTCCCCTTGGCGCCGATGACTTGGCAGGAAAATGGAAAAGTAAACCTGCAGCGCTGCACAAGATATTTCACTGTTTATAATCAGAAATAAAACTGGGAGGAGAAACAAATTTGGTTTTAAGCACAAAAAAACTGACTATCATTAATTCATCATTACTTGGAATGTGACTTTACCTTCAGGTTGGAACTGTTCCTTTCACCAAGGTGCTTCAAAAACAAGAATGAGGTTAGCATCAGTTCAGTTAGCAGCAGTTCAGTTAGCGGCAGTTCAGTTAGCAACTGTTCAGTTAGCAACTGTTCAGTTAGCAACTGTTCAGTTAGCAGCAGTTCAGTTAGCATCGGTTCAGTTAGCAGCAGTTCAGTTAGCAGCAGTTCAGTTAGCAACTGTTCAGTTAGCATTAGTTCAGTTAGCGGCAGTTCAGTTAGCAACTGTTCAGTTAGCAGCAGTTCAGTTAGCATCAGTTCAGTTAGCAGCAGTTCAGTTAGCATCGGTTCAGTTAGCAGCAGTTCAGTTAGCATCAGTTCAGTTAGCAGCGGTTCAGTTAGCATCGGTTCAGTTAGCAGCGGTTCAGTTAGCAGCAGTTCAGTTAGCATCGGTTCAGTTAGCGACAGTTCAGTTAGCAGTTCAGTTAGCATCGGTTCAGTTAGCAGCAGTTCAGTTAGCATCTGTTCATTTAGCGGCAGTTCAGTTAGCAGTTCAGTTAGCATCGGTTAAGTTAGCATCGGTTCAGTTAGCATCGGTTCAGTTAGCATCAGTTCAGTTAGCATCAGTTCAATTAGCATCAGTTCAGTTAGCATCAGTTCAGTTAGCAGTTCAGTTAGCATGGGTTCAGTTAGCAACAGTAATTATTGTGATTAATTATATGGTTGTTTTAAGATCATCTTTAAAGCCCTTGTGAAAAAAATCTGCAGAAAATTTAAAATGAGCTTTTTATTATTTCAGGTGAGATTTAATTTGTAGATTCGAACAGTGGGTGGAAACTCTACCTCCTGCCGTGGTTTCTGGTCTGTATGGAGCTCACTGATTGGAGGAAACCTGGAGGAGTAGAGGTGTCCGATTGGTGACTCCGTCAGGACAACCAGGCCTGGTGGACCAGGAAACGGTTTCCAATTGTTCCCACATTGTCGTTCAGCTGTTTCTGGCCGCAGAGTCCAGAAACCCTTCATACCGGTCGTTGCTTTAACAACGTCACCATGGAAACGGAGGAAAACATAGAACCGGCTGTTTGGACTAAACCTGAGAAGATAATGAACAAACTGAGTCTGGAAATCTGAGATCCATGAGACTGGAGACAACGGTCAGAAGGCTAGTCTGCAGATGGATGTTCATCCAACTGTTCATCCAACTGTTTATCCATCCATCCATTCATCATCCATCCATCTGTTCATCCCAGATTCTTCATTACAGAAAATCAAACCAAACGTTTCTGCATCTTCTCAGCAGCTGATCTTCGTTCTGTTAGTTGAAACAAACTGAATTTGTTTTCTGTCTTTGTTTCTCAGTTTGTCTCATCTCTGGTGATTCACCAGGAGCTGCAGGGTTTTCCTCCAGGTTAAATGGATAAAACGAGGATTAATTGAGGATAAAACGAGGTTAAACGAGGATAAAACGAGGTTAAATGAGGATAAAACAAGGATAAAACGAGGTTAAATGAGGATAAAACGAGGTTAAATGAGGATAAAACGAGGTTAAATGAGGATTAAAACGAGGTTTAAACGAGGATATAAACAAGGTTACATTGGGATTAAAACGAGGTTAAATGAGGATTAAAACGAGGTTAAACGAGGATAAAACAAGGTTACATTGGGATAAAACGAGGTTAAATGAGGATTAAAACGAGGTTAAAAGATAAAACGAGGTTAAATGAGGATAAAACGAGGATAAAATGTGGTTTAAACGAGGTTAAATGGGGATAAAACGAGGTTAAATGAGGAGAAAACGAGGTTAAATGAGGAGAAAACGAGGTAAAAAGAGGAAAAAACGAGGATAAAACAAGGAGAAAACGAGGTTAAACAAGGATAAAACGAGGTTAAACGAGGATAAAATGAGGTTAATAAATGAGGATAAAACGAGGTTAAATGGGGATAAAACGAGGTTAAATGAGGATTAAACGAGGTTAAATGGGGATAAAACGAGGTTAAACGAGGATAAAATGAGGTTAAATTGGGATTAAAACGAGGTTAAATGAGGATTAAAACGAGGTTAAAAGTGGAATAAAACGAGGTTAAGAGGATAAAACGAGGTTAAATGAGGATAAAATGTGGTTAAATGAGGATAAAATGAGGTTAAATGAGGATAAAACTAGGTTAAACAAGGTTAAATGAGAAAACGAAGTTAAATGAGAAAACGAGGTTAAATGCGAAAACAAGGTTAAATGAGGAGAAAAGGTTAAATGAGGAGAAAACGATGTTAAACGAGGATAAAACGAGGAAATAACTAGGATAAAACAAGGTTAAACGAGGAGGGAAAACGAGGTTAAACGAGGTTAAATGGGGATAAAACGAGGTTAAATGAGGATAAAACGAGGTTAAACAAGGATAAAATGAGGTTAAATGAGAATTAAATGAGGATAAAACTAGGTTAAATGGGGATAAAACGAGGTCAAAACGAGGTTAAATGAGGACAAAACGTGTTTAAACGAGGTTAAAACGAGGATTAAAAAGATAAAATGTGGATAAAACGAAGATAACAGCATAAAAGGAGGTTTAAACGAGGTTAAACGAGAATAAAAGAGGTTAAATGAGGACAAAACGTGTATAAACGAGGTTAAAACGAGGATTAAAAAGATAAAACCTGGATAAAACGAAGATAAAAGCATAAAAGGAGGTTTAAACGAGGTTTAAACGAGGATAAGAGGTTAAATGAGGACAAAACGTGTATAAACGAGGTTAAAACGAGGATTAAAAAGATAAAACCTGGATAAAATGAAGATAAAAGCATAAAAGGAGGTTAAACGAGGATAAGAGGTTAAATGAGGATTAAAACGATTAATTGAGGATAAAACGAGGTTAAATGAGGATAAAACAAGGATAAAAGGAGGTTAAATGAGGATAAAACAAGGATAAAGCGAGGTTAAATGAGGATAAAAGGAGGTTAAAGGAGGTTAAATGAGGATTAAAACAAGGATTAAAACGAGGTTAAATGAGGATAAAACTAGGTTAAATGAGGAGAAAAGGTTAAATGAGGAGAAAACGATGTTAAACAAGGATAAAATGAGGTAAAACGAGGATAAACAAGGTTAAATGAGGCTAAAACGAGGTTAAATGAGAATAAAACGAGGATAAATGGGGACAAAACGAGGTTAAATGAGGATAAAACTAGGTTAAATGGAGATAAAACGAGGTTAAACAAGGTTTTAAAACGAGGTTAAATGAGGACAAAACGTGTTTTAAACGAGGTTTAAAACGAGGATTAAAAAGATAAAACGTGGATAAAACGAAGATAAAAGCATAAAAGGAGGTTAAACGAGGTTAAAAGAGGATAAAAGAGGTTAAATGATAAAACGAGGATTAATTCAGGATAAAACGAGGTTAAACGAGGATAAAACGAGGTTAAATGAGGATAAAACAAGGATAAAGCGAGGTTAAATGAGGATAAAAGGAGGTTAAATGAGGATAAAACAAGGATTAAAGCGAGGTTAAATGAGGATAAAAGGAGGTTAAATGAGGATAAATGGAGGTTAAAGGAGATTAAATGAGGATAAAACAAGGATTAAAACGAGGTTAAATGGGGATAAAACGAGGTTAAATGAGGATTAAAAGGAGGTTAAACGAGGTTAAATGAGGATAAAAGGAGGTTAAATAAGGATAAAACAAGGATAAAAGGAGGTTAAATGAGGATAAAAGGAGGTTAAATGAGGATAAAAGGAGGTTAAAGGAGGTTAAATGAGGATTAAAGGAGGATTAAAGGAGGTTAAATGAGGATAAAAGGAGGTTAAACGAGGTTAAATGGGGATAAAACGAGATTAAATGAGGATAAAACAAGGATAAAACGAGGTTAAATGGGGATAAACGAGGTTAAATGAGGATAAAAGGAGGTTAAAGGAGGTTAAATGAGGATAAAAGGAGGTTAAAGGAGGATTAAAGGAGGTTAAATGAGGATAAAAGGAGGTTAAACGAGGTTAAATGGGGATAAAACGAGATTAAATGAGGATAAAACAAGGATAAAACGAGGTTAAATGGGGATAAACGAGGTTAAATGAGGATAAAAGGAGGTTAAACGAGGTTAAATGAGGATAAAAGGAGGTTAAACGAGGATTAAAGGAGGTTAAACGAGGTTAAACGAGGTTAAATGAGGATAAAAGGAGGTTAAACGAGGATTAAAGGAGGTTAAACGAGGTTAAACGAGGTTAAATGAGGATAAAAGGAGGTTAAAGGAGGTTGCTGTCTGGACAGTGAGTGTGTTCCTGTTGGTTTGCCCGTCTCATGGACCCGGCTGGTTCTCTCTGCTTCATTTAAGCAGCATCTAATCCTCCTCTGCGCCCCTGGAAGCCGGGCTGGGCGACCCTGTGCCTGCGGGTTGTGGATGCTGACCTGATTGTCTGCATCCCGTTTGTTTGGTTTGTTTGTTTGATTGTTGGACGTTGGCCACAGACGGGGGCTGTTGGCACAACGCTCCGCCTCTGTCCCGTCCGTCTGAGCTCACAGTCCGTCTGCCGGGAAAACGGGGCACAGAAACCCGGGATTACCGGGAGAAGAGACGGGTTTCTCAGCCGTTCCCTGACACTCAGGTATTCGAGGAATGAGAGATTATTTCAGAGCCAGTTTGAGCAAACAGAGAAACGATTGTTTGCTTCTGAAAAAGAAGAGACAAGAGGCTCCATCATGTATTCAGAGCAACGTCCCGATCCAGTTTATTTTCTGCATCTAAAGGGGAAATCCGATTTCACTCATTCAGAAATAAAGGACAGTTTTTATCCTCTTCTTTGAAAATCATTCCTCAGGTTTGATCTGCAGTTTGTAGGCAATAGTTGGTCATTTGTTGGCTTTAAACCTTAAAATAAACGGAGATAAAAGCTGTTCAAAGTCTCAAATGTTTAAACAATGCTTCCTCCTCTGCAGTTCATTTTCTTTTCTGGGTTTTTTGTCTTTGTGATCTGCCGACATTTTGAGTCAAATTTGTTCATCTTCCACAAATGCACAACATTTTTCAAGCTTGCAGTTGGTTAGTTAGTCTTATTTTTCTTGTAATAAAGAGAAACCTCAGTTTGATGAGACACCAAGCTGAAAACTGTCGAATTCTCTTCAGATTATCATCAGCGTAGAGTAAAATCTCTGCATGTGTTGGACTGGAACAGCTTCTTATTTACACAGTAAAAATGCCAGTGTTGAATTAACACCCTAAAGTGTCTATATGTGTACAAGTCCGCTGGTGTTAAAGTAACACTTTGAAAGTGTTAAACGATTGAAACCCATGTTTTTTTGTTAAATTAACGTTAGTCTATATACTGAAATGGGCTCGGTGTCGGAACCGGTTCGCTGTCGGAACCGGCTCAGTGTCGGAACCAGCTGGCTGTCGGAACCGGTTCGCTGTCGGAACCGGTTCGCTGTCGGAACCGGTTCGCTGTCTGAACCGGCTCGGTGTCGGAACCGGTTCGCTGTCTGAACCGGCTCGGTGTCGGAACCGGTTCGCTGTCGGAACCGGTTCGCTGTCGGAACCGGCTCAGTGTCGGAACCAGCTGGCTGTCGGAACCGGTTCGCTGTCGGAACCGGTTCGCTGTCGGAACCGGTTCGCTGTCGGAACCGGTTCGCTGTCTGAACCGGCTCGGTGTCGGAACCGGTTCGCTGTCGGAACCGGTTCGCTGTCGGAACCGGTTCGCTGTCTGAACCGGCTCGGTGTCGGAACCGGTTCGCTGTCTGAACCGGCTGGCTGTCGGAACCGGTTCGCTGTCGGAACCGGTTCGCTGTCGGAACCGGCTGGGTGTCGGAACCGGCTCAGTGTCGGAACCAGCTGGCTGTCGGAACCGGTTCGCTGTCGGAACCGGCTGGGTGTCGGAACCGGCTCGGAACCGGCTCAGTGTCGGAACCAGCTGGCTGTCGGAACCGGTTCGCTGTCGGAACCGGCTCGCTGTCGGAACCGGTTCGCTGTCGGAACCGGTCTGCTGTCTGAACCGGCTTCATGTCGGAACCAGCTGGCTGTCGGAACGGGTCGGGTTCGCTGTCGGAACCGGCTCGCTGTCGGAACCGGTTCGCTGTCGGAACCGGCTCGCTGTCGGAACCGGTTCGCTGTCGAAACCAGCTGGCTGTCGGAACCGGTTCGCTGTCGGAACCGGTTCGCTGTCGGAACCGCTGGCTGTCGGAACCCGTCGCTCGCTGTCGGAACCGGTTCGCTGTCGAACCGCTGGCTGTCGGAACCGGCTCGCTGTCGGAACCGGTCGCTGTCGGAAACCAGGTTCGCTGTCGGAACCGCTCGCTGTCGGAACCGGTCCTGTCGGAACCGGTCTCGCTGTCGGAACCGGCTCGGCTGTCGGAACCGGCTGCTGTCGGAAACCGGCTCGCTGTCGGAACCGGCTCGCTGTCGGAACCGGTTCGCTGTCGGAACCGGCTCGCTGTCGGAACCGGTCTGCTGTCGAACCAGCTGGCTGTCGGAACCGGTTCGCTGTCGGAACCGGCTGGCTGTCGGAACCGGTTGCTGTCGGAACCGGCTGCTGTCGGAACCGGCTCGGTGTCGGAACCGGCTCGGTGTCGGAACCGGCTCGGCTGTCGGAACCGGTTCGCTGTCGGAACCGGTTCGCTGTCGGAACCGGCTCGCTGTCGGAACCGGCTCAGCTGTCGGAACCGCTGCTGTCGACCGCGAACCGGTTCGCTGTCGAACCGGCTGGCTGTCGGAACCGGTTGCTGTCGAACCGGCTGGCTGTCGGAACCGGCTCGGTGTCGGAACCGGTTCGCTGTCGGAAACCGGCTCGCTGTCGGAACCGGCTCGTGTCGGAACCGGTGATCGCTGTCGGAACCGGCTGGCTGTCGGAACCGCTGGCTGTCGGAACCAGCTGGCTGTCGGAACCGGCTCGCTGTCGGAACCGGTTCGCTGTCGGAACCGGCTGGCTGTCGGAACCGGTTCGTGTCGGAACCAGCTGGCTGTCGAACCGGTTCGCTGTCGGAACCGGCTCGCTGTCGGAACCGGTTCGCTGTCGGAACCGGCGCTGTCGAACCGGCTCGTGTCGGAACCAGTCGCTGTCGGAACCGGTTCGCTGTCGGAACCGGCTCGCTGTCGGAAACCGGTTCGCTGTCGGAACCGGCTCGCTGTCGGAACCGGTTCGCTGTCGAACCGCTGGCTGTCGGAACCGGTTCGCTGTCGGAACCGGTTCGCTGTCGAACCGGCTGGCTGTCGGAACCGGCTCGCTGTCGGAACCGGTTCGCTGTCGAACCGCTGCTGTCGGAACCGGCTCGCTGTCGGAACCGGTTCGCTGTCGAAACCAGCTGGCTGTCGGAAACCGGCTCGCTGTCGGAACCGGCTCAGTGTCGGAACCGGCTCGCTGTCGGAACCGGCTGGCTGTCAGAACCGCTCGTGTCGGAACCGGCTGGCTGTCGAACCGGCTCGCTGTCGGAACCGGTTCGCTGTCGGAACCGGTTCGCTGTCTGAACCGGCTCAGTGTCGGAACCAGCTGGCTGTCGACGGTTCGCTGTCGGAACCTGCTGGGTGTCGGAACCGGTTCGCTGTCGGAACCGGCTGGGCTGTCGGAACCGGCTCGGTGTCGGAACCGGCTCGGTGTCGGAACCGGCTCAGTGTCGGAACCGGTTCGCTGTCGGAACCGGTTCGCTGTCGGAACCGGTTCGCTGTCGGAACCGGTTCGCTGTCGGAACCGGCTGGGTGTCGGAACCGGTTCGCTGTCGGAACCGGCTCGTTGTCGGAACCGGCTGGCTGTCGGAACCGGTTCGCCGTCGGAACCGGTTCGCCGTCGGAACCGGCTGGCTGTCGGAACCGGCTCGCTGTCGGAACCGGCTGGCTGTCGGAACCGGTTCGCTGTCGGAACCGGTTCGCTGTCTGAACCGGCTGGCTGTCGGAACCGGTTCGCTGTCGGAACCGGCTGGCTGTCGGAACCGGCTCGCTGTCGGAACCGGCTGCTGTCGGAACCGGCTCAGTGTCGGAAACCAGCTGGCTGTCGGAACCGGTTCGCTGTCGGAACCGTGGTGTCGGAACCGGTCGCTGTGTCGAACCGGCTGGCTGTCGGAACCGGTCGCTGTCGGAACCAGCTGGCTGTCGGAACCGGTCGCTGTCGGAACCGGTTCGCTGTCGAACCGGCTCGGTGTCGGAACCGGTCGCTGTCGAACGGTGCTGTCGGAACCGGCTGGGTGTCGGAACCGGTCCTGTCGGAACCAGCTGGCTGTCGGAACCGGTTCGCTGTCGGAACCGGCTCGGTGTCGGAACCGGCTCAGTGTCGGAACCGGTTCGCTGTCGGAACCGGTTCGCTGTCGGAACCGGCTCAGTGTCGGAACCAGCTGGCTGTCGGAAACGGTTCGCTGTCGGAACCGGCTCGCTGTCGGAACCGGTCGCTGTCGGAACCGGTTCGCTGTCGGAAACCGCTGGCTGTCGGAACCGGTTCGCTGTCGGAACCGTGCTTCGAGCTGTCGGAACCGGTTCGCTGTCGGAACCGGTCGCTGTCGGAACCGGTCGGCTGTCGGAACCGGTCGGCCTGTCGGAACCGGCTGGCTGTCGGAACCGGCTCGGCTGTCGGAACCGGTGCTGTCGGAACCGCGCTGTCGACGCTGTCGGAACCGGTTCGCTGTCGGAACCGGTTCGCTGTCGGAACCGGCTCGGTGTCGGAACCGGTTCGCTGTCGGAACCGGTCGCTGTCGGAAGCCGGCTCGGTGTCGGAACCGGCTGGCTGTCGGAACCGGCTCGCTGTCGGAAACCGGCTGGCTGTCGGAACCGGTCGCTGTCGGAACCGGCTGGCTGTCGGAACCGGTTCGCTGTCGAACCGGTGCTGTCGGAACCGGCTGGCTGTCGGAACCGGCTCGTGTCGGAACCGGCGGCTGTCGGAACCGGTTCGCTGTCGGAACCGGCTCGCTGTCGGAACCGGTCTCGTGTCGGAACCGGTTTCGCTGTCGAACCGGCTGCTGTCGGAACCGTCTGCTGTCGGAACCGGCTTCGCTGTCGGAACCGGCTCGCTGTCGGAAACCGGTTCGCTGTCGGAACCGGCTCGCTGTCGGAACGGACTGTCACTGTGTCGGAACCGGTTCGCTGTCGGAACCGGTTCGCTGTCGGAACCGGTCTCTGAGTGTCGGAACCGGCTGGCTGTCGGAACCCGGTTCGCTGTCGGAACCGGTCGCTGTCGGAACCGGCTCGCTGTCGGAACCACCCGGACCGTTCGCTGTCGAACCAGCTGGCTGTCGGAACCGGCTCGCTGTCGGAACCGGTCTGCTGTCGGAACCGGTTCGCTGTCGGAACCGGCTGGCTGTCGAACCGGCTCGGCTGTCGGAACCGGCTGGCTGTCGGAACCGGCTCGCTGTCGGAACCGGCTCGCTGTCGGAACCGGTTCGCTGTCGAACCGGCTCAGTGTCGGAACCAGTGGCTGTCGGAACCGGTTCGCTGTCGGAACCTGCTGGGTGTCGGAACCGGTTCGCTGTCGGAACCGGCTGGCTGTCGGAACCGGCTCGGTGTCGGAACCGGCTCGGTGTCGGAACCGGCTCAGTGTCGGAACCGGTTCGCTGTCGGAACCGGTTCGCTGTCGGAACCGGTTCGCTGTCGGAACCGGTTCGCTGTCGGAACCGGCTGGGTGTCGGAACCGGTTCGCTGTCGGAACCGGCTGGGTGTCGGAACCGGTTCGCTGTCGGAACCGGCTCGGTGTCGGAACCGGCTGGCTGTCGGAACCGGTTCGCCGTCGGAACCGGTTCGCCGTCGGAACCGGCTGGCTGTCGGAACCGGCTCGCTGTCGGAACCGGCTGGCTGTCGGAACCGGTTCGCTGTCGGAACCGGTTCGCTGTCTGAACCGGCTGGCTGTCGGAACCGGTTCGCTGTCGGAACCGGCTGGCTGTCGGAACCGGCTCGCTGTCGGAACCGGCTGGCTGTCGAAACCGGTTCGCCGTCGGAACCGGCTGGGTGTCGGAACCGGCTGGCTGTCGGAACCGGCTCGCTGTCGGAACCGGCTGGCTGTCGGAACCGGTTCGCCGTCAGAACCGGCTGGGTGTCGGAACCGGAACCGGCCCAGTGTAAGCGCCGTCCGCCTCGCTGCGCCCTGTGAAACGATGGTTGTTGGTGTTTGATGAAATCGGAGCGCCAGACTTGCAGAGTGGAGGGAAACACATGCCGACTTTCTGCTCCTCTTCTTGCGTTTGTTTGGTCATCATCTTCTCTTGTCCTCTTCAGTTAGTTTTGTATTTGTTTTATTTTTCTCATCTGGTTAAACCGGATCTTGTTAATTTAATTTGATAAAATGTCAAACTGTTTGCCTAACTTCCATATTTTATTTGATGAGTTTATTTAGTCTGTTGAAGGGACCTTGTTTGATATTTCTCCAGTTTTTCTTAGATGATTATTTAACGTGATCCAGTCCGAATGAATCGTTTCTGAAAGTTGTTTTAAATAAATAAGCTTTTAACAAAGAGTTGAGTTTTATTACAAGTAAATTTTACTTTTGTTGTCCATCAGTTTGACTGCTGAGGTCAAGAAAACCTCGTTTTCTATTTTTATCCAGCAATTTTTAAATGATAAAATATTCAAAAGTATTTAATTTTCACTCATTTAATTTAATTTTTACGCCGGAGAATCTGAACCGAGAATTAACATTGTCCATCAAGCAGATGAATATAAGTAACTTTTTTCTCTACAGTGACTAGAAACCAGAAGGCAGAAAACTGCATCTTTGAATCATTTTGTCCAGCTGCAGACTGTTAGACTGTCCAATCAGAGTTAGGTATTGTGTAGTTGGTGCTTTTAATCAGTTTTCAGTTAACTAAATTCAAGTCTATGGAACACAAAATGTCACTAAAATCACTCTGTCCTTCCAAAATCTTTCAGAAAATCCAAAAAATCGTAAGAATTGTATCGAATCGTATCGCACAACAAATATCGTGATACATATCGTATTGTGACCAGAATATCGTATTTCGTATGGTGAGATTATTGTATCACTACACCGCTAGGCTGTAGTGATGCAATAATCTCACGATACATGATATTCTGCCCATGATACGATATATAGTGATATTCAGCAAACGATACAATTCAATACACTTTTGCGATTTTCTGAAAGGTTTCAGAGGGACAGAGTGATTTTGGTGACATTTTGTGACTGTTATAAGTTGGACTGAATTAATTTAACTGAAAACTGATTAAAAGCTCCAACTACACAATACCTGGTTCTGATTGGACATAGACTTAAAGTGGACAGCTGGACAAAATGAACCAAAGAAGTGGAGAGAAAACATGTTTCTTTTAGTTGAAACAGTCCAAACTGTAGCTGACATGCATTAGTAAAGTAAATAAAGTGAACCAAGTTCCTGCTCTGAATAGTTTGATACCTTTTTAACCTGAACATCTGAAGGAATCACTCTAAGCCTGATGACCTGGTGAAGCCAGCAGTGAGGGAACAAGGTGACAGTTGGACGTTACGATACTTGAGGATGAATATCGATTGTTTCTAGGAAGGAAAATATCAATATATATTGCGATATTATTACACAGCCCTAGTTAAAATGTGTGTGAGGACGGAAAACTGAAGCTTATTTTGGAGCGTTTATCAGGCTGATATGTGATTCTGGACAACTGGAGAGGAAACAGACGTTTATGGGAAACACTGGGAATAAAACAATAAGATCTCTGATTCAACATAAGCAGAAATCGGCCCCACTTGTTCCTTTTTTTTAAGTCGTTTTGTGTTTGCTGAAAGTTTAAAATGAGACATGAAGTCATCTTTCCTTGCTTACCGATTTCAAATAAACGTCCATAAATCCTGCCATAAAGGAAACTTCAGGCTGATGTTGGGGTCAGAAGGAAGTGGATTCAGATCCTGATGGGATCCAGTTTCCAGGCGCCGGGAAACAAAACCAGCAGCACAAAGTTTCCAGAGGCAGCAAAGAAACCAGCAACACGGAGGCAACGGCAACAGAGAAATGCACATTATGAGTTAGAGCTGAAATGATCAGTCGTTGCCTAAAGCAAAAATGTTTCTGCATTTAAAATACAAAAAAACCTCTTTGTCTGTAAATCTGTTCAGTTTAAATTCTGTGAATAAAATCTCCTGTTAAGCAGCTTTTACTGTCCGCTCGTCACCAGTTCATCCAAAAAACAATCAACTCTACGCTTTTTTTAATGCCTTTATTTGAAAGTTGGTAGTGAGAGATGGAGGAAGACAAGTGGCAAAGGTCGGCAGGCCGGGAATCGAAACATCCATATGTGGGTTGTGCTGAACTTTGCTACAAAGGATTAATACAGTATTAAACACTTTGTGTTGACTAGTATTAATCTGTATTCAACCAAGTGTTTATTTACTTATTAAAAATTGTTTATTTACATCATTTAAGGCAATAATTCCTTAATTTTAATGAAAAACTTCACTTCTAACATTAAACAATGTCTTGTTATACGTGAAATAAACTGCCAATGGAACTGAAACTGGGTTGCTAAGTAACGGGCTGAGCTCGGCTGGCGTTGCTAGGTAACGGGCTGAGCTCGGCTGGGGTTGCTAGGTGACGGGCTGAGCTCAGCTGGCGTTCCTAGGTAACGGGTTGGGGTTGCTAGGTGACGGGCTGAGCTCGGCTGGCGTTCCTAGGTAACGGGTTGGGGTTGCTAGGTGACGGGCTGAGCTCGGCTGGCGTTGCTAGGTAACGGGTTGGGGTTGCTAGGTGACGGGCTGAGCTCGGCTGGCGTTCCTAGGTAACGGGTTGGGGTTGCTAGGTGACGGGCTGAGCTCGGCTGGCGTTCCTAGGTAACGGGTTGGGGTTGCTAGGTGACGGCGTAGTTCTCTCTCTGTGGAATAATCGGCCAGTGGAACTGAAACATTTTCCATCAATATTAAGGAATTATTGATTTAAAACAAACATATTTATGAAAAGTTACTCCTGAGTTCGTTTGATCTTATTGTACTCATTGTTTTCACCATGAATTGGACCAAAACTGCTCGGTTTTGTTTAGAGTTTTCGTTGCCGTGCATCATGGAGCTGAAGATGAGAGCGATGGCATCAATATTTAAATCATAGATGTTGTGCATCTGGTCGTTTTCGGTCCCGGCGGACCAAACGGTCGGTTCGAATCTCTGGGCGTTTTTTACTCGCCGCTGCTGCTGCTGCTTCCTGTCCAGATGAGCTACATGAGCTGGTGAAAGAGCGAATATGAAATCGTTTCAGTTTTATTGATTCCCAGAGTTCCTGACCTCATTTCCTGCTGCGGTTGACAGAAACATCGAGGCGCCACCCGGAGGAGCTTCCTGTCACCGCTCCGCCGTTCGTTCGCATTGTTTCTGGAGACTTTTCCTTCTAATGAATTTGTCAAACTGTGATTTAGACCTTGAGGCCCAGAGGGCAGAGCATGTCTGCCAGGGACAGACTGCAGGAACGCTGGGAAAGTCTGGAGAAACACTTTTCCAGACTGTTTGTAACGGCAGCTTCATGCTTTAAGGGATCAAATGTCAGAAATATGTTTAACATTCACCACCTTAAACAGACGAGGAAAAAGGAAGAATAAAGGATGGAGTCGGATGGATAAATCAAAAAATAAATCGATTCCCATCTTTGCTCTGGTTGTTTCTATAGTTCACGGAGACGTCAGGAGAGGAAAGAGAGAAAACCTGCTCTTCAATGTCACTTTTATTTATGTAGCTCTTTAAAGACGGGTTTAAAGCTGCAGTACTGTACCAAACCCAGACTAACATAAGCTTGTTTCAGTTTGTTGAATTATGTGACTGAGACCTGAGTTTTAGTTTGATTATTAAACTTTATTTGGTTTAAGTATCAGGCATGTTGAAGCAAAGTTTTAAAGTTTTTTTTACTGTGAAGATGGAAGATTAATAAACAAAATTCTTAAAAATCAAACAGTTTAAAGGTGACCTGTTGTCATATGCATTTACATTTTACATGTTTTATTCCATCTGGGTCTCTGAAAGATTAAACAAAAAGTTTTCTGGCTATAAGTTTTTTGTTTGAGCCATTTCATAACCCATCATAATGTAACATCTCATTCCATGGGCACTGTGCCGTTTCCTAGCAACCACAGACGAGCACAGCCCATTACCTAGCAACCACAGACGAGCCCAGCCCGTTTCCTAGCAACCACAGACGAGTCCAGCCCGTTTCCTAGCAACCACAGACAAGCCCAGCCCGTTTCCTAGCAACCACAGATGAGCCCAGGCCGTTACCTAGCAACCACAGACAAGCCCAACCCGTTACCTAGCAACCACAGATGAGCCCGGCCCGTTACCTAGCAACCACAGACAAGCCCAGCCCGTTACCTAGCAACCGCAGTGTTTGGTCGTCTGGTTTTCCTGCTGTATGCTCTGTACAATGGCTGCTGGAAAAGACAGGAGTTTTGTTGTTGACTTGCTCCGTTCTGGTTGGTTGTGCAGGAGGCTCCACTAATGCTTTTCATAGACATACGGTTGCATATTTGTGCATCTGCTTGCAGAGACTTTGTTGCGTAAGTGTAAATGAAGAGTTGGGGGCGTGGCCAGCAGCAGTTTGTTTGGATTTAAAGTGACAGAGACCCTAAAACATCTCGCACTGAAATCTGATTATCCAAGAATGATTTAATATAAAAACGTAATGAACGGGTTTTGTATAGGCCAGTGGTGTCCAAAGCGGCATCCTGCCTGTTCTAGTTCCTCCCTGGTTTAAAAACATCTGGGCCAATGATAGCTCAGTAGAGGCCTGAGAAGAACAGTGACCTGCTGAAGTTTCCACCATTCGGGAGGAGCTGAAAGCTGCAGGACCGACTCTGGACACCTCTGGTACCGACCACAGACCCATCCTGACCCGTTCAACCAGCACAATCTGATTCTGAGCTGCTGCCGACATTTTCCAACGACCTGTTAGCCTGACGGAGCTCATGGGTTGCCGTAGAAACGGCTCCCGAGTAAAACGTGTCTGTTGGTGTTTCAGGTCGCAGCTGGAGTCGACGGGCGGCGAGTCGACCGACGGCCAGACGACGGAGGGAGACGCTCAGCCTCAGCACCCGCAGCAACACGGCGGCTACGACCTGGACGACCTGGACGTCACCTGGCTGCAGCTGGTCAACCAGGAGTTCAGGCACATGGGTGAGGACTAGGGCTGTAGAATAATATCGATATCTCGATATATATCGATATTTCCTTTACTAGGAAAAAAATCAATATTCATCCTCAAGTATCGTAACGTCCAACTGTCACCTTGTTCCCTCACTGCTGGCTTCACCAGGTCATCAGGCTTAGAGTGATTCCTTCAGATGTTCAGGTTAAAAAGGTATCAAACTATTCAGAGCAGGAACTTGGTTCACTTTATTTACTTTACTAATGCATGTCAGCTACAGTTTGGACTGTTTCAACTAAAAGAAACATGTTTTCTCTCCACTTCTTTGGTTCATTTTGTCCAGCTGTCCACTTTAAGTCTATGTCCAACCAGAACCAGGTATTGTGTAGTTGGAGCTTTTAATCAGTTTTCAGTTAAATTCATTCAGTCCAACTTTATAACAGTCACAAAATGTCATCAAAATCATTCTGTCCCTCTGAAACCTGTCAGAAAATCGCAAAAGTGTATTGAATTGTATCGTTTGCTGAATATTGTAATGTATATCGTATAGTGGGCAGAATATCGTGTATCGTTTCGTGAGATTATTGCATCACTACAGGCCTAGTGAGGAGCTGCAGCTCCAACCAATTAGCTCATTAATCAATCACTAAAGTCAAGAACACATAGTTGTTTTTTTTTCCATCAATGTTTTTTTATTATTATTTTGTGTTTTTACAAATATGCCAGCCGTAAAACATACAACCAATACAGTCAATAAGACCAACAAAACGCCCTCATAGGTCCACACCTGCATAAGTCTTTTAAGCAAACCGGAGATAATGGTCCACTGTTGAGGCTCCTTGTTTAACATTGTGGTTCCACATTAGTCTTGACTTTAGCTGAGTTCTTCTTCTTGAGACATGTCCACCCCTTCAACAAACTCCAGGATTGGTCTCCAAATGGTTTCAAATAGTTCGCCTTTCCCTTGTTGGAGATACGTTATGCGTTCCAGAGGTAAAGTCTTCAGCCTGTTTCCTGGACCTGTTGTTCTTTTCCAGAGTAATGCTATAAAGTCTCTTAGCTTCTAATAGACACACGTCTATCAACAGTTGTTCGCTTTTAGTAAACAATGAATTTTTTGGATATAGACCTAAAATTAGAAAAGCCGGATCTATTTCTACATCTTTTGAGATTAGGTGTTCTACAGTTTCTTTTACTGCTTTCCAAATGTTTTAATTTTCCTACATTAAATGAAACAAGGTCCCTTTCTGAAGAACACAAAGTTAAACCAAAACGCTACAAAAAAACATTTTGTACTTAAAAACACCGTCTTTGTTTGAACGTCTGAAATTGTAGTTTTAGCTTCACCCACACAGTAAAAATGCCAGTGTTGAATTAACACCCAAAAGTGTCTATATGTGTCCAAGTCAGCTGGTGTTAAAGTAACACTTTTGAAAGTGTTAAAAGATTGACACCCATATTTTTATTAAATTAACGTTGGTCTATATACTGAAATGGGTTTAAGAAAAGTTAAACTTTCCATTTCTGTGTATTGTTTTGAATATTTTCCACTGGATTTGATTGATATTGACACTTTATGGGTCAATTATTTACATTTTTAACACGACATTATGTTTAGTGTTCAACACTACACTGGTGTTACTTTTAATATATTTTAACACTAACACCGTTGTAAATGCTAATGTGACACTCTGTAGTGTTGAATTTAACACCAGCTGACTTGGACACATAAAGACACTTTTGGGTGTTAATTCAACACCGGCCTTTTCACTGTGTGGATCAAATGATTTAAAAAATCTCCTATTAATCACATTTTGGTTCCAGTTATTAATCTGTTAATCCAAAACCAAATTAGTTCTACACTTTCTTAATAAGTCAAGCAGAAATGAAATATTTTTTGATACAAAGAACTGCTGTTACTGCATTACATGCAGAAAAAGTAGATTTATTTAATTAAAAAGATAGTTATTTGTTTAAACTCCCACCTCCGGCAGAACTTCGAACACGTTCCGGGGGACATGGGGAACATGGAGTCTGAGTGGACCATGTTCCGTGCCTCCATGGCCGAGGCGGCTTATCGGAGCTGTGGCTGCAAGGTCGTTGGTGCCTGTCGTGGCGGCAACCCCCGAACCCGTTGGTGGACACCTTCGGTGAGGGATGCTGTCCAGCTGAAGGTCCTATGGGGCCTTTTTGGCCTGTGGGACTCCAGAAGCAGCTGATGGTACCAGCGGGCGAAGCGACTCTCGGGTCGCTGAGGCCAAAACTCGGGCGTGGGAGGAGTTTGGAGAGGCCATGGAGAAAGACTTCCGTATGGCTTGGAGGCGATTCTGGTCCACCATCCGGCGTCTCAGGAGGGGGAAGCAGTGCAGCACCAACACTGTTTACAGTGGGGATGGTGGCTGCTGACCTCGACTGGGGATGTTGTGGGTTGGTGGGCGGAATACTTCGAAGACCTCCTCAATCCCACCAACATGCCTTCTGTTGAGGAAGCTGAGCCTGTGGACTCTGTGTTGGGCTCTCCAGTCTGGGGTCGAGGTCACCGAGGGGTCAAAAAGCTCCTCGGTGACCTCAGGGCCCCGGGGTGGATGAGATCCGCCCGGAGTTCCTTAAGGCTCTGGATGTTGTAGGGTTGTGTTGGCTCACACGACTCTGCAATATCGCATGGACATTGGGGGCAGTTCCTCTGGATTGGCAGACCGGGGTGGTGGTCCCCCTATTTAAAAAGGGGGGCCGGAGGGTGTGCTCCAATTACAGGGGGGTCACACTCTTAAGCCTCCCTGGAAAGGTCTATTCAGGGGTCCTGGAGAGGAGGGTCCGTCGGATAGTCGAACCTCGGATTCAGGAGGATCAGTGTGGTTCTGGTTCTGGAACACTGGACCAGCTCTACACCCTCAGCAGGTCCTGGAGGGTTCTGGGAGTTCGCACAACCAGTCTACATGTGTTTTGTGGACTTAGAGAAGGCGTTCGACCGTGTCCCTCGGGGGCCTTGTGGTGGTTCTCCGGGAGTATGGGGTACCGGCCCTTTGATACGGGCTGTCAGGTCCCTGTATGACCGGTGTCAGAGTCTGGTCCGCATTGCCGGCAGTAAGTCGGGCTCGTTTCCGGTGAGAGTTGGACTCCGCCAAGGCTGCTGCCCTTTGTCACCGATTCTGTTCATTACTTTCATGGACAGAATTTCTAGGCGCAGCCGAGGTGTTGAGGGGATCTGTTTTGGTGGCCTTAGGATCGCATCTCTGCTTTTTGCGGATGATGTGGTCCTGATGGCTTCATCAGATCGTGATCTGCGGCTCTCTCTGAAACGGTTCGCGGCCGAGTGTGAAGCGGCCGGGATGAGGCTCAGTGCCTCCAAATCCGAGGCCATGGTCTTGAGCCGGAAAAGGGTAGAGTGCCTTCTCCGGGTCAGGGGGGTCGTTCTGCCTCAAGTGGAGGAGTTTAAGTATCTGGGGATCTTGTTCACGAATGAGGGAAGAAGGAGATCGACAGGCGGATTGGGGCGGCGTCTGCCGTGAAGCGGCGCTGTACCAGTCCGTCGTGGTGAAGAGAAGCTGAGTCAAAAGGCGAAGCTCTCGATTTACCGGTCGATCTACGTTCCCACCCTCATCTATGGTCATGAGCTTTGGGTCATGACCGAAAGAACGAGATCACGGATACAAGCGCCGAAATGGGTTTCCTCCGCAGGGTGGCGGGCTCTCCCTTAGAGATAGGGTGAGAAGCTCGGTCATCCGGGAGGGACTCAAAGTAGAGCCGCTGCTCCTCCACGTCGAGAGGAGCCAGTTGAGGCTCGGGCATCTGGTCAGGATGCCTCCTGGACGCCTCCCTGGTGAGGTGTTCCGGGCACGTCCCACCGGGAGGAGGCCCCGAGGAAGACCCAGGACACGCTGGAGGGACTATGTCTCTCGGCTGGCCTGGGAACGCCTTGGGGTTCCCCCGGAGGAGCTGGAAGAAGTGGCTGGGGAGGGAAGTCTGGGCCTCCCTTCTGAAGCTGCTGCCCCCGCGACCCGATCCCGGATAAGCGGAAGAAAATGGATGGATGGATGGATGGATGGGTTATTTGTTTAGTTGCACCTTTAAATGTTTTCTAATATTTTTTAAAAGTTGTTAAATAATTTTTTTATCCAATTATTACATTTTTGCAGGTTTGGACTGGAAAGACAGAACATGTGCAGGAAGTGAACAGTTTTTGATCATTTTCTAAATGTTAGTTGAAGCTCTTTAAGTTCCACTAAACGTTCAGTAAAGTTCGTATATTAAAATACAACATTAACTCAATTAAATCCAGACTTAGTGTCTGAAACTTTCTGTAAATGAAACTTGAGCCGTTTTCTCTTTTCTTTCTTGACCTTCACTTCATTTCCTTCAAGTTTTCTGTCCTCCTCTCATATTTTCCTTCCCTCTTGATTTGTCCGGCCGCCCTGAGCTTCTCCTCTGCTTCAGATAAAGTGTTTGTGTTTATGGATCCCAGCTGAACATTAAATCTGCAAAACCTTCCTCTGGTTCAACATCTGTTCACAACAAGCCAGTAGACAGAGAAGCTCACAACATTTTAGATGGCAAAAAGGAAGAAATGACATTTTTGTAAGATTAAGATTTGTTGCAGTTATCAGCACCGGTTAGCAGAACGACATGCAAAGACCGAACATGTTCTGGAAGTGAGCCGAGTCCAAAGTAACCACGAGGCAGAGCGAAGGAGCCGCTGCTTCCTGCCATGCAGCTCAGGATGCAAACCGCAGCAGGTTAACGTCAAACCGTCGCTTCGATTCACAGTTTTCACTAAAAAACAAACTTCTGTGTGTTTTGAATCGTTATTAATCAGAAGATCTGCTGAAGTTGTTCACCAAAACAAACAGATTTAAACTTTTCTTCCTGTGATGGACCGAGTTAAAAACAGGAGGAGTCACAGGATATTCATTAGAAAAATAGGGTTTTTTATTTTAACCCACAGATCATAAAATGACAAAAGACAAACTGAGCTCATAAAAGAGGTTAAAGAAACAAAACTGAACTCAGGCAAAAATGAAAGCAAACTAGCTGCACAAACAAACATCACTGACCTGACAAAGAAATGACACACAGGGTTTATATACTGGCTGATCAGACCGATTAAGACACAATAGGGGTAAATAAATTACAAATAACAGTACAGATAAGTTTGGCTAAACTAAAGACTCACAAAATGAAAATAAAAAATATTAAAATTTAAATACTAATATTTACTTAAACACAAAACTTATCTAAATAGATAAACTACAAATTTCCCCTTTCAGCAGGAGCTTGTGGTTCAGTCCAATCAGCATTAAGCTGCTGAGGCTCCATCTTTTGTCTGGCCAAGGCAGGTAAGAACCAGCAAAAGAAACAAAGTTAATCTTAATCTAAGCAAATTAAACTTTAAAGTTTATATAAATACACATGCTAACTAAATGTGTGCGCTAACATAAAGAACAAATGTATCCAAATCAACTAATAAATGTTTTACTGAAACTAAAGTGTTGTTGTGCTTGAATGAAAAACTAAATTGTGCATAAAAGGTACCGACTTCAGAGTGTGGCCATGGATTTGGACATCACTCTTCCTTATTTTGGGACGAGATCTAATTAAAGGTGCACAAAATTACTCTTCACTGCAAAAACACAAAATCTTACCAGGTAATTTTTTGTCTGGTTTCTAGAGTAAATATCTTAGTTCACTCAGAATAAGACAGAACGAACTTTTCAGCAAGTAATAAGAACTTGTTTTATTTCACCTGTAACATGGAAAAAACTGTTGTTATAACTGAAATAATCTGCTAATGGAGCCAAAAACATCGGTGACGGTAAAAAAAACTTCTCTAAGGTATATACACTACAAAAAAAGTAAGATTTTGTGTTTCTGCAGCATTTTTAAATAGAAATGATGAATCCACTGCAGGAAACGTCAACAGCAACAATCTGGAGCTGAGCAGGTCTTTGCTACATGATGAAGAATCAACTGATGTTTGTTATACAGATCATTTTTATTGAATATTTGCATCTAATTTGAGCAAAATGACACTAAACATTGATATTATCAAAAAGTTGGAAAACATGTCTTTTTTTTAACTCTTTCATAATTTCCCTTCTTGTTGCGATCGTCAGTGCAGAAGCAATTTTACTTTCACTAGTGGAGCGTTGCAGCTTCCACTGTAATAATATATTTTGATGTAAGTTTTAATAGTATTTACACCTGTAAAAATAGTTTTAAAGTTAAAAAAGAAACATTGTGTATTTTATCCCCCATCATATTTGCTGCTATCCAGCCAACAGCGTGTTTGAATTATTTGTTCCCAGTTTGGAGTAAATATCTTTTTTCGTGCATTAAATACAGAAATGATCTTTACACATTTTACCCTAAAAACTTTAGGTTACCTTGGACATTTTGTGTATTTATGTTGCATAAAAACTGGAAACTTTACTTTAATGCTAACTATGCTAATGCTAACCCAAATCAAACACGATACGAGTGAGCAAAGAAATTAATGAACGTTTCAAACGGTGGATATGTAACAAGATGCAGAAGAAAGAGCAAACACAGTTATTTTTTTTTAGGGTGGAGACACGTAAATAATACATGGAGGCTCAGGACGCTGCGCTCCTCTAAGACATGAAGATCCTGCAGATCCATGCGAGGATCCACAGACTCTCTGCTTGGTGGAATGATGAGCTTTACAGTTTGAGCTGTAATGATCGGTGGCCTGTTTGTTAGAGCTGCTTCGTTTGCTCCCTGCATTTATTTATCTGCTGCTCTTTTAATCTCATGAAGGTTTCTAAAATGTTTTTCTCCATAGAAACATCCTTTAACGCAGAGGTTCCTTCCTCAGTTGGTTTAATCTGCGTCCAGGTACACGGTAAAAAGCGCTGGGTTAAAAATAACCCAATTCGTAACCCAGTGCTGGGTCTTATATGGACCGACTGGGTTGTTTTAGCCCGACTGGGTTGATGGTTTGACCAGCACATTGGGGTCATGGCAACTAACCAAACGTTGGTTAAATTGACCCAAAATTGGGTTGAAACTCATAGATGGTAAAAGGATTGAACTTTTACAGCGCTTTATCCAATCATTTTGTTAGAAATACATTCTATTCATTTATAAAATCCTATTCACGTTGAAACTTTATCTTCTTTTTACTTACCATGTCTTATTTCAAAGTAGAGGAGAAGCCCGATATGCAGCCATGTTGAAAATGGAGGCTTGTGAAGAGGGGCGTGGCTTGTGAAGAGGGCGTGGCTTGTGAAGAGGGGCGTGGCTTGTGAAGAGGGGCGTGGCTTCTTCCAGGTTTCGTCTTTAACCCAACCGATTGGTTAAATCTACCTGACCTCTGACCCAACAGAAGAGGTCAAGCTGTAGACGTCCGGTAAATTTCTGACCCAACTCTTGAGTTATGAACTTTGACCCAATATTTGGTCAAACTAACCCAACGAATGACCCAACAGCTTCAACCCAGAAACTGGGTTATGAGAATAACCCAGCAGTTTTTACTGTGCAGTTGGTTCATTTCATCCGTCCATCTCCTGTCCTGGAAGTGGGTCTCCTTGCTTTGCTCGTAATTCTGATCCTTCTTGTTCTTTTAGCTCTCGTTCGCCAGTTAGACCAGTTTTCATCAAGCTGCCTTGCAGCAAGGCAGCACTTTGAGATGCAAAGTGAGCAGGAATAGAACGTGAGCTGAGCTTCTTCTTTTATTATGTTTGTCTGAAAACACGCAGCATTTCTCCACTTAACTCAGGGTTACCTAAAAACACACCTGACTAATTTCCTTCACATTTCATGCAGTGACATAAATCTGAGTCTGATTCCTGTGGAAGCAGCCAAAAATAACTGTAAATCTGAACTCAATGCGCCGGAGTTTCATATGTTGGTGTAAAAACACTAGAAGGGAAAGTGAAGCGTCGACGCCGTAACTCTACGGCTCGTTTTCATTTATCCCCAACGGCAGAAAGATTCTCCAAACTTCTGCTCTGCTGGAAAAAGAAACAAACGGAGGAAACAGTTTTTCACCCTCACAGATAAATCTCATCTTTGCTTTTTTCTCTTACACATTTTTCAAATTTAAATTGCAATGGTAACATGATTGTACTTATAAAATTCAGGGTTAATTATTTTATTTATCAAGAGGATAAAAACTATTTAATACGCCCCAAAAATTAAGCCAAAATTTGCCCAAAACGTCCGGTTCGGTTGGTGAGGTGTGAACGCTAACCGACCTCTGACCTCTGACCTCTGGTCCTCCAAGCCTCGGTCTGGGTTCGGTTGAAGTGAACTCTGGTTGGTTTGAATGTGAACGCCAGGCGGACCAGAGACGCTCCAAAAGCAGGAAGTGGACTACAGAGCAGGGCATTCTGGGTAAATCCAACAATAGCTAACCTGTTAGCCTAGCGCTAGCAGCAGAAATGGCTCCTGGTCTAGAGAGAGAAAATCCTACATCTTGTTTCCATGGTGAAGCAGGAAGTTGCTCTCAGTGTCATTTCCTGCAGTGGTTGTTGGTGCAGCGCCGCCACTGGCCAGGAGGGGAACAGCTGGTTGGACTCAGAGCAGCTGGAGGAGGAGCAGAAGTTCTGGGTCCAGTAGAACCGGGTCGACCGGACCGAAGCAGCGAAACAGCATTAAAATGTTTTAGTTTATGCCCTGAACTGGAGAAACTCAAGAATAAATCAGAAACAAAGTCACTGATAATCAGTGCATTTATATATTATATATATTATAATATATTATTTATATACACAGTCCAGTCACATTAATGTGACCACCACGTACTTTCCACTTCAGAGTTAAATAACCAATCACAGAAGGCAGGTGGCAGCACAGTGCAGTTGAGCGTATATAAAGGGTGTGTGTGGGCTTCGGAAAACATTTCAATCGTTGGCGTAATGCAGAAACGAAGCGATTTATCCGACGTCCAAAAGGGCATGATCATTGGCTTTCGGGCCAAGGGTGGAAGCATTTCCGAAACGGCTGAGTTTGTGAACTGTTCGCGTGCCGCCGTGGTAAAAGTGTACCGTGCATGGCAAAATGGGACTGTCCAAAATCAACGACGTGGCAAATGTGGTGCACCACGGGCCATAGATGACAGAGGCGAACGACGGTTGCGGAGATGCGTTCGGGCAGATAGACGGGCTACCGTTGAGCAACTGACCACTAAAATGAACCAAGGGGCTACCACAAGTGTCTCCCAAACCACTATTCAGCGAACATTGCTGCGTCTGGGCCTCCGAAGCAGACGCCTGGTTCGTGCACCTATGCTGACTGGTGTTCATCGACGACGAAGGCTAGAATTTGCACGCCAGTACAGCAGCTGGACGTCCACTGAGTGGCGACAGGTAGCGTTTTCAGATGAATCGCGTTTTATGCTCCATCGGACAGATGGACATTGGCGTATAAGGCGTGAAACCTCTGAAAGGAACCACCCTGCAACCATTGCAGGAACGGTCCAAGCTGGAGGCGGGAGCATTATGGTCTGGGGAATGTTTTCCTGGCATTCTCTGGGTTCACTGATTATTGTGGAAGGCACGATGGATCAATACAAGTACGCATCTGTCCTTGCGGACCATGTCCACCCCTACATGCGCATTGTTTTTCCTCAGGATGATGGCATCTTCCAGCAGGACAATGCGAGGTGCCATACAGCTGCCAGTGTACGTGCGTGGTTCGAAGAGCACCAGGATGAGTTTACCGTCCTCCCCTGGCCAGCAAACTCACCTGACTTAAACCCAATCGAGCATCTGTGGGACCATCTCGATCGAGTTGTTCGCGCCATGGATCCTCAACCGCGTAATCTAGCACAGCTGGCCACGGCATTAGAGTCGGCATGGCTCAACATCCCAGAGAAGACCTTCAGGGACCTAAGTGACTCTCTTCCTGCACGTCTCGTAGCAGTTCGCTCTGCGAAAGGTGGTTATTCTGGCTTTTGACAGATGGTCACATTAATGTGACTGGACTGTGTATTATTATTTATAGCATTTATAGATGTTATCTGTATTTAGTGAAGTTGACTAACCAAAGTGAAGTAAAGTATGGAAATAACTAAATGAGCATAAAAGACAACAACAATTATCAATGCACCATCAGTCACTGATTTAAAATGAAACCCTTCCTGATGGTGGGTGGAGCTGCTAGCGCCACACGCTGGTGGAAAAGTTGATGTTTGTCATATTGTCTTCTAGCAGTTAAAACTCCTGCTGCTGCTTATTGAACCAGTTTCAGTTTCGCTGTCCGTCCTCAAATAGGAGAGAATTACAGGAATCCGAATGTGAGGCCATATGACGAACTGTTCTAGGAGGGAAAGGCCTTTACCTCTGGCAGACATCCGAGATGAAAACCAGACTTTAGCACCTCGTTAACTTCGAAACGAAGGGCAGCGTCTACGTTTAGCCGTCGATTAGTGGAGCAACCTGTCAGACGAGGGTCAGGGCAGCAAAACCAACAGCGTTGGTCCTGGAGACGGTCAGGACCAAACAGTTATAAAGACCCAACACCTCCGAGACCTGGAGGAGTCCGGACCTCTTTCATTTTAATTACAGCTGCTGGATGTTCAGAGTATTGAAATGAAAACCGAGCGAAGGCGGGTTGAGCCTCCATGTAGCATCAAAAAAGGAAAAATGAATGTAGTTACTCTTATTTTACTGACATCAAGGAAGAATAAATCTAACTTCTGAGTTATTCTTATAAAAACCAGAAATCACACTTTTTAATCCCCCCCAAAAAAGCGGGTGCTTGAAATCCTTGAAAATCCTTGAATTTGATAGTAAAATCCAACGGATTGGCCAGAAAACTCAGTGGGAAAACTTTGAGACAGAAACCGTTTCTATACCTGGAGACTGGAAACTATTTTTATTCTTATTTGGGTTTTTTTTTTTTACAGAATTTGAAGGAGGTGAAGCAAAAACTTGTTTAATTCTACAGATTTTTTTTCAGAAATGTATTTTTTCAATAGTTTGCCTTAATTACTGCTCTGATTATGTTGTTCTATCAGCAAGTTGGAGTCTGTATAACTCAGTTCATCAGTAATTAAATGAATTATTTCAATCATAATCAATAATTATTTCTTAATCTTTAGTTTGAAAACTCTCATGTTGTCAAGATCCCAAAGCTGCAGCCGATTTTTAGCGTCAACTGCTTGCCGTACATCCGAACAGAGAGAACAGAGGAAAGAAAATATCGATATATATCACGATATCAATATTATTATACAGCCCTAATAAAAACCGAATGAGCTTAATTCTGATTTAACGTCTCCGTGGTTTCGGCCGCCAGCCTCGCCGGAGCTGGACGAGCTGACGATGGAGGCCGTCCTGGTGGAGCTGGAGCGCGTCTGCGAGGAAAGGATGCAGCAGGCCATCGAGACGGAGGAAGGCCTGGGCATCGAGTACGACGAGGACGTGGTGTGTGACGTGTGCCGCTCGCCGGAGGGGGAGGACGGCAACGAGATGGTCTTCTGTGACAAGTGCAATGTCTGCGTCCATCAGGTGAGACTTCACCCAAATCTGCTTTTGTTTCATCCCTAAGTTTGACTGAACAGGTTAGTATCGGTCTGTGGGATGCAAAACATGTCCATCGTTCTTCACCTGTTATCTGCTACAGCTGGCGACGCTCCTTCAGCCATTACAACGCACCGATTTATGCCAACAAATCCATAAATAATGATTTTTTTTTTATCTATTTCTTTAAAATATGGTCTAAATTAGAGCTGAGAAAATTGCTGATGTTTTGAGATGTGACGTATGTATCTTCTGAAAAAGCTGCTCGCTAACGACGACTAGCATCGGGTTTTAGCTTTTAAGTTGTAAAAACAAGATTTAAATCTTACATTTATGCCTGATACCTAAAGGAAAAACAGACGCGGAGCTTTGCTGCTAAATGCCAACACTACAACCACAGGAAAAGGTTTTAATTAAACAACTAGCAAGGGAAGTAGCTCTGTTATGCTAGCTTGACTATGAAAACCTGAACATGTAGATGTGCTGTGGGACTCTGTGTTCAGTTAAAAAATAAAACAAGGCGACTTAAAGCCAACTCTGACAGATCAGAGTGGAAAGAGACAATTTAAATGTAATGTTTAAATTACCGTATTTTCCGCACTATAAGGCGCACTGGATTATAAGGCGCATAAACGCATCAGTTTGGGTTGCCAATTTGTTCCGTACTCTATTATTACACACCCACATTTGTAAAGAAGTGATCAAAGTGCTTTATACAGTATCTGCCCCAGTCCTTGTTTCACTCAAGGTGTTGCCATATTGTGCCCAACTGCTTTCTGGATAACACAGACCAACCGACATGCTGCCGTTGCTTAAATGTATTACCAAACTTTATTAACAAACCAGCATTCTGACAACTATCCCAGCATGCATTGTGCACTACTTCTACTATGGGGGAAATGAAGTCGGCAGCTGCTTACCGTAGTTGCTAGACTTGTTGCTGGAGTCAATATTGGTCCATATATAAGGCGCACTGGATTATAAGGCTCACTGGATTATAAGGCGCACTGGATTATAAGTCACACTGTCAGCTTTTGAGGAAATTTAAGGTTTTTAGGTGCGCCTTATAGTGCGGAAAATACGGTAGCTAACCAACCAAAGCTGTGTTAGCTTAGCTAACAGCAGCAGTAGCTAATCTACCACAGTGATCACTTACTAATAATCACAAAACAAACATGGAGCCTGAAAACATAAAACTGTGGAGTGAATGTTCTGCTCTGTGTGAGGGAAATGTTTGAATCCTGATGAAGAAAAGAAGAATCCAAGAAAATGTAGAAAATGACAACTGCTTCATGTTCGGGTTTGGTTTAGCTAACGGCTAACGGTGGATGCTAAGGAGCGGCTGTGTCCCCTCCGGCGCCACCAGCAGGTCTGTTGGGTGCGACATGCTCCTCACGTCTGGCTCTCTGCAGGCTTGCTACGGCATCCTGAAGGTGCCTCAGGGGAACTGGCTGTGTCGGACCTGCGCTCTGGGCGTCCAGCCCAAATGTCTGCTCTGCCCCAAGAGAGGCGGCGCCCTGAAGCCGACGCGCAGTGGAACCAAGTGGGTCCACGTCAGCTGTGCCTTATGGATCCCCGAGGTGAGCCGCAGCTTGCAAGGTCCTGGGCTTTGACTAGGCCACTCTAGCACATCTATCAGAACTATGTTTACTGGCAGCTGGAGGTCACAGTGTGATGTTTTTGTTTTTATAGGCTTGTGAATCATTTCCCCCCTTTTTATAATTATAAACTAAAATGCATAGGTTTTTTATTTATATTTATTTTTTTCATTTTTCTCTTTCTACCAAAAACTGGATGGTAAAAGTTTTCAGTCGGGGGTTTTGGTCTCATCTAAACCTTTGAAGGATAGTTTAGTTTACCCAGAATTCATAATTATTTTATATTATTTCTGTTGTTTTGTTTATTTTGGATATTTTAAATGTTCAATAGAATTTAAATTTTATTCATTTTTAAAAATCTTGCATTATTATGTCATTATTACCGTTAAATTACTGGAAAATGGTCTCAAAACACCAATATTGTCGTTTATCGCAGTAACAATTTAAAAGCTGTCAAACTCTCAGGCTTCTGGAACAGCTTGGAATCGGCCTATTCAAAGCACAATCAGTACATATTTGGCACAAAACTCTCAAATTTCAGTTCTGCCCATTTAGGGTCTCTGTCCCTTTAAATCCAGTAATCTGCTGCTGGCCACGCCCCCAACTCAACGTTTACACTCAAGAAAATGGCTGCAAACACATGCACAGTTATACAACTGCACATCTTTGAAAAGCATCAGTGGAGGCTCCTGCACAGCCTGTGTGTGTGTTTACCTTTGAGTTTCTGAATGTTTTGCTGCCTGTTTGTCTGCAGGTGAGCATCGGCTGCCCGGAGAAGATGGAGCCCATCACCAAGGTGTCCCACATCCCCGCCAGCCGCTGGGCTCTGTCCTGCAGCCTGTGTCGAGAAAACGCAGGAACCTGCATCCAGGTACGGAGCTCCAGAACGCCCACAAACGCAGCAGTGTGATAAATGTGTCGAGAAAACGCAGGAACCTGCATCCAGGTACGGAGCTCCAGAACGCCCACAAACGCAGCAGTGTGATAAATGTGTCGAGAAAACGCAGGAACCTGCATCCAGGTACGGAGCTCCAGAACGGCCACAAACGCAGCAGTGTGATAAATGTGTCGAGAAAACGCAGGAACCTGCATCCAGGTACGGAGCTCCAGAACGCTCACAAACGCAGCAGTGTGATAAATGTGTCGAGAAAACGCAGGAACCTGCATCCAGGTACGGAGCTCCAGAACGGCCACAAACGCAGCAGTGTGATAAATGTGTCGAGAAAACGCAGGAACCTGCATCCAGGTACGGAGCTCCAGAACGGCCACAAACGCAGCAGTGTGATAAATGTGTCGAGAAAACGCAGGAACCTGCATCCAGGTACGGAGCTCCAGAACGCCCACAAACGCAGCAGTGTGATAAATGTGTCGAGAAAACGCAGGAACCTGCATCCAGGTACGGAGCTCCAGAACGCCCACAAACGCAGCAGTGTGATAAATGTGTCGAGAAAACGCAGGAACCTGCATCCAGGTACGGAGCTCCAGAACGCCCACAAACGCAGCAGTGTGATAAATGTGTCGAGAAAACGCAGGAACCTGCATCCAGGTACGGAGCTCCAGAACGCCCACAAACGCAGCAGTGTGATAAATGTGTCGAGAAAACGCAGGAACCTGCATCCAGGTACGGAGCTCCAGAACGCCCACAAACGCAGCAGTGTGATAAATGTGTCGAGAAAACGCAGGAACCTGCATCCAGGTACGGAGCTCCAGAACGCCCACAAACGCAGCAGTGTGATAAATGTGTCGAGAAAACGCAGGAACCTGCATCCAGGTACGGAGCTCCAGAACGCCCACAAACGCAGCAGTGTGATAAATGTGTCGAGAAAACGCAGGAACCTGCATCCAGGTACGGAGCTCCAGAACGCCCACAAACGCAGCAGTGTGATAAATGTGTCGAGAAAACGCAGGAACCTGCATCCAGGTACGGAGCTCCAGAACGCCCACAAACGCAGCAGTGTGATAAATGTGTCGAGAAAACGCAGGAACCTGCATCCAGGTACGGAGCTCCAGAACGCCCACAAACGCAGCAGTGTGATAAATGTGTCGAGAAAACGCAGGAACCTGCATCCAGGTACGGAGCTCCAGAACGCCCACAAACGCAGCAGTGTGATAAATGTGTCGAGAAAACGCAGGAACCTGCATCCAGGTACGGAGCTCCAGAACGCCCACAAACGCAGCAGTGTGATAAATGTGTCGAGAAAACGCAGGAACCTGCATCCAGGTACGGAGCTCCAGAACGCCCACAAACGCAGCAGTGTGATAAATGTGTCGAGAAAACGCAGGAACCTGCATCCAGGTACGGAGCTCCAGAACGCCCACAAACGCAGCAGTGTGATAAATGTGTCGAGAAAACGCAGGAACCTGCATCCAGGTACGGAGCTCCAGAACGCCCACAAACGCAGCAGTGTGATAAATGTGTCGAGAAAACGCAGGAACCTGCATCCAGGTACGGAGCTCCAGAACGCCCACAAACGCAGCAGTGAGATAAATGTGTCGAGAAAACGCAGGAACCTGCATCCAGGTACGGAGCTCCAGAACGGCCACAAACGCAGCAGTGTGATAAATGTGTCGAGAAAACGCAGGAACCTGCATCCAGGTACGGAGCTCCAGAACGCCACAAACGCAGCAGTGTGATAAATGTGTCGAGAAAACGCAGGAACCTGCATCCAGGTACGGAGCTCCAGAACGCCACAAACGCAGCAGTGTGATAAATGTGTCGAGAAAACGCAGGAACCTGCATCCAGGTACGGAGCTCCAGAACGCCACAACGCAGCAGTGTGATAAATGTGTCGAGAAAACGCAGGAACCTGCATCCAGGTACGGGCTCCAGAACGCCACAAACGCAGCAGTGTGATAAATGTGTCGAGAAAACGCAGGAACCTGCATCCAGGTACGAGCTCCAGAACGCCACAAACGCAGCAGTGTGATAAATGTGTCGAGAAAACGCAGGAACCTGCATCCAGGTACGGAGCTCCAGAACGCCACAAACGCAGCAGTGTGATAAATGTGTCGAGAAACGCAGGAACCTGCATCCAGGTACGGAGCCCAGAACGCCACAAACGCAGCAGTGTGATAAATGTGTCGAGAAAACGCAGGAACCTGCATCAGGTACGGAGCTCCAGAACGCCACAAACGCAGCAGTGTGATAAATGTGTCGAGAAAACGCGGAACCTGCATCCAGGTACGGAGCTCCAGAACGCCACAAACGCAGCAGTGTGATAAATGTGTCGAGAAAACGCAGGAACCTGCATCCAGGTACGGAGCTCCAGAACGCCACAAACGCAGCAGTGTGATAAATGTGTCGAGAAAAACGCAGGAACCTGCATCCAGGTACGGAGCTCCAGAACGCCACAACGCAGCAGTGTGATAAATGTGTCGAGAAAACGCAGGAACCGCATCCAGTACGGAGCTCCAGAACGGCCACAAACGCAGCAGTGTGATAAATGTGTCGAGAAAACGCAGAACCTGCATCCAGGTACGGAGCTCCAGAACGCCACAAACGCAGCAGTGTGATAAATGTGTCGAGAAAACGCAGGAACCTGCATCCAGTACGAGCTCCAGAACGCCACAACGCAGCAGTGTGATAATGTTCGAAAAACGCAGGAACCTGCATCCAGGTACGGAGCTCCAGACGGCCACAAACGCAGCAGTGTGATAAATTGTCGAGAAAACGCAGGAAAAAAAAAAAAAAAAAAAAAAAAAAAAAAAAAAAAAAAAAAAAAAAAAAAAAAAAAAAAAAAAAAAAAAAAAAAAAAAAAAAAAAAAAAAAAAAAAAAAAAAAAAAAAAAAAAAAAAAAAAAAAAAAAAAAAAAAAAAAAAAAAAAAAAAAAAAAAAAAAAAAAAAAAAAAAAAAAAAAAAAAAAAAAAAAAAAAAAAAAAAAAAAAAAAAAAAAAAAAAAAAAAAAAAAAAAAAAAAAAAAAAAAAAAAAAAAAAAAAAAAAAAAAAAAAAAAAAAAAAAAAAAAAAAAAAAAAAAAAAAAAAAAAAAAAAAAAAAAAAAAAAAAAAAAAAAAAAAAAAAAAAAAAAAAAAAAAAAAAGCCACAAACCAGCAGTGTGATAAATGTCGAACGAAAACGAGGACAAACTGCACCAGTGAAAAGTCCAGAACCAGAACCCAAACGCAGAGAGTGATAAATGCGAGAAAACGCTAGGGAGAAACCAAACTGCATCCAGGACGGAGCCAAACGCAGGAACGGCACGCAAAACGCAGCATGTGATAAATGTCGAGAAAACGCAGGAACTGCATCCAGGTACGGACAGAAGCTCCAGAACGGCCAAACGCAGCGACAGTGATAAATGTGTCGAGAAAACGCAGGAACCTGCATCCAGGTACGGAGCTCCAGAACGCCACAAACGCAGCAGTGATAAATGTGTCGAGAAAACGCAGGAACCTGCATCCAGGTACGGAAGCCCAAACGCCACAAATGCAGAACGCAGTGATAATGTGTCGAGAAACCAAACCGCACGGTAAGTCCAAAAACGCAGACCGCACAAACCAGAGTCGAGAAACGTCAGAACGCAAAATCAGGTAGAACCCAGGAACCGCCCAGACGAGCCAGGGAAAATGCGAAAAGCAGGAACTGATCGGTACGGAGTCCAGAACCCCACAAACAGCAGAGTGGAAAAGCGGAAATGCAGAAACGCGAACGCATCCAGTACGAGCTCCAGAACCCACAAACGCAGCAGTGGATAAATGTGTGAGAAAACGCAGGAACCTGCATCCAGGTCGGAGCCCAACAGCAGAAAAGCAGAACAGACGGATAATGTAGAGCAAACGCAAACCGCATCAGGTATCGGAAAGCCAGAACGCACAGACGGATAAATGCATCGAGAAAGAAACGAACCAGGACGACTCCAGACGGCCAAACGCCCAGAAGATAAATGTGTCGAGAAAACGCGGAACCTGCATCAGGTACGGAGCTCCAGAACGCCACAAACGCAGCAGTGTGATAAATGTGCGAGAAAACGCAGGAACTGCTCCAGGTACGATCAAACGCCAAAACAAGTGTGAAAATGCGGAACACCAGGACGGCTCCAGAACGCCCAAACGCCAATGAAAATGTGGAAAAGGCGGAAACCAGGAACCGCTCCAGACGGGCCAAACGACAACGCAGGTGTGAAAATGTCAGAAAACCAGGAACGCATCCAGTACGGAGCTCAAACGCACAAACGCAGCAGTGTGTAATGCGAGAACGCAGGAACCGCACCAGCGAGTAAGGGAAACCGGACCCATCAGAGAGCTGAACAAAAGGCGTGAAAATGCAGAACCGCATCCAGGTACGGAGCTCCAAACGCCCACAAACGCAGCAGTGTGATAAATGTGTCGAGAAACGCAGGAACTCATCCAGGTACGAGCTCCAGAACGCCACAAACGCAGCAGTGTGATAAATGTCGGAAAACGCAGGAACCTGCATCCAGGTACGGAGCTCCAGACGCCAAAACGCAGCAGTGTGATAATTGTGGAAAACGCAGAACCTGCATCCAGGTACGGAGCCAGAACGCCCACAAACGCAGCAGTGTGATAAATGTGTCGAGAAAACGCAGAACCTGCATCCAGTACGAGCTCCAAACGCCACAAACGCAGCAGTGTGATAAAGTGCGAGAACCGCATCCAGGTACGGAGTCCAGACCCAAAGCAGCATGTGATAAATGTGTCGAGAAAACGCAGAACCTGCATCCGGAGCTCAGAACGCCCACAACGCAGCAGTGTGATAAATGTGTCGAGAAAACGCAGGAACCTGCATCCAGTACGGAGCTCCAAACGCCCACAAACGCAGATGTGATAAATGTGTCGAGAAAACGCAAACCTGCATCCAGTACGGAGCTCCAGAACGCCACAAACGCAGCAGTGTATAATGTCGAGAAACAGGACGCTCCAGAAGCCCAAACGCACAGGTGATAAATGTCGAGAAAACGCAGGAACCTGCATCCAGTACGAGCTCAACGACCCCAGAAGTGTGAAAAGCAGAAACAGGACGATCCAGACGGCCAAACCAAGGAAAATGTGGAGAAAAGCAGGAACCTGCATCCAGGTACGGAGTCCAGAACGCCAAAACCAGCAGTGTGATAAATGTGTCGAGAAAACGCAGGAACCTGCATCCAGTACGGAGCTCCAGACCACGCAGCAGTGTGATAAATGTGTCGAGAAAACGCAGGAACTCCAGGTACGAGTCCAGAACGCCACAAACGCAGCGTGTGATAAATGTGTGAGAAAACGCAGGAACCTGCATCCAGTACGGCCCAGAACGCACAACGCGCATGTGATAAATGTGTCGAGAAAACGCAGAACCTGCATCAGGTACGGAGCTCCAGAACGCCACAAACGCAGCAGTGTGATAAATGTGTCGAAAACGCAGGAACTGCATCCAGGTACGAGCTCCAGAACGCCACAAACGCAGCATGTGATAAATGTTCGAGAAAAGCAGGAACCTGCATCCGGTACGGAGCTCCAGAACGGCCACAACGCAGGTGATAAATGTGTCGAGAAAACGCAGAACCTGCATCCAGGTACCGAACCCACAACGCAGATGTGAAAGGACGACGGACGGCTCAGACGAACGTGCAAACAGAGAAACTGTCAGAACAGAACGCCAGACGTAAAGCCAGAAGGGAATGTCAGACGGACCGACCAAACGAGCTCAAAGCAGAGCGGAATTCGAACCAGAACGCACAGCGGGTAAAGCAAACGCGGCTGATAAGGTGAGAAAACGCAGGAACCTGCATCCAGGTACGGAGCTCCAGAACGCCACAAACGCAGCAGTGTGATAAATGTGTCGAGAAAACGCAGGAACCTGCATCCAGGTACGGAGCTCCAGAACGCCCACAAACGCAGCAGTGTGATAAATGTGTCGAGAAAACGCAGGAACCTGCATCCAGGTACGGAGCTCCAGAACGCCCACAAACGCAGCAGTGTGATAAATGTGTCGAGAAAACGCAGGAACCTGCATCCAGGTACGGAGCTCCAGAACGCCACAAACGCAGCAGTGTGATAAATGTGTCGAGAAAACGCAGGAACCTGCATCCAGGTACGGAGCTCCAGAACGGCCACAAACGCAGCAGTGTGATAAATGTGTCGAGAAAACGCAGGAACCTGCATCCAGGTACGGAGCTCCAGAACGCCACAAACGCAGCAGTGTGATAAATGTGTCGAGAAAACGCAGGAACCTGCATCCAGGTACGGAGCTCCAGAACGGCCACAAACGCAGCAGTGTGATAAATGTGTCGAGAAAACGCAGGAACCTGCATCCAGGTACGGAGCTCCAGAACGCCACAAACGCAGCAGTGTGATAAATGTGTCGAGAAAACGCAGGAACCTGCATCCAGGTACGGAGCTCCAGAACGGCCACAAACGCAGCAGTGTGATAAATGTGTCGAGAAAACGCAGGAACCTGCATCCAGGTACGGAGCTCCAGAACGGCCACAAACGCAGCAGTGTGATAAATGTGTCGAGAAAACGCAGGAACCTGCATCCAGGTACGGAGCTCCAGAACGGCCACAAACGCAGCAGTGTGATAAATGTGTCGAGAAAACGCAGGAACCTGCATCCAGGTACGGAGCTCCAGAACGCCCACAAACGCAGCAGTGTGATAAATGTGTCGAGAAAACGCAGGAACCTGCATCCAGGTACGGAGCTCCAGAACGGCCACAAACGCAGCAGTGTGATAAAATTGTCGAGAAAACGCAGGAACCTGCATCCAGGTACGGAGCTCCAGAACGCCCACAAACACAGCAGTGTGATAAATGTGTCGAGAAAACGCAGGAACCTGCATCCAGGTACGGAGCTCCAGAACGGCCACAAACGCAGCAGTGTGATAAATGTGTCGAGAAAACGCAGGAACCTGCATCCAGGTACGGAGCTCCAGAACGGCCACAAACGCAGCAGTGTGATAAATGTGTCGAGAAAACGCAGGAACCTGCATCCAGGTACGGAGCTCCAGAACGGCCACAAACGCAGCAGTGTGATAAATGTGTCGAGAAAACGCAGGAACCTGCATCCAGGTACGGAGCTCCAGAACGGCCACAAACGCAGCAGTGTGATAAATGTGTCGAGAAAACGCAGGAACCTGCATCCAGGTACGGAGCTCCAGAACGGCCACAAACGCAGCAGTGTGATAAATGTGTCGAGAAAACGCAGGAACCTGCATCCAGGTACGGAGCTCCAGAACGGCCACAAACGCAGCAGTGTGATAAATGTGTCGAGAAAACGCAGGAACCTGCATCCAGGTACGGAGCTCCAGAACGGCCACAAACGCAGCAGTGTGATAAATGTGTCGAGAAAACGCAGGAACCTGCATCCAGGTACGGAGCTCCAGAACGGCCACAAACGCAGCAGTGTGATAAATGTGTCGAGAAAACGCAGGAACCTGCATCCAGGTACGGAGCTCCAGAACGGCCACAACCGCAGCAGTGTGATAAATGTGTCGAGAAAACGCAGGAACCTGCATCCAGGTACGGAGCTCCAGAACGCCCACAAACGCAGCAGTGTGATAAATGTGTCGAGAAAACGCAGGAACCTGCATCCAGGTACGGAGCTCCAGAACGCCCACAAACGCAGCAGTGTGATAAATGTGTCGAGAAAACGCAGGAACCTGCATCCAGGTACGGAGCTCCAGAACGCCCACAAACGCAGCAGTGTGATAAATGTGTCGAGAAAACGCAGGAACCTGCATCCAGGTACGGAGCTCCAGAACGCCCACAAACGCAGCAGTGTGATAAATGTGTCGAGAAAACGCAGGAACCTGCATCCAGGTACGGAGCTCCAGAACGGCCACAAACGCAGCAGTGTGATAAATGTGTCGAGAAAACGCAGGAACCTGCATCCAGGTACGGAGCTCCAGAACGCCCACAAACGCAGCAGTGTGATAAATGTGTCGAGAAAACGCAGGAACCTGCATCCAGGTACGGAGCTCCAGAACGCCCACAAACGCAGCAGTGTGATAAATGTGTCGAGAAAACGCAGGAACCTGCATCCAGGTACGGAGCTCCAGAACGCCCACAAACGCAGCAGTGTGATAAATGTGTCGAGAAAACGCAGGAACCTGCATCCAGGTACGGAGCTCCAGAACGCCCACAAACGCAGCAGTGTGATAAATGTGTCGAGAAAACGCAGGAACCTGCATCCAGGTACGGAGCTCCAGAACGGCCACAAACGCAGCAGTGTGATAAATGTGTCGAGAAAACGCAGGAACCTGCATCCAGGTACGGAGCTCCAGAACGCCCACAAACGCAGCAGTGTGATAAATGTGTCGAGAAAACGCAGGAACCTGCATCCAGGTACGGAGCTCCAGAACGGCCACAAACGCAGCAGTGTGATAAATGTGTCGAGAAAACGCAGGAACCTGCATCCAGGTACGGAGCTCCAGAACGGCCACAAACGCAGCAGTGTGATAAATGTGTCGAGAAAACGCAGGAACCTGCATCCAGGTACGGAGCTCCAGAACGGCCACAAACGCAGCAGTGTGATAAATGTGTCGAGAAAACGCAGGAACCTGCATCCAGGTACGGAGCTCCAGAACGGCCACAAACGCAGCAGTGTGATAAATGTGTCGAGAAAACGCAGGAACCTGCATCCAGGTACGGAGCTCCAGAACGGCCACAAACGCAGCAGTGTGATAAATGTGTCGAGAAAACGCAGGAACCTGCATCCAGGTACGGAGCTCCAGAACGGCCACAAACGCAGCAGTGTGATAAATGTGTCGAGAAAACGCAGGAACCTGCATCCAGGTACGGAGCTCCAGAACGCCCACAAACGCAGCAGTGTGATAAATGTGTCGAGAAAACGCAGGAACCTGCATCCAGGTACGGAGCTCCAGAACGCCCACAAACGCAGCAGTGTGATAAATGTGTCGAGAAAACGCAGGAACCTGCATCCAGGTACGGAGCTCCAGAACGGCCACAAACGCAGCAGTGTGATAAATGTGTCGAGAAAACGCAGGAACCTGCATCCAGGTACGGAGCTCCAGAACGCCCACAAACGCAGCAGTGTGATAAATGTGTCGAGAAAACGCAGGAACCTGCATCCAGGTACGGAGCTCCAGAACGGCCACAAACGCAGCAGTGTGATAAATGTGTCGAGAAAACGCAGGAACCTGCATCCAGGTACGGAGCTCCAGAACGGCCACAAACGCAGCAGTGTGATAAATGTGTCGAGAAAACGCAGGAAGCTGCATCCAGGTACGGAGCTCCAGAACGGCCACAAACGCAGCAGTGTGATAAATGTGTCGAGAAAACGCAGGAACCTGCATCCAGGTACGGAGCTCCAGAACGGCCACAAACGCAGCAGTGTGATAAATGTGTCGAGAAAACGCAGGAACCTGCATCCAGGTACGGAGCTCCACAACGGCCACAAACGCAGCAGTGTGATAAATGTGTCGAGAAAACGCAGGAACCTGCATCCAGGTACGGAGCTCCAGAACGGCCACAAACGCAGCAGTGTGATAAATGTGTCGAGAAAACGCAGGAACCTGCATCCAGGTACGGAGCTCCAGAACGGCCACAAACGCAGCAGTGTGATAAATGTGTCGAGAAAACGCAGGAACCTGCATCCAGGTACGGAGCTCCAGAACGGCCACAAACGCAGCAGTGTGATAAATGTGTCGAGAAAACGCAGGAACCTGCATCCAGGTACGGAGCTCCAGAACGGCCACAAACGCAGCAGTGTGATAAATGTGTCGAGAAAACGCAGGAACCGACCAGTGGAAATGTGGAAATGATTCAGTTGATAAAGAATTAAATTACTGACTCCAAACAAAGTCTCAACTCTGGATCAACCTGTGAGACAATTTATCTTATTTCCAGTGTTTGAGATTCTAGAAAATAGAGAAAAATACTTGGTAACATTTCGTGTTTATCTCTAATTGAACATAATTCATTCAATTCAACTGGTTTTAATGTTTTATTTATTTTTTATATTTATTTCGAACAGACAGCAAAAACAATCAGAAAAGAAAATGAAATACAATGAAACAAACTTAAAAAATATAATGTAAAACATTATTTTGCCCACGAGACATGAAAATGTTACATTTTCTGTTCGAAAAGGAGCCGGTAGAAGATAAATCTTGTAATGTTTTGCCCCTTTCCTACTTGTTAATTTATTATCAATTAACTTTCAGAACATCAAAAAGAGAGAAAACTCGTTTCCATTTTACAGGATTATTTTAAATACTATTTATATCATCAATTACATTAGAGATTCTTATACAGTCGTTTTATATATCGTATTTTGAAATGAGCTTTAATCAGGTTTTTAAATAGGCGGCTCCCCTTTAACAGCCCCACACACACACACACACACACACTCACACACACTCACACACTCACACACACACACACACACACATCACACACACACTCACACACACACACACACACACACACACACACACACACACACACACACACACACACACACACACACCACACACACTCACACACACACACACACACACACACACACACACACACACACACACACACACACACACACTCACACACACACACACACACTCACACACACACACACACACTACACACACACACACACACACTCACACACACCACACACACACACTCACCACGCACACTCACACTCACACACACACACACTCAACACACCACACTCACACTCACACACACACACACACACACTCACACACACACACACTCACAACCACACACACACCACACACACACTCACACACCACACTCACACACGCACACTCACACCACACACACCACCACACACACACACCACACACCACACACACACACTCACACACGCACACTACCACACACGCACACTCACACTCACACACACACACCCCTCACAACACCACACACACACACACACACACCACACACACACTCACACACACACACTCACACACACACACACATCACACTCACACACACACACACACATCACACACACACACACACCACACCACACACACACACCACACACACACACACACACTCACACACACACCACACTCCACACAACACACCACACACACACACACACAACACACACACTCACACCATCACACACACACACTCACACACACACACACACCACACTCAACCACTCACACTACACACACACTCACACACACACACTCACACACCCACACTCACACACCACACTCACACTCACACACCACACACACTCACACACACACACTCACACACGCACACACACACCACACACACTCACACACACACACATCACACACACACCACACCACACACACACTCACACACACACACACTCACACACACCCACACAACTCACACTACACACACCACACACACACACCACACACACACACCACACTCACACACACAACACACACACCACACACACACACACACACACTCACACACACACACACACCACACCACACACACTCACACACACACACCACACACACACACTCATCACAACACACACACACACAAAACCACAACCTCACACACACACACACTCACAACACAACACACACACACACCACACTCACACACCACACTCACACACCACACACACACACACTCACACAACACAACCACCACACCACATCACAACACACACACACACACACACACTACACACACCACACACACACCCCCCATCCACACCCACACCACACACCACACACACACACTACACACACACTCACACACACACACACACACTCACCACACACCATCACACACCACACTCACCCACTCACACTCACACCACACACACACACCACACTCACACACACACACTCACACTCAACACACACACACACACACACCACACACACATCACACCACACCACACACCACCACAACACTCACACACACACACACTCACACACACCACACACACACACACACACACACACTTTGTAAAATCCAAAATGTTTTCTGCATCCTCGTTTTGTTGGTTGTGTTTCATCTTCATCTGTATGAAATGTTTTGCTTTGCAGTCAGTCAGTCAGAATTTTATCAGTCTCTGAATATCGCAATATGTATCGTATCGTGGGCAGAATATCGTGTATCGTATCGTGAGATTATTGTATCACTACAGCCCTACATAAAATTAGAAAAAAACTGTCAAAACTGCAGGTTTTACACAGCTGGTCAAACAGCAAATATTAATTAATCTCACCCAACACTATGCAAACCCTCCATCTGCGCCGATGAAGACTGATTCACAAAATAATTTGTTAGATTTACTCTAATTTATTAAAACCGCATTCGTTCATTGTTTAAGCGGATTGATAAAGGACGTGAACTGTGCAGAGTGGAAACATGTAGCAACACGTGGCTACGTGTCCAGCTAAGCTAGCAGCTAACAGCTTTGTTAGCTAGGCTAATGCCGCTAGTACTACAGTAAATGCCGATGTTCATCTCAAGTAGTTGTACTTGTGTTGTTTATAGGAACCAGGCGAGAGCCAGAGCTAAGCTTCTGCTTGTTTGTCGTTGCCGTAGCAACCGCCTACCAAGATGGCTGCCAGTGAGTGTGAAGTGTGACGTCACATGAGAACAAACAGGGGAGAAAAGTGGTGAAAACAACAATCGCAGGGTGTGTTGTGGCGGCGCGGGGGTTAAGCACAACCCACATATGGAGGCCTTAGTCCTCGATGCGGCTGTCGCAGGTTCGATTCCCAGCCTTGACGACCTTTACTGCATGTCTTCCCCTTCTCTCATTACCCACTTTCCTGTCAATTAACTATCAAATAAAGGCCACTAGAGCCAAAAAAATGTACAAAAAACCCCCAAAAAACAACAGCTTTAGGGGTTTTTAAGGAATAATGGCGATGGATTTCTTGTCTGGATAAACGACGAGCGATGCGGTAATCATCTCATCCCTACCTGTACAGGCAGAATAAGGATTACGGCTTGGTAAATGAAACTCCTGTGAAGCTTTGAGTCGGAGGGAAGAAGTTGTTTCCCAGACGGCGGAGCGTTTGTTGTCGCTCGAACCTGCTGACACTGAGACGCAGTGGGAGGCCGCCGCTCTGGATCGCCTGCCAGGAATGGCGCTGAGAAACACTCAAGCTAGCACAACTTACCCTAAATGCCAGCGGAGGTTGGCGAGGGATCCGTGTTTGTTGTGACCTTTTCTGCTTTGTTGGAACGTCAGTGATGGAGTAAATGGGCAGAAAACACTTTGGAGTAAAACTGGGCTTAAAAATAATGTCATATTTTTTATGTTCTTCTCTAAAAATGAAATTAGAAATTACTTTTATGTCAATCATTCCTTATATGTTGTACAATGGAGAATCACAGCCATGATATAAGGATGTTTGTTTAATCACAAGTTGCTAAGACATCAGCAGAACTAGCAGAACAGCAGAACAAGAAAAAGTTTAATTAAATATCGAGGAAAGTAGGTCAGCTATGCTAACTTGACTATGACCATCCTCACATTTAGATGTGCTGCAGGATTCGTCGTGTTTTGGTTCAATTAAGAAATGAAAAGGTGACCTAAACACCAACTCTGACAGATCATCAGCAGATCAGGTGATCATTAAATTAGCTCATCAACTTAGCTAACAGCAGCGTTAGCTAATCTACCACTGCTGTTAGCCTAGCTAACAGCAATGCTAGCTAATCTACCACCGCTGTGTTAGCCTAGCTAACAGCAGTGCTAGCTAATCTACCACCGCTGTGTTAGCCTAGCTAACAGCAGTGCTAGCTAATCTACCACCGCTGTGTTAGCCTAGCTAACAGCAGTGCTAGCTAATCTACCACCGCTGTGTTAGCCTAGCTAACAGCAGCGCTAGCTAATCTACCACTGTGATCACTTTTTAATAATTGCAAAATAAACATCAAGGCTGAAAACATAAAACTGTAACCGACTGAATATTTTTATGTGTGAAATGTTTGAGTGTTTCTTGGTGTTGAATCCTGAAACATTAGTGATGTTGTTGTCAGTTGCTATGGCAACAACGTTGCCTGTAGAGCAGCAGACTGAAACAGCCATAATAAAGTAGTTTGGAGTTGTTCACCAGTGTTTCTGCGTTATCTTCCCTTTGCTGCGGCGCTTTGCACTAAGCTAACAGCTTCATCAGCGGTTCTGCTACAACAGCGCCGCCACTGGGGACGGGGAAGGAAAACAATCGTCGTTTCGCCCTCCAGTAAAACTTCCTGTGATAAACACTAAAATGCAGCAGGTCTCTAGCAACAGGGAGCGAATTGGTGGAAAACAAATCCAACAGCCAGGTCTTAGAAAGCGAAGGTGGCTGTGTTTTGACGTGGAAATGCTCTTGTGGCCCTGCAGTGCTCCACGCCCTCCTGCATCGTGGCCTTCCATGTGACCTGCGCCTTCGACCACGGCCTGGAGATGAAGACCATCCTGGCCGAAAACGACGAGGTTCGCTTCAAGTCCTTCTGCCTGGATCACAGCTCCGCCGCCGGCGGAGCGGCCAGACCCGAGCAGCAGCAGCAGCAGCAGCTGCTCCACGGCTCCGGCGACCCGCAGCCGAGCCGAGCGGAGCGCGCCGAGCGGGACCAGCTGGAGAGGGAGAAGGTGAGCCAGAGGAAGCAGAAGCTCCAGGAGCTGGAGGACGAGTTTTACAGACTGGTGGAGCCGAGCGACGTGGCCGAGAGCCTGGGGCTGCCGCCGCTGCAGGTACCGACCCACAGTCACCAAACTAAAGGAAACATGTTTTCTCTCCACTTCGTTGGTTCATTTTGTCCAGCTGTCCACTTTAAGTCTGTGTCCAACCAGAACCAGGTATTGTGTAGTTGGAGCTTTTAATCAGTTTTCAGTTAAATTCATTCAGTCCAACTTTATAACAGTCACAAAATGTCACCAAAATCACTCTGTCCCTCTAAAATCTGTCAGAAAATCGCAAAATGTATTGAATTGTACCGCTGGCTGAATATCGCAATATGTATCGTATCGTGGGCAGAATATTGTGTATCGTATGGTGAGATTATTGTATCACTACAGCCCTATGTAAAATTAGAAAAAAACTGCAGGTTTTACACAGCTGGTCAAACACTACAGCAAATATTAATTAATCTCACCCAACACTATGCAAACCCTCCATCTGCGCCGATGAAGACTGATTCACAAAATAATTGATGTTAAATTTACTCTAATTCATTAAAACGACATACATTTAATGTTTAAGCGGATTCATAAAGGATGTTAACTCTTCCTGTTCTGATGACTTCAGAGTGGAAACATGGAGCAACGCGTGGCTACGTTAGCTAGCAGCTAACAGCTTCGTTAGCTAGGCTAATGCTGCTAGTCCGACAGTAAATATCACCGTTTTGCTTTTAGAAACTGAGAAATGTCGACTTTCTACATAATTTCAGAGTTTAATCTCCAAGTTTCTGTCTTTTGCTGGAAACCTACTGCTGTCATAGTCGGCGACTGGTTCGCCAGCGATTCAGTGATTTTCCCCCCGTGTTCACCTGGCAGGTGGATTTCTTGTATCAGTTCTGGAAGCTGAAGCGAAAGGCCAACTTCAACCAGCCGCTGGTGGCGCTGAAGAGAGACGAGGTGGACAACCTGGCCCAGCAGGAGCAGGACGTCCTCTACAGGAGACTCAAGCTCTTCACACACCTGCGCCAGGACCTGGAGCGGGTGAGTGGCAGCAGCAGGAAACGCCGCTTTATTCTGAAAGGTCCACGTCCTGTTCGCCTGGTTCCACCATGCTGAGGAAGAGAAGCTTCCGGTTTAAGAGTCGGTGGGAGATTTCTGTGTTTCAGTTGGAAACCAGAAGACGGCGGTTGGAAAGGCGAGGCTGTTTCAGGTTGAACAAACACAATAGACCTGGAAGTGACACAGAAACGAGACGTTTTAAGGGTTTGGTGGCTGGAAAACCTCCGACTGTTGGTGTGACTGTTGAAGATGGAGGTGAAGCTGTTGAGTAAATGGTGTTTATGAGGTTTGGGCCCTCAGGTTCTTCTAGCAGTCAGGACTGGACGCAGCAAGAGAGTCTGCAAAACTCTGGAGAACATTCAATTAATTAACTAATATAGCAATAGATTCATGGTTAGTTGGAGTATTAAAAAATACTGAAAGGAGTAATTAAGCTGAAACCGTATAGAAAATATAAACATTTTGGATTTCAGCCCAAATGTCTGTAAATCTGTTGTAATAGTGAATTAAAAGTCTCAGCAGTTAATGAAAATGTTGAAAATGTGGCCATTTCTAATCCCATTAATCATCAGAACAATCGATTGATGGTCGTCCCAAAGTTTTAACTATGGGTCAGTTTTTCTGGTGGACATATTTGTCCCTCAGCAGGCTAATGCTAACAGAAAGCTAACGCTCATGCTGCGTTCCCAAAGTGAAGCCAGAACAGAACCGTTCTGGTCTCTGCAGGTTGGATCTGCCCCCTGGCCCCCGACACCCAGAAGGAAAACCTGGTTTGATGAGCAGCTTTTTGATTCAGCTCAGCTTCTGTAGCTCGTTAAGATGCTTTTCATCTCCTGGAGACGTCCGAGCCGTGAACTGATTTCTCTCCTCAGGCTGCAGACGAAACATTCTGGTTTCTGTTCAATATTTCTTCCTCACGTCTCTGTTTTATTTTGGCCTGATCGGAACCGGTTTGGTTTAACTCGGCGGATTCGATTTGGCTCGCAGTGGGGCGACCATCTGGCAATTAGGCGGCAGCGATTCAACCAGACGACTTGAAACTCTGCAGCAAACTGAGAAATAAGGGATTTCTGATTTCATCTCCTCTCTGCTGGGAGGAAACGTTGAAGAAACGCTGAATCCTGCAGAAACGTTGAAGAAACGCTGAATCCTGCAGAAACGTTGAAGAAACGCTGAATCCTGCAGAAACGTTGAAGAAACGCTGCAGAAACGCTGCAGAAACGCTGCAGAAACGTTGAAGAAACACTGCAGAAATGCTGCAGAAATGCTGAATCCTGCAGAAACGCTGCAGAAACGCTGCAGAAACGTTGAAGAAATGCTGCAGAAATGCTGAATCCTGCAGAAACGCTGCAGAAACGCTGATCTGCAGAAAGCTGAATCCTCCAGAAACGCTGCAGAAACGTTGAAGAAACGCTGAATCCTGCAGAAACGCTGCAGAAAACGCTGAATCCTGCAGAAACGTTGAAGAAAACGCTGAATCCTGCAGAAACGTTGAAGAAACGCTGCAGAAAAGCTGCAGAAACGCTGAAGAAATCCTGAATCCTGCAGAAACGCTGAAGAAATGCTGAATCCTGCAGAAACGTTGAAGAAACGCTTGAGATCAATATCAAAATATCAGATTTTTTTCAAGCACGTTTTCCACTTTTCAAACTCAGGAATTTCCTTGCTCTTGGTATTGAGATTCTGGCCGGATGTCGTCGTTCCTTCGGTGACCCGCCGTCGTCCTCGTCTCCTGGTTTCAGTCTTTTATTCTGGACGTTGTCAGAAACGTTGGCGTTTTCGAGCTCCTGCTGGTGTGTTTGTGTGAGGAAGATATTCCAGTCGTCTCAGGGTTGAAAAATCTTCTCCATGCCACCATTTGGCCTCCCGGGACGCCGACCCGATCAGAACCCGCCGGAGGATCCGGGGGGCTGTCGTCGGGCGGATTATCTCCCTCCTCTTCCTCTTCGAAGTGCTGCCAGTAGACCGAATTGCTCCCTAATGCACTGCTGAGCTTCCTCCGCTTCTCACTCCCCTCCTGCTCAGAGAAAAGTCTTGTTCCTGGTCAATAAGCCACATTATTCATCTGATCAGTGTGCAACAGGTGAAAGCCGTGTGATTGGATAGAGAAAGCTGCTTTCATCATCATCTTTCTGCTCCGTGGGCTCAGACATGTGGCAACGGGGCGTCACGCAGGAAAAGGCTGCCTGCTAACCATGGCTAGCACTGATTTTAGCTCTTAAGTTGTCAACATAAGGTAGTAAATCTCAAACAATCGCCTCATATGGAAAAGAAAAAGTGCCAAAAGTACGACAACCAGATAAGATCAGGAGAAAGTTTTGGTCAAGAAAAGATCAGGGCTGGGGAGGAAGCTAGTTATCCTAGCTTGACTATGACAACCTTAACGTGTAGGTGGTGCTGTGGAATTCAGTGTGTTTGGTTTAATTTAAAACATTTTAAAAAGGCAACATAAACAAAAACCTCCAACAGATTATCAGTAGAGCAGGAGTTTAAATTAGCTAGTCTACCACACCTGTGTTAGCTTAGCTAATAGCAGCAGTAACTAATCTACCACCATTGAGTTATCTTAGCTAACAGCAGTGGTAGCTAATCTACCACTGCTGTTAGCTAATAGCAGCGGTAGCTAGCCTACCACCATTGAGTTAGCTTAGCTAATATCAGCGGTAGCTAATCTACCCCCATTGAGTTAGCTTAGCTAATATCAGTGGTAGCTAATCTACCACTGCTGTTAGCTAATAGCAGCGGTAGCTAGCCTACCACCATTGAGTTAGCTTAGCTAATATCAGCGGTAGCTAAACTACCCCCATTGAGTTAGCTTAGCTAATATCAGTGGTAGCTAATCTACCACTGCTGTTAGCTAATAGCAGCGGTAGCTAGCCTACCACCATTGTGTTAGCGTAGCTAATAGCAGCAGTAACTAATCTACCACACCTGTGTTAGCTTAGCTAATATCAGCAGTAACTAATCTACCACCATTGAGTTATCTTAGCTAATATCAGTGGTAGCTAATCTACCACTGCTGTTAGCTAATAGCAGTGGTAGCTAGCCTACCACCATTGTGTTAGCGTAGCTAATAGCAGCAGTAACTAATCTACCACCATTGTGTTAGCTTAGTTAATATAAGGGGTAGCTAATCTACCACTGCTGCGTTAGCTTAGCATAGCTAGCATTTTTTTTGGTGTTGAAAAGATGCGTTGTTGTCGGTTGCCATGGTAACCAGTCTGTGCGTAGCGTAGCCGACATGGAGACTGAGAAAAGAAGAATACGAACGGTTCAGAGTTGTACTGAACGGTTTGTCTGTGTTACTTTTCCCTTTGCCGCCACGTGAGAATGTAAAAGTTTTGGCTTTCGGTGTTTTAAGTTACTTTCAGATTACTAATTTCTGAATAAACATGGACACCTCTGGGTCTGATACTGGTGTAGATATTTTTAGACAAATTCTGATCAAGACAATTAAACAAAATGACTTTCCAACCATCGTCCTGCAGCAGAACAATGGTGGAGACATTCTGTGTCAGGACAATGCAGCCAATCAGAGCCAAAAGTGTCCAATACTAAAGACCAGTGTGAGAATATTAAACATTAACTTTGATTTGTTTTGTTGGACTGGAAAGCAGCCGTGAAGAAGAAAGATGTGTTTATTTTCCTCAGAGGTATGTAATAACCAGCCAAGACATTCAGTGACTGAGGTTTCATTTTCCAGTGGAAACAGCAATAAGGGCAGGTTTCTGCAGTAAATACTTTGATGTTGGATCATTTTAAAACAGTTTGCAGCATCTCCAGCTTGGTGGAGCTAAAGTGAAGCACAGTATTAACACAGAATCACAGTATTAACTTTTATCTCACAAATACACTCATTGCTGTCGTCGTTTATTTCATTTTTACAGAGACATTTTTGAACTAATTTAGATTCTATGTGGCGCAGGCCTTAAAAGGTCTTGAATTAATTTTAAAAATGTAAGCTGACCTTGAATAAGCGTCATATGTTGTCAATGCAGGACTATTTAATCTGGTATATTTAGTTTTTCTGTCTGTTTGAGCTGCATTCTCACATCTTTATTGTGGCTGTTGAGGCTACCGCTAACTAGCTGCTAATACACCTTTGCTAACTAACTAGCTAGCTTGCTTGTGTCTGTCCTGGAAACACACCTGCATTTGTCTGGATGATGTTTATTATCATCACTGGATATCTTCTTTTGCAAACCCAGACGTCCTTAAAAAGTCCTTAAAAGGCCTTAAATCAATAAAATGTCATTAAATTCAGTTCAAGTCGGCCTTAAATACGCTGACCACAGGGTCTTACTTGTTTTGTTGTTGTGAGATGATGCCGTCTTGTGTCTTCAGGCAGCCGTTTGAGACTTCAGACATCTTCATAGCGTTCTGTGGGTCGATCAGGAACTAGCGGCTAACTCACCTTTGCTAGCTCGCTTGCTAGTTAGCTTTCGTTGCATCCGTCATGGCTAAGTGCAAATGCGTCACCAGTTGGCTGGACAATGTTTGTTTGTTCCACTGGTTCGGTTCTGTCGCCAAGCCAGCAGGATCCTGCAATCAACTCCAATATTTTTCACTTAAATTGAATTCAAGGTGGCATTAAGAGTCTTAAAAAGTCTTAAATTTGACCTGCTGACCCCTGGATGGAGGGTGAAGACGAGCTGAAGGCCAGAACGGTGTGGGACCTGATTCAGTAGGAAAACTGCTGCTCGTTTCCAACCTGCTTCCAGTTACTCAGAGACGTCCAGGACCAGTCGCTTCTCCTGCCAACAGCGACTCTGGGTGGGTTAATGGCCTCACCTGCATCTGTAAGTCACTAAATAATGTCCAACTGAAACGAATCATCGGTTTAATCATGACTAATCGTGATTAATCAACTGATTTAGTGTTAACTGGAGAACAAAACTCTTTCAGCAGCCATTGTACAGAGGGAAAAACAGCTGGCGTTGCTAGATAACAGCACAGTGTCTGTCATTTTGAAATGGCTCGTTTTCCAGACACCAAAACACATTTTAAGTGTTTGTGCTGTTTTCAGAGGCAGTTTAGGCCCAAATAAAAACTTACAAAATGCTAATTTTGCACATTAGGTCAGATGTAAATAGTAAATATTTATAAAAAGTTACAAGTTGAGTTATTTTTCTACAAGTCTTGCAGCGTTTGTGGCTCTGAAAGGTTTTGCGTAGATGGACTGAGAGCTAAACGTTTGTGCTAATCTCCGTATGTCGACGTAAAAAGCAGACGAAGCTGCTCCTGATCTCCAGACTCGCCTGCAGGCGTCACTCAGCCCGGCTCTTTGTCGATCTGCACTTTAAATCATCAAACTTCACCCGACTTCGACATGTTGGCGGCGAAGCGAGAGCTGCTGCCGCCTTTCATCCGCTGAAGGCTGAAGGCGAGAACAGGCTCGGCCGCTTCGCGTAGCCTGCAGCGCCGTTTGCTCTGCCAGGAGCCGCCCGTTGAGAACCTCAAATGCTGCGTGGAGCCGAACCCTGAGGCGACAAAACGCTGATCCTTCGCCTTTGAGGTCACAGAGCCCGACGGTTCCAGGCTATAGGGAGAGACGGCTAACGCTGAATCAGAGGGAGATCTGGCTCACACGGCAAACCTTCATTATTATTATTATTATTATTATTATTTACATCTGGAATCGCAGAGCTGGAGGCAAGAAGACGAACTGAACACTTTGGATTCTCTCTATGTGTGGAACAGATCTTCATGTTAAGGTTGTCAAAGTCAAGCTAGCATAACTGAGCTACTTCCTCTCGCTCGGGTGACGCTATGCTATCACTAGCGTAGCATCGCGTCCCGTTCTGTAACATACCAAACGTTAACATTTAACCCAGCGGTTCTTAACCTGGTTCGGTCCAACAGAACCTCAGGGGTTCGGCGGAGCCTCTGGAGGTAAAGACTCACCTGTGTAAAGTCCTGATGACGCCGCGCTGTGACATCACTGCTGCAGAGGATCAGTTACACTGCTGAGCCAATCAGAGGATCAGTTACGTTGCTCAGCCAATCAGAGGATCAGTTACACTGCTGAGCCAATCAGAGGATCAGTTACGTTGCTGAGCCAATCAGAGGATCAGTTACGTTTCTCAGCCAATCAGAGCTGAGGAGGAGCCTGATTGGAGGAGCTTCACTCTCAGCAGGGATTTGAACTTGTGTCTTTATTTACTTCAGCAAAGCTCACAGTTTTTACCAAACTCTGTAGCTTTCGGTCTAAATCTGCTGCTTAGTCGCATCTTTTCGTGGTTGGTGCTGCCTCTAGTGGTGAGGGGAGGAAACACAGCTAATATCATTACATTACTAAATCATAATATCTCAAAGTCTTTTGTGTGTCGGGGGGGTAAGACGGGTTCGGTGAATGTGCATGTGGACCTGCGGGGTTTGTACCTCAAAACGGTTAAGAACCTCTGGTTTAGTGTTACGTTCACAGTTTGCCCCCATCTCAACATTTGGCCACGCCCCTAATTGGGCCACGCCCCCAGGTTTCTCGTGGCTCCGCCCACTTTGAAAACCAGCCTAATTGTGACAGTGGATGTGGGTTTGCTTAGCCGTCGCTCGACAACCTGCTAACTCTTACCACGGTGTGTGTTTGTTTTTCTGTTTGTGCTCATTTAATAAGTCAAAAATACATCAGAAAGGTTCAAATACAAACCTGGGATAAATACAGTATCAAATGTTTCCCAATCAGTTGATTTCATTAAAACAGCTGCAGGTTTGAGTCTGAAGGATTTCTGGTTAAAACATGTTTGATTTTCATTCAAATCCAGAAGCACAGCAGAGTAAAAACAGTGAAGTAGATGAAACCAGTCACTTCCAAACCAATCCCGTTCCCTGATCCGTTCCCTGATCCCATCCCGTCCCGTTCCCTGATCCGTTCCCTGATCCGTTCCCATTCCCTGATCCGTTCCCTGATCTGTTCCCTGATCCCATCCCATTCCCTGATCCCATCCTGTTCCCTGATCCCATCCCGTTCCCTGATCCGTTCCCTGATCCGTTCCCTGATCCCATCCTATTCCCTGATCCCATCCCGTTCCCTGATCCCATCCTGTTCCCTGATCCCATCCCGTTCCCTGATCCCATCCTGTTCCCTGATCCCATCCCGTTCCCTGATCCCATCCCGTTCCCTGATCTGTTCCCTGATCCCATCCCGTTCCCTGATCCGATCCCTGATCCCATCCTGTTCCCTGATCCGTTCCTGATCCCATCCAGTTCCCTGATCCCATCCCGTTCCCTGATCCATTCCGTGATCCCATACCATTCCCTGATCCGTTCCCTGATCCCATCCCATTCCCTGATCCGTTCCCTGATCCGTTCCCTGATCTGTTCCCTGATCCCATCCCGTTCCCTGATCCCATCCCTGATCCCATCCTGTTCCCTGATCCCATCCCGTTCCTTGATCTGTTCCCTGATCCCATCCCGTTCCCTGATCCGTTCCCTGATCCGTTCCCATTCCCTGATCCGTTCCCTGATCTGTTCCCTGATCCCATCCCATTCCCTGATCCGTTCCCTGATCCCATCCTGTTCCCTGATCCCATCCGTTCCCTGATCCGTTCCCTGATCCCATCCCGTTCCCTGATCTGTTCCCTGATCCCATCCCGTTCCCTGATCCGTTCCCTGATCTGTTCCCTGATCCCATCCCGTTCCCTGATCCGTTCCCTGATCTGTTCCTGATCCCATCCTGTTCCCTGATCCCATCCCGTTCCCTGATCCGTTCCCTGATCTGTTCCCTGATCCCATCCCGTTCCCTGATCTGTTCCCTGATCCCATCCCATTCCCTGATCCGTTCCCTGATCCCATCCTGTTCCCTGATCCCATCCCGTTCCCTGATCCGTTCCCTGATCCCATCCCGTTCCCTGATCTGTTCCCTGATCCCATCCCGTTCCCTGATCCGTTCCCTGATCTGTTCCCTGATCTGTTCCCTGATCTGTTCCTGATCCCATCTTGTTCCCTGATCCCATCCCGTTCCCTGATCCATTCCCTGATCCCATCCCATTCCCTGATCCGTTCCCTGATCTGTTCCCTGATCCCATCCTGTTCCCTGATCCCATCCCGTTCCCTGATCCGTTCCCTGATCCCATCCTGTTCCCTGATCCATCCCGTTCCCTGATCCCATCCCGTTCCCTGATCTGTTCCCTGATCCCATCCCGTTCCCTGATCCGTTCCCTGATCCATTCCCTGATCCCATCCCATTCCCTGATCCGTTCCCTGATCTGTTCCCTGATCCCATCCCGTTCCCTGATCCGATCCCTGATCCCATCCTGTTCCCTGATCCGTTCCTGATCCCATCCCGTTCCCTGATCCCATCCCGTTCCCTGATCCGTTCCCTGATCCGTTCCTGATCCCATCCCGTTCCCTGATCCCATCCCGATCCCTGATCCGTTCCCTGATTCCATCCCGTTCCCTGATTCCATCCCGTTCCCTGATCCCATCCCGATCCCTGATCCGTTCCCTGATCCATTCCCTGATCCCATCCCGATCCCTGATCCGTTCCCTGATCCATTCCCTGATCCCATCCCGTTCCCTGATCCGTTCCCTGATTCCATCCCGTTCCCTGATCCCATCCCATTCCCTGATCCGTTCCCTGATCTGTTCCCTGATCCCATCCCGTTCCCTGATCCCATCCCGATCCCTGATCCGTTCCCTGATCCATTCCCTGATCCCATCCCGTTCCCTGATCTGTTCCCTGATCCCATCCTGTTCCCTGATCCCATCCCGTTCCCTGATCTGTTCCCTGATCCCATCCTGTTCCCTGATCCGTTCCCATTCCCTGATCCGTTCCCTGATCTTTTCCCTGATCCCATCCTGTTCCCTGATCCCATCCCGTTCCCTGATCCGTTCCCTGATCCCATCGTGTTCCCTGATCCGTTCCCTGATCTGTTCCCTGATCCCATCCCGTTCCCTGATCCGTTCCCTGATTCCATCCCGTTCCCTGATCCCATCCCGATCCCTGATCCGTTCCCTGATCCATTCCCTGATCCCATCCCGTTCCCTGATCCTTTCCTGATCCCATCCCGTTCCCTGATCCCATCCCATTCCCTGATCCGTTCCCTGATCTGTTCCCTGATCCCATCCCGTTCCCTGATCCGATCCCTGATCCCATCCTGTTCCCTGATCCCGTTCCCTGATCCCATCCCGTTCCCTGATCCGTTCCCTGATCCGTTCCTGATCCCATCCCGTTCCCTGATCCCATCCTGATCCCTGATCCGTTCCCTGATTCCATCCCGTTCCCTGATCCATTCCCTGATCCCATCCCGTTCCCTGATCCGTTCCCTGATTCCATCCCGTTCCCTGATCCCATCCCGATCCCTGATCCGTTCCCTGATCCATTCCCTGATCCCATCCCGTTCCCTGATCCGTTCCTGATCCCATCCCGTTCCCTGATCCCATCCCGTTCCCTGATCCGTTCCCTGATCCCATCCCATTCCCTGATCCGTTCCTGATCCCATCCCGTTCCCTGATCCATCCCTTCCCTGATCCGTTCCCTGATCCCATCCCATTCCCTGATCCGTTCCCTGATCTGTTCCCTGATCCCATCCCGTTCCCTGATCCCATCCCTTCCCTGATCCGTTCCCTGATCCGTTCCTGATCCATCCTGTTCCCTGATCCCATCCATACCTGATCCGTCCTGATTCCTCCCGTTCCCTGATCACATCCCGATCCTGATCCGTTCCCTGATCCATTCCCTGATCCCATCCCGTTCCCTGATCCGTTCCTGATCCCATCCGTTCCCTGATCCGTTCCTGATCCCATCCCGTTCCCTGATCCCATCCCGTTCCCTGATCCGTTCCCTGATCCCATCCCATTCCCTGATCCCATCCCGTTCCCTGATCCGTTCCCTGATCCCATCCCATTCCCTGATCCGTTCCCTATCTGTCCCTGATCCCATCCGTTCCCTGATCCGTCCTGATCCCATCGTTCCCTGATCTCTGATCCCATCCGTTCCCTGATCCATCCTTCCCTGATCCGTTCCCTGATCCTCCGATCCCGATCCATCCGATCTGATCGTCCCTGTCATCCGTTCCCTGATCATCCGTCCCTGATCCGTTCCCTGATCCATTCCTGTTCCGTTCCGATCGTCCTGATCCATCCCGTTCCCTGATCATCCCGATCCATCGTTCCTGATCCATTCCCTGATCCATCCGTTCCCTGATCCCTGATCCATCCATCCTGATCCGTTCCCTGATTCCATTCCCGTTCCCTGATCCACCATCCCGTTCCCTGATCCGTTCCTGATCCATCCGTTCCCTGATCCCATCCCGTTCCCTGATCCGTTCCTGATCCCATCCCGTTCCCTGATCCCATCCCGATCCTGATCCGTTCCCTGATTCCATTCCTGATCCATCCCGTCCCTGATCCGTTCCTGATCCATTCCCTGATCCCATCCGTTCCCTGATCCGTTCCCTGATCCATCCGTTCCTGATCCATCCTCCCATCCTGATTCCTGATCTCCTGATCCTGATCCCATCCGTTCCCTGATCCCATCCCGTTCCCTGATCCGTTCCTGATCCCATCCCGTTCCCTGATCCCATCCCGATCCCTGATCCTCCGATTTCCCTGATTCCCTGATCCCGTTCCCTGATCCCTGATCCTTCACCTGATCCATCCCTGATCCTCCGTTCCTGATCGTTCCTGATCCCATCCTTCCCTGATCCATCCCGTCCTTCCGCCTGATCCGTTCCTGATCCATCCCGTTCCCTGATCTCCGTTCCCTGATCCGTTCCCTGATCCATCCCGTTCCCTGATCCCATCCCGTCCCTGATCCGTTCCTGATCCCATCCCATTCCTGATCCGTTCCTGATCCCATCCTCCGTCCCTGATCTTCCCTGATCCATCCCGTTCCCGATCTCCGTTCCCTGATCCGTTCCTGATTCCCATCCCGTTCTGATCCCCTTCCCTGATCCGTTCCCTGATCCCGTTCCTGATCCCATCCGTTCCTGATCTCGTCCCTGATTCCATCCATTTCCCTGATCGTATCTCCTGATCATCCCATCCGTTCCCTGATCCGTTCCTGATCCATCCCGTTCCCTGATCATCCGTCCCTGATCCGTTCCCTGATCCTTCCTATCCATCCCGTTCCCTGATCCATCCCGATCCCTATCGTCCTGATTCCCGTTCCTGATCCTGATCCCTGATCCGTTCCCTGATCCATTCCGATCCCATCCCGTTCCTGATCCGTTCCTGATCCCATCCCTTCCCTGATCCCCTGATCGTTCCCTGATCCTCCCGTTCCTGATCTCCCGATCCCATCCGTTCCGTGATCCGTTCCTGATCCCATCCCGTTCCTGATCCGTCTGATCCCTGATCCATCCCGTTCCCTGATCCCATCCCGATCCCTGATCCGTTCCCTGATCCATCCTTCCGCATGTCCGACCTGATCCATCCCGTTCCCTGCATCCCGTTCCCTGATCGTTCCCTGATTCACCTTCCTGTCCCATCCCGTTCCCTGATCCGTTCCCTGATTCCCATCCCACGTTCCCTGATCCTCCATCCCTTTCGATCCCATCCGTTCCCTGATCCGTTCCTGATCCCATCTTCCCTGATGTTCTGATCCCATCCCGTTCCCTGTCATCCGATTCCCTGATCCATCCGTTCCCTGATTCCATCCCATCCCGATCCCGTTCCCGTTCCCTGATCCAGTTCCCTGATCCATTCCCGATCCCTGATCCGTTCCACGTCTGATCCATTCCCTGTCATCCCTGATCCGTTCCTGATCGTTCCTGATCCATCCCTGATCCCTGATCCCTGATCCGTTCCTGATCCGATTCCCTGATCCCATCCCGTTCCCTGATCCGTTCCTGATCGTCCTGATCCGTCCTGATCCACCCGTTCCCTGATCCATCCCGATCCCTATCCGTTCCCTGATCCCATCCCGATCCCTGATCCGTTCCCTGATTCCATCCCGTTCCCTGATCCGTTCCCTGATCCATCGTTCCCTGATCCCATCCCGTTCCCTGATCCTTCCGATCCATCCGTTCCCTGATCCAGTCTATCCGTTCCCCTGATCCATCCCGTCCATCCGTCCTGATCCGTTCCTGATCCCATCCCGTCCTCCCTGATCGTTCCTGATCCATCCCGTTCCCTGATCCATCCCGATTCCTGATCCGTTCCCTGATCCTCCCATCCTGATCCGTTCCTGATCGTTCCCTATCCATCCGTTCCTGATCCGATCCCTATCCCGTTCCCTGATCGTTCCTGATCCCTCGTTCCCTGATCCCATCCCGTTCGACCTGCGATCCGTTCCTGATCCATCCCGTTCCCTGATCCCATCCGATCCCTGATCCGTTCCGATTCCATCCCGTCCCTGATCCCATCCCGTTCCCTGATCCGTTCCTGATCCCATCCGTTCCCTGATCCGTTCCCTGATCTGATCCCTAGATCACCGATTCCCGTTCCTGATCCGTCCCTGATCCCACCTGTTCCCGATCCGTTCCTGAATCCATCCATCACGTTCCCTGATCTCACCGATTCCATGATCCGTTCCTGATCCGTTCCTGATCCCATCCCGTTCCCTGATCCCATCCGATCCCTGATCCGTTCCTGATCCATCCGTCCTGATCGTCCCTGAGTCCAGATCCGTTCATCCCTGATCCGTTCCTGATCCCATCCCGTTCCTGATCCCATCCCATTTCCCTGACCATCGGCTTAGACGTTCCCTCGCATGCCCAATACGCCCGTGGCCGGATCCGGCCCGCCTCCACCTTTGTTCCGGCCCCTGATCGATACCAGAGCATTCAGTTTTTTACTTTTCCGTATTTTCCGGACTACCAGCGATTACCGGTTTTTCTTCAACCCACCGGGGGGGATATGTAGCAGAAGTGATCATTGGACGTCTCGGTTACCTGCTGCAACACTGAGCCACAACAGCAAATGAGTTCAGAAGAGATCGAATGTCTTTGGAATGTGTCTTTGTGAAGGGAAAAGTCCAGAGAGTCAGGAGGATGGATTCTTCCTGACCGGTAGGTGAGTCTCACATTACAAGCCGCTCCGCTAACATGCGGCGACCGGCTGCTAATGAACCGTCTCGCTGCAGAGGAACAAGCTCAGGGTCCGTTAGTCGTTATCGTAAGTTAAAGTTTTCACAAAAGTAAAATGTTCATTTTTGTGGCGCTTTTGTATATTATTTTGAAGGGAAATTATTTAATTGTGTTTTCTGGAAAACAATGTTTTTACATTTAGTCTCTCCAGTGTCCCACTGTTTCTGTGGGAGCCGACTCGCCCCCGGCCCCCCCCAGGACTCGCCCCCAGGTCTCCCCCCCAGGACTCGCCCCCCCAGGACTCGGTCCCCGGACCCCCCCCCCAGGACTCCGCCCCCAGACCCGCCCCAGGACTCCGCCCCCCCAGGACTCCGCCCCCCCAGCAGGGAAGGGAAACGTTACGGGGGCCCAGGAAAGGTTTTGGGGTGTCGCTGTGTTTTCATCCCGAGTCTCGGCGACGTTTCGTTTCCTCCCACCAGCTTCTGGTTTTTGGGATGGAAAGTTCACCAGAAAGGCCCAGCTCCCCAGAACAGATCCCCCACAGATCCCCCCAGACAGGATCCCCCAGACAGATCCCCCCAGATCCCCCTCAGATCCCCCAATCCCCAACCCCCAGATCCCCCAAAGATCCCCCTCAGATCCCCCCAGATCCCCCAAAATATCCCCCCAGATCCCCCAAAATCCCCCAGATCCCCAAAAAAATCCCCCCAGATCACCCTCAAATCCCCCAAAATCCCTCCCAGATCCCCCCAGACAGATCCCCTCCAGATCCCCCTCAGATCCCCAAGATCCCCCCAAAATCCCCCAGATTTCCCTCAGATCCCCCCAGATCCCCCCCAGATCCCCCAAAATCCCTCCCAGATCCCTCAAAATCCCCCAGATCCCCCTCAGATCCCCCAAGATCCCCCAAAATCCCCCCAGATTTCCCTCAGATCCCCCTCAGATCCCCCCAGATCCCCCGTCTCCACGGCCCGTTTTACCAGCTGCTTCTCCAAATCCTAGTTTGTTCAGGATTCTTTCATGTCCCACTACCCCCCCCCTCCCCCCGATCCCCTCGGATATGAAATAAATATGAGGCATAAATATTTATAGCCGCCGTAATTCTGCAGTGTGTTGGACTCTGAGGGGTGAGTGAGTGAGTGAGTGAGTGAGTGTGTGTGTGTGTGTGTGTGTGTAGTGTGTGTGTGTGTGTGTGAGTGAGTGAGTGAGTGAGTGGTGTGTGTGTGTGTGAGTGAGTGAGTGAGTGAGTGAGTGAGTGAGTGAGTGAGTGAGTGAGTGAGTGATGTGAGTGAGTGAGTGAGTGAGTGAGTGAGTGAGTGAGGAGTGAGGAGTGAGTGAGTTGTGTGTGTTGTTAGATATTTTCAGACCGTTGGCCGGTGCCAAGGCTGCTGCTGATAAATAATTCACTGGAAGTTAAACCTTGAATTCACATCACTTTGGAAAGACAATAGGAGCAACATGGCAGCAGAGACACACACAGACACACCACACACACACACACACACACACACACACACACACACACAGACACACACACACCACACAACACACAACACAACACACCACACACAGACACACACACAACAACACACACAGACACACACACACACACACACACACACACACACACACACACACACACACAACACACACAGACAACACACACACACACACACACCCAACACACACACAGACAGACACACACACCACACACACACACACACACACCACACACACACCACACACACAGACCACACACACACACACACACACACACACACACACACACACACACGACACACACACACACACACCACACAACAGACACACACAACACACCCACACACACCACACACACACAGACAGAACACCACAACACACACACACACACACACACACACACACACACACACACAGACACACACACACACAGACACACGACACAACACAGCACAGCACACCACACACGACAACACAACACACACGACACACACACACACACACATCGCAGACACACCACACATCAACACAAACACACACTCACTCCGTAGTTAAGTTACACACAGGCGGCGCTGCATCAATTAGTAATGGGGCGATAGTCGGACCCCCTGCTGGTTGACCTGAGGCTTTATATTTAACAGAAACTCCAGCCGAGGCGACGCGCCGAAATGTCGAGCGGCGCCCCCTACGGTCCAATGGGATGAGGTGGAGCGGCGCCCCCTACGGTCCAATGGGATGAGGTGGAGCGGCGCCCCCTACGGTCCAATGGGATGAGGTGGAGCGGCGCCCCCTACGGTCCAATGGGATGAGGTGGAGCGGCGCCCCCTACGGTCCAATGGGATGAGGTGGAGCGGCGCCCCCTACGGTCCAATGGGATGAGGTGGAGCGGCGATCCCTACGGTCCAATGGGATGAGGTGGAGCGGCGCCCCTACGGTCCAATGGGATGAGGTGGAGCGGCGCCCCCTACGGTCCAATGGGATGAGGTGGAGCGGCGCCCCCTACGGTCCAATGGGATGAGGTGGAGCGGCGCCCCCTACGGTCCAATGGGATGAGGTGGAGCGGGCCCCCTACGGTCCAATGGGATGAGGTGGAGCGGCGCCCCCTACGGTCCAATGGGATGAGGTGGAGCGGCGATCCCTACGGTCCAATGGGATGAGGTGGAGCGGCGCCCCCTACGGTCCAATGGGATGAGGTGGAGCGGCGCCCCCTACGGTCCAATGGGATGAGGTGGAGCGGCGCCCCCTACGGTCCAATGGGATGAGGTGGAGCGGCGCCCCCTACGGTCCAATGGGATGAGGTGGAGCGGCGCCCCCTACGGTCCAATGGGATGAGGTGGAGCGGCGCCCCCTACGGTCCAATGGGATGAGGTGGAGCGGCGCCCCCTACGGTCCAATGGGATGAGGTGGAGCGGCGCCCCCTACGGTCCAATGGGATGAGGTGGAGCGGCGCCCCCTACGGTCCAATGGGATGAGGTGGAGCGGCGCCCCCTACGGTCCAATGGGATGAGGTGGAGCGGCGCCCCCTACGGTCCAATGGGATGAGGTGGAGCGGCGCCCCCTACGGTCCAATGGGATGAGGTGGAGCGGCGCCCCCTACGGTCCAATGGGATGAGGTGGAGCGGCGCCCCCTACGGTCCAATGGGATGAGGTGGAGCGGCGCCCCCTACGGTCCAATGGGATGACGTCGAGCGGCGCCCCCTACGGTCCAATGGGATGAGGTGGAGCGGCGCCCCCTACGGTCCAATGGGATGAGGTGGAGCGGCGCCCCCTACGGTCCAATGGGATGACGTCAAGCGGCGCCCCCTACGGTCCAATGGGATGACGTCAAGCGGCGCCCCCTACGGTCCAATGGGATGACGTCGAGCGGCGCCCCCTACGGTCCAATGGGATGAGGTGGAGCGGCGCCCCCTACGGTCCAATGGGATGAGGTGGAGCGGCGCCCCCTACGGTCCAATGGGATGAGGTCAAGCGGCGGTCCTACGGTCCAATGGGATGACGTTGAGCGGCGGTCCTACGGTCCAATGGGATGAGGTGGAGCGGCGCCCCCTACGGTCCAATGGGATGAGGTGGAGCGGCGCCCCCTACGGTCCAATGGGATGAGGTGGAGCGGCGCCCCCTACGGTCCAATGGGATGAGGTGGAGCGGCGCCCCCTACGGTCCAATGGGATGAGGTGGAGCGGCGCCCCCTACGGTCCAATGGGATGACGTCAAGCGGCGCCCCCTACGGTCCAATGGGATGAGGTGGAGCGGCGCCCCCTACGGTCCAATGGGATGAGGTGGAGCGGCGCCCCCTACGGTCCAATGGGATGAGGTGGAGCGACGCCCCCTACGGTCCAATGGGATGACGTCAAGCGGCGCCCCCTACGGTCCAATGGGATGACGTCAAGCGGCGCCCCCTACGGTCCAATGGGATGACGTCGAGCGACGCCCCCTACGGTCCAATGGGATGACGTCGAGCGGCGCCCCTACGGTCCAATGGGATGAGGTGGAGCGGCGCCCCCTACGGTCCAATGGGATGAGGTGGAGCGGCGCCCCCTACGGTCCAATGGGATGAGGTGGAGCGGCGCCCCCTACGGTCCAATGGGATGAGGTGGAGCGGCGCCCCCTACGGTCCAATGGGATGACGTCAAGCGGCGCCCCCTACGGTCCAATGGGATGAGGTGGAGCGGCGCCCCCTACGGTCCAATGGGATGAGGTGGAGCGGCGCCCCCTACGGTCCAATGGGATGAGGTGGAGCGGCGCCCCCTACGGTCCAATGGGATGAGGTCAAGCGGCGGTCCTACGGTCCAATGGGATGAGGTGGAGCGGCGCCCCCTACGGTCCAATGGGATGAGGTGGAGCGGCGCCCCCTACGGTCCAATGGGATGAGGTGGAGCGGCGCCCCCTACGGTCCAATGGGATGAGGTCAAGCGGCGCCCCCTACGGTCCAATGGGATGAGGTCAAGCGGCGCCCCCTACGGTCCAATGGGATGAGGTGGAGCGGCGCCCCCTACGGTCCGCTGAATATTCAGTAAAAAGTCTTTTTAAAACTGCAAAACTTTATTGAAACTGTCACCATGTTGTAACAGTTTTTGAAACAGCCAATCAGAGCCAGGAGGCGGGTCTTAGCGCTGTCAATCACACTTTGTGTGGCGCTGCTCATCTCCCCTTGCAGCTGGCACAGCTTGTCCTGAATGCTAATGCTAGTTAGCTTAGCCCCTGATGGTGGCAGGTAAAAGGTCTTCCTGTAGCGGGACTCGGCCGGTTGTTGCTAGGCAACAGAGAGAGCGAGTCCGGCTGCGTTCGCACCGCAGCAGGAAGTGACCCGGTTCGTAATGCGACCGGTATCCGGTCTTTTCATGTGACCAGAACCGGTCCGGTTCTTTTCACGTGTCCGATTCGTAGCCATTCATCCGACCCGAACGCCGCCGGACAAACGTCCAGAAGAACAGCAGCCATGATGGAGTCGTTAATCTGCTGCTCTGGTTGGACGACAGGGACTCACCACAGCGACCGCGTTTCATTGGCTGATGCCCATTTTACGTCACAGCGCAGCGACCAATGGGTGACCGTCTCACAAACTCATGCTAATGTAGTAACTCATGCTACATTGTGGACTAGCAGACCGACAAAGTTTTAGCATCTGGACTCTAAAACATTGGTTCTCCACCATCAGTGGTGAATCTGTACAGGTGATGTCAGGGAATCCTGATCTGTTTGTGGAACTAAAATTCACAGATTTCCAAAATCTGAAACGGAAAGTCTTGATTGGATCAAAGCTTGTTCACATTAGCAGCTCAACCATCGTAGCATCAATAAGAACAAAGGATTGTCTGCTAGTGTCAGTATTATTGCTTTGCTTTCTTTGTGTTTAGTGAATGAAAGTCAATAATAAACACATCCATCATGAAAACCTTTTACATGCATAATGGCAGCACCGATACAACTTCTACACCTTGAATCCTGTCTGTTACAGCCTTACGTTAGCTGAACAGATCAATATGCAAATGTACCGTATCTGACAGACATTAAAGATTTTATTTACCTGAAAAGGCTTTTTACTAAACTGTAGTCGTGTTAGCCACGCTAATCCTGTTAGCACTACTGCCGTAATTGTTAGCCACCTAATTGTGTTAGCCACACTAATCGTGTTATCCATGCTAATCTGTTAGCCAGCTAATCTGTTAGCCACGCTAATCGTGTTAGCCACTAATCCTGTTAGCCATGCTAATCGTGTTAGCTCACGCTAATCTGTTAGTCACGCTAATCCTGTTAGCCACGCTAATCTGTTAGCACATGTAATCCTGTTAGCATGCTAATCGTGTTAGCCACGCTAATCGTGTTAGCACGCTAATCCTGTTAGCCATGCTAATTGTTAGCCACATAATCCTGTTAGCCAGCTAATCGTGTCATCCATGCTAATCCTGTTAGCCACGCTAATCGTGTTAGCATGCTAATCCTGTTAGCCACGCTAATCGTGTTAGTCACGCTAATCCTGTTAGCCATGCTAATCCTGTTAGCCACGCTAATCCTGTTAGCCATGCTAATCCTGTTAGCCACGCTAACCGTGTTAGCCACCGTGTATCAGGCCTAGGCACATTCGAACATTTGCCAACAGAAATCACCTCTAAACCATGAATGTCCGACTTTCCCAGCCTGAAGAACAAAATGCTGACGCTACTGCGCATGTGGGGCACGTTCAGGTCGTTTCCCCCGCTGCAGAACCTGTGATTAGTGATCAGATTAGCTTAGCGTGCTGAGCGGCTAAGGCCTTTCCTCTGCCTACATCTCCCAGAATGCTGTGCGGTTGACTATTCTGATATTGATCACATTGACTTGTTGTCCGGCCCTAGCTTAACGTTTGATATTTAGTGCAATGCTAGAAGTTGTCGTCTCAGATTAGCTGTTGTTCTGACCTGGTTTGGTGTTTTGGCTCCAGGCCTGTTGGTGAAATGATCTGATGCCATTCGGGATCAGAATCCAACTTTGAGTTTTTATTTAATTTTTAAAGTTTCAGCCTATGAATCGATACCAGATGACCACTTTAGATCCCATAAACAAATGGCAGAGTCTCACACGCATCAAAGCGAGATGCTTTAAAAGCGAAGAACACAAACCAACCCATGAATTACAGACATGCGCCTTGTGCAACTGTCTCCAGTTGAAATACTGTATAAGTGTCAGCCGTTTATGGCCGTTTTCTGACGGCAGTTCTGGGAAGCTGGTGGTTATTTGCTGGAAAATCAGGAGCTTAAAAGTCACTAAATGAAGCTTTTAACATTATTTATTGGAAAGGATTTTTCTCCTTGTAATGAACTTTGCTAAATACACTATTTCAGGTCGTCTTGTTGCAGCGTGATGCTATATTTCACACACGTGTGTGTTTACTGCCATCTTTTAATCCGACCCTTCTGATGTGTTTTTTAAGTGTTTACCAGCCTGACTGTGTTTCTGTGGGTTTAGTGTAAAACTGCAGCTTGTCTTCAGTTTGTAAACTGGAGTTAATTGACAAGGTTGCACAGATTACAGTCAGCTGAGTTTTCACCGCTGCTGCCAGTAAAAGCTTCACTTCCCAAATGAAGTTTTCACTCCAAAAAGCTTTTTGATGATGTTATCTAAGCCATTAGGAATAAAACCTCCCTGTTGAGCCGCTGAGCTTCTGCAAACACATCGCTGAGTCGTCCGCTAATTAGGCTTTACACTTCGCTGTGGGGAGCGGCTACTGCCGACTGAAAAACTGCCTCTGCCAAGAAAACGACTGAATTTAACAAACACCATGCAGAAGGAAACACTGTGTTGGTCTGGTGGGATTTTCCTGAAGCCACTTTTCAGCTGTAGAGAGACAAAGTTAAAACAACCAGAGAGAAACAGCTGGGTGGATAAATCAATAAACCAATCGATCAGGTTTATCTGTACAGCTCATTCCAGCTGACAGGCAGTTCAAAGGGCTTTACTGGTGCCAAAATCATCATCTGATGCGTTTTGTCGATGTTTCATTTATTATGGTTCTAACGTAACTAACCAGGTGATGCTCGGCTAGCAGCGGTGATAGGTTAACTACAGCTGCTATTAGCTAAGCTAACACAGCGGTGATAGATTAACTACAGCTGCTATTAGCTAAGCTAACACAGCGGTGATAGATTAACTACAGCTGCTATTAGCTAAGCTAACACAGCGGTGATAGATTAACTACAGCTGCTATTAGCTAAGCTAACACAGCGGTGATAGGTTAACTACAGCTGCTATTAGCTAAGCTAACACAGCGGTGATAGATTAACTACAGCTGCTATTAGCTAAGCTAACACAGCGGTGATAGATTAACTACAGCTGCTATTAGCTAAGCTAACACAGCGGTGATAGATTAACTACAGCTGCTATTAGCTAAGCTAACAGCGGTGATGAGTTAACTACAGCTGCTATTGGCTAAGCTAACAGCAGTGATAGATTAACTACAGCTGCTATTAGCTAAGCTAACACAGTGGTGATAGCTTAACTACAGCTGCTATTGGCTAAGCTAACACAGCGGTGATAGGTTAACTACAGCTGCTATTAGCTAAGCTAACACAGCGGTGATAGATTAACTACAGCTGCTATTAGCTAAGCTAACACAGCGGTGATAGATTAACTACAGCTGCTATTAGCTAAGCTAACACAGCGGTGATAGATTAACTACAGCTGCTATTAGCTAAGCTAACAGCGGTGATGAGTTAACTACAGCTGCTATTGGCTAAGCTAACAGCGGTGATAGATTAACTACAGCTGCTATTAGCTAAGCTAACACAGCGGTGATAGCTTAACTACAGCTGCTATTGGCTAAGCTAACACAGCGGTGATAGATTAACTACAGCTGCTATTAGCTAAGCTAACACAGCGGTAATAGCTTAACTACAGCTGCTATTAGCTAAGCTAACAGAGGTGATAGGTTAATTACAGCTGCTATTAGCTAAGCTAACACAGCGGTAATAGCTTAACTACAGCTGCTATTAGCTAAGCTAACAGAGGTGATAGATTAACTATAGCTGCTATTAGCTAAGCTAACACAGCGGTGATAGGTTAATTACAGCTGCTATTAGCTAAACTAACACAGCGGTAATAGCTTAACTACAGCTGCTATTAGCTAAGCTAACACAGCGGTAATAGCTTAACTACAGCTGCTATTAGCTAAGCTAACAGAGGTGATAGATTAACTACAGCTGCTATTAGCTAAGCTAACACAGCGGTGATAGGTTAATTACAGCTGCTATTAGCTAAGCTAACACAGCGGTGATAGGTTAATTACAGCTGCTATTAGCTAAGCTAACACAGCGGTGATAGGTTAATTACAGCTGCTATTAGCTAAGCTAACACAGCGGTGATAGGTTAATTACAGCTGCTATTAGCTAAGCTAACACAGCGGTGATAGGTTAATTACAGCTGCTATTAGCTAAGCTAACACAGCGGTGATAGGTTAATTACAGCTGCTATTAGCTAAGCTAACACAGCGGTGATAGGTTAATTACAGCTGCTATTAGCTAAGCTAACACAGCGGTGATAGATTAATTACAGCTGCTCTACTGATTATCTGTCAGAGTTCCTGTTTAGGCCTTTTTGTTAGTTTTTTAACTGAACAGAAACAACTAATCCTGCAGCACATCTACATGTTAAGGTTGTCATAGTCAAGTTAGCATAACTGAGCTACCTCCCTCTCCCTTGCTATTTTTAACACAGCTGTGGTCAGCCAGCTAATTTAGCTTAGCTAATTCAGGGAACTAATTCTTGGGAAACGTCCCTTTAAGCAGCAACATGTCCACAGAGACCAACATGCAGGAATCAGTAAAGGGAAAATGATTTGGCTCCACAAACAGCCTCGTCTCCAGTTCTGCCTGCAGAGAGTTTTACTTCATGTTGGTTTCAAAACGTCCGTCAGTGCAGATGGAAGCTGATCTGCTGCGATCCAACATGGCCGCTTCGTTAAAACACACCTGTGTGTGTGTGTGTGTGTGTGTGTGTGTGTGTGTGTGAGAACATTCAGGCTTTAAACACATTAAAGGTTTTCATTTCGGAGCAAAACAAATATGTTAAGCCCCAGTAATGAGGGAATCTGCACCTGGAGACAAGAGGCCGAAGCTGAACATCTGCTCTCTGATTGGTGGGCGGTGTTGCCATGGATCCCCAGGTGGGCGGGGCTAAGGCGCCAGCAGCAGGAGCTAATAAATCATGTAGTTTGTGTGTGTTTGTGTGTAAGTGATGGACGTTGGAGTGTGGGCTTGATTATCTGGCGGCTCTGACCCACTTTCCCCGTTTCCTCCTTCAGTCCACGTCTCCTCACTCCCTCCTTTGTCTCCTACAGGCCCTTAATCCCATGTTGTCTCATATTAGGGACAAATGTTTGTTTTCTGATTTGTTGCTCAGCTGCAGGTCAGATTAAAAACTTTAATCTGCTGCTGATTAACGGGAAACGACTCGTCCTGATTCAAGTAGAAACACTCAAGCTAACCACATTGGTCAGAAACTGAATTTCAGGTTAAAAAGGTATCAAACTATTCAGAGCAGGAACTTGGTTCACTTTATTTACTTTACTAATGCATGAAGCTACAGTTTGGACTGTTTCAACTAAAAGAAACATGTTTTCTCTCCACTTCTTTGGTTCATTTTGTCCAGCTGTCCACTTTAAGTCTGTGTCCAACCAGAACCAGGTATTGTGTAGTTGGAGCTTTTAATCAGTTTTCAGTTAAATTCATTCAGTCCAACTTTATAACAGTCACAAAATGTCACCAAAATCACTCTGTCCCTCTGAAATCTGTCAGAAAATCGCAAAAGTGTATTGAATTGTATCGTTTGCTGAACATCACTATATATATCGTATCGTGGGCAGAATATCGTGTATCGTGAGATTATTGCATCACTACAGCCCTAGTCTGCAATGTATTTTAATTATGCATTAGCATAAATTATTAATTTATTGCCAATAAATCTGGCATAAATCACTGGATGTTTTGCTTTAAAATGAAAATAAAACCTGATTAGTAGAAACTTTGTGTCATATTTAGAGTTTAATTTGAATCTTTTGTAAGTGAAAATTCACCTGCAGCGCCGAAACAAGCAGCTGTTTGGTTTGTTTTTCTAATCAAACAATAAAATTTCACATGTGCCGTTATAAGCTGGTCGCTTGGTTGAAGTGAAGCAGAAAATTCTACCAATTGATTGTTTTTACAGTCTCATCTTAAAATGTCCTTGTTTGGATGTCCGAGCTATAATAAGTGTGACTGTGTCTTTAAATGCTCTCCAGGTGCGTAACCTGTACTATAAAAAGTGTGACTGTGCCTTTAAATGGGCTCCAGGTGCGTAACCTGTGCTATAAAAAGGGTGACAGTGTCTTTAAATGCTCTCCAGGTGCGTAACCTGTACTATAAAAAGTGTGACTGTGCCTTTAAATGCTCTCCAGGTGCGTAACCTGTGCTATAAAAAGGATAAAATGTGTGACTGTGTCTTTTAATGCTCTCCAGGTGCGTAATCTGTGCTATAAAAAGGGTGACTGTGTCTTTAAATGCTCTCCAGGTGCGTAACCTGTGCTATAAAAAGGGTGACTGTGCCTTTCAATGCTCTCCAGGTGCGTAACCTGTGCTATAAAAAGGGTGACTGTGCCTTTCAATGCTCTCCAGGTGCATAACCTGTGCTATAAAAAGGGTGACTGTGTCTTTAAATGCTCTCCAGGCGCGTAACCTGTGCTATAAAAAGTGTGACTGTGTCTTTAAATGCTCTCCAGGTGCATAACCTGTGCTATATAAAGGGTGACTGTGTCTTTAAATGCTCTCCAGGTGCGTAACCTGTCCTATATAAAAGGGTGACTGTGTCTTTAAATGCTCTCCAGGTGTGTAACCTGTGCTATAAAAAGGATTAAAAAGTGTGACTGTGTCTTTAAATGCTCTCCAGGTGCGTAATCTGTGCTATAAAAAGGGTGACTGTGTCTTTAAATGCTCTCCAGGTGCGTAACCTGTGCTATAAAAAGGGTGTGACTATGCCTTTCAATGCTCTCCAGGTGCGTAACCTGTGCTATAAAAAGGGTGACTGTGTCTTTAAATGCTCTCCAGGTGTGTAACCTGTGCTATAAAAAGGGTGACTGTGTCTTTAAATGCTCTCCAGGTGCGTAACCTGTGCTATAAAAAGGATAAAAAGGTGTGACTGTGTCTTTAAATGCTCTCCAGGTGCGTAACCTGTGCTAGAAAAAGGGTGACTATGTCTTTAAATGCTCTCCAGGTGCGTAACCTGTGCTATAAAAAGGATAAAAAGGGTGACTGTGTCTTTAAATGCTCTCCAGGTGCATAACCTGTTCTATAAAAAGGGTGACTGTGTCTTTAAATGCTCTCCAGGTGTGTAACCTGTGCTATAAAAAGGTAATAAAAAGTGTGACTGTGTCTTTAAATGCTCTCCAGGTGCGTAACCTGTGCTGTAAAAAGGATAAAAAGTGTGACTGTGTCTTTAAATGCTCTCCAGGTGCGTAACCTGTGCTATAAAAAGGATAAAAAGGGTGACTGTGTCTTTAAATGCTCTCCAGGTGCGTAACCTGTGCTATAAAAAGGGTGACTGTGTCTTTAAATGCTCTCCAGGTGCGTACCTGTGCTATAAAAAGGGTGACTGTGTCTTTAAATGCTCTCCAGGTGCGTAACCTGTGCTATAAAAAGGGTGACTGTGTCTTTAAATGCTCTCCAGGTGCGTAACCTGTGCTATAAAAAGGATAAAAAGTGTGACTGTGTCTTTAAATGCTCTCCAGGTGGGTAACCTGTGCTATAAAATGGATAAAAAGTGTGACTGTGTCTTTAAATGCTCTCCGGGTGCGTAACCTGCGCTATAAAAAGGGTGACTGTGTCTTTAAATGCTCTCCAGGTGCGTAACCTGTGCTATAAAAAGGGTTGACTGTGTCTTTAAATGCTCTCCAGGTGCGTAACCTGCGCTATAAAAAGGGTGACTGTGTCTTTAAATGCTCTCCAGGTGCGTAACCTGCGCTATTAAAACGGGTGACTGTGTCTTTAAATGTTCTCCAGGTGCGTAACCTGCGCTATTAAAACGGGTGACTGTGTCTTTAAATTCTCTCCAGGTGCATAACCTGTGCTATAAAAAGGGTGACTGAGTCTTTAAATGCTCTCCAGGTGCGTAACCTGCGCTATAAAAAGGGTGACTGTGTCTTTAAATGCTCTCCAGGTGCGTAACCTGTGCTATAAAAAGGGTTGACTGTGTCTTTAAATTCTCTCCAGGTGCGTAACCTGCGCTATAAAACGGGTGACTGTGTCTTTAAATGCTCTCCAGGTGCGTAACCTGCGCTATAAAACGGGTGACTGTGTCTTTAAATGTTCTCCAGGTGCGTAACCTGCGCTATAAAACGGGTGACTATGTCTTTAAATTCTCTCCAGGTGCATAACCTGTGCTATAAAAAGGGTGACTGTGCCTTTCAATGCTCTCCAGGTGCGTAACCTGTGCTATAAAAGGGTGACTGTGTCTTTAAATTCTCTCCAGGTGCGTAACCTGTGCTATAAAAGTGTGACTGTGTCTTTAAATGCTCTCCAGGTGCGTAACCTGTGCTATAAAAAGGGTGACTGTGTCTTTAAATCTCTCCAGGTGCGTAACCTGCGCTATAAAACGGGTGACTGTGCCTTTCAATGCTCTCCAGGTGCGTAACCTGTGCTATAAAAAGGGTGACTGTGTCTTTAAATTCTCTCCAGGTGCATAACCTGTGCTATAAAAAGGGTGACTGTGTCTTTAAATTCTCTCCAGGTGCGTAACCTGTGCTATAAAAAGGGTGACTGTGTCTTTAAATTCTCTCCAGGTGCGTAACCTGCGCTATAAAACGGGTGACTGTGTCTTTAAATGCTCTCCAGGTGCGTAACCTGCGCTATAAAACGGGTGACTGTGTCTTTAAATGCTCTCCAGGTGCGTAACCTGCGCTATAAAACGGGTGACTGTGTCTTTAAATGCTCTCCAGGTGCGTAACCTGTGCTATAAAAAGGGTGACTGTGTCTTTAAATTCTCTCCAGGTGCGTAACCTGCGCTATAAAACGGGTGACTGTGTCTTTAAATGCTCTCCAGGTGCGTAACCTGCGCTATAAAACGGGTGACTGTGTCTTTAAATGCTCTCCAGGTGCGTAACCTGCGCTATAAAACGGGTGACTGTGTCTTTAAATGCTCTCCAGGTGCGTAACCTGCGCTATAAAACGGGTGACTGTGTCTTTAAATGCTCTCCAGGTGCGTAACCTGCGCTATAAAACGGGTGACTGTGTCTTTAAATGCTCTCCAGGTGCGTAACCTGTGCTACATGGTGACCCGGCGGGAGAAGATGAAGCTGACGCTCTGCGACCTGCAGGAGAAAATCTTCCACCTGCAGGTCCAGCTGCTGGAGGAGGAAACGGCTGCAGGTAGGAACCAAAGCAGCATCCAGGTCAGATCAGGGGTGTTCAAAGTGCGGCCCGGGGCCGTTTGTGGCCCCTGGATGGATTCACTTCTCCAGATCTTTGTTTTTAGAATGGAGAGTTTTTTACTTGAACTGTAAAATACAGCAGATGCTTTTATTTTTATCTCGTATGAACATCCACTGACTTGGGCCTCCCATCCACTACCTTGGCTAAAAACAGCTAAAAACAGCAAAGTTTGTCTTTTCATCACAGGGAACAAATTAAAAACACTTAACAGACAGGAAAACAGCAGAGCTGAGCCGATCGATCGGCCACCGATTTCCATAAAAAGTGTCTGATCGGTGATCCATCGCTTCCCTTCCTGTAGTGAGAACTTTAACGATACTCCAAGTCTTGGAGCTGCGCAGTGAGACGCTGGTTCTGGTTCTGGTTCTGGTTCTGGAGTCGGTCCGACGGTAAAGCTGGCGATACGTCCCAGACGCTCTCACAGCGGCAGGAACTGAAACCGGTTCTAACATCGGTCCATCTATCGCCAGGTCATTCTTACATTTGGCCAAATAACAGTGTTTCACTTTAGGTATAAATGAAACAAGCAGCCATTCCAGGCGATCGGCAGATGATCGGTGATCGGCCTGATGGGGTGTATCGGCCTGATGGGTGATCGGCCTCATGGGTGATCGGTGATCGGCCTCATAGGCGATCGGTGATCGGCCTGATGGTGTGATCGGCCTCATGGGTGTGATCGGCCTCATGGGTTGATCGGCCTCATAGGCGATCGGCCTGATGGGTGATCGGCCTCATGGGTGATCGGCCTCATGGGTGATCGGTGATCGGCCTCATAGGCGATCGGTGATCGGCCTCATGGGTGATCGGCCTCATAGGCGATCGGCCTCATGGGTGATCGGCCTCATGGGTGATCGGTGATCGGCCTCATAGGCGATCGGTGATCGGCCTCATGGGTGATCGGTGATCGGCCTGATGGGTGATCGGCCTCACAGGTGATCGGTGATCGGCCTCATGGGCGAAAGGTAATCGGCCTGATGGGTGATCGGCCTCATGGGTGATCGGCCTCATGGGTGATCGGCCTCATAGGCGATCGGCCTGATGGGTGATCGGCCTCATGGGTGATCGGCCTCATGGGTGATCGGTGATCGGCCTCATAGGCGATCGGTGATCGGCCTCATGGGTGATCGGCCTCATAGGCGATCGGCCTGATGGGTGATCGGCCTCATGGGTGATCGGCCTCATGGGTGATCGGCCTCATGGGTGATCGGTGATCGGCCTCATAGGCGATCGGTGATCGGCCTCATGGGTGATCGGCCTCATAGGCGATCGGCCTGATGGGTGATCGCCTCATGGGTGATCGGCCTCATGGGTGATCGGTGATCGGCCTCATAGGCGATCGGTGATCGGCCTCATGGGTGATCGGCCTCATAGGCGATCGGCCTCATGGGTGATCGGCCTCATGGGTGATCGGTGATCGGCCTCATAGGCGATCGTGATCGGCCTCATGGGTGATCGGTGATCGGCCTGATGGGTGATCGGCCTCACAGGTGATCGGTGATCGGCCTCATGGGCGAAAGGTAATCGGCCTGATGGGTGATCGGCCTCATGGGTGATCGGTGATCGGCCTGATGGGTGATCGGCCTCATGGGTGATCGGTGATCGGCCTGATGGGTGATCGGCCTCACAGGTGATCGGTGATCGGCCTCATGGGCGAAAGGTGATCGGCCTGATGGGCGAAAGGTGATCGGCCTGATGGGTGATCGGCCTGATGGGTGATCGGCCTCACAGGTGATCGGTGATCGGCCTCATGGGCGAAAGGTGATTGGCAGCAAAAACTTTGATCAGAGCATCCCTAGAAAATAATGAACCTAAAATGTTAAGTGACTGTAAACGTCAAACATCACATGTTTCATTTACTGTTTTGCAGCTAAAAGAGAAAAACTCTCCGTCATATTGTTAGGTTTTAATTTTGGCCCCTGGATTCATTTTGGCACAAAGCAGGAAACGGATATTAAATATAGTCAATTAGTTAAAAATCTGTTTGGGACATTGATTAGTTCATCGTGATGCATCTATAGTCGAGATCGATCGATTATAGAAGCTGATGGAGTTTACTAAACTATGAAACGGAAAATAAAATTAGTTTTCCTGCTTTAGGATCAAATAATCAACACTGGAAAACTCAATCAATCCCAGACTTATAACCAGACCCATTTATATTTGCCCATCTGTCCCAGTGAGACGCAGCTGGACGTTTTAGGCTTAATAATTACAATAATGACATTAGAGGAGGACGAGTGTTTGTGGTGAAAACAGGATGGATTCGATGAAAAGCTCCATGCAAAACCCACCGGCTTCTGAGCGGGTCGTTAAAATCCAGCCTCGTTAGCTGGACGAGCCGCGACCGAAGGCTCGTTGCCACGGTAACCCCACCAAACGGTACCGACGGTGAACTTTCCTCCGCGGCGCCTTCATCCTCCAGGAGGGCGGCGCACATCTACACGCTCAATTAAATCAAATACAAACACTTTCACTCTCCCAACCCCCACCCCCCCACTCCCAAAGGCCCCCCCCCCTCTCCCCACACACACACACACACACACACACACACACACACACACACACACACACACACACTCTCTCTCTTCCAGAGCTGCTGACTCAGCAAATTGCTGCCATCAGGTAGCAGGAGCTGCTGGCACTAAGCAGCCATATCTATTCACACTGCCACAGGAGTGAGATTAGAGCCAGGAGCTGGTGTGTGTGTGTGTGTGTGTGTGTGTGTGTGTGTGTGTGTGTGTGTGTGTGTGTGTGTGGTGATAAGAGCAGCAGAGTGAAGGATGAGCTTGTCTGCTAGACTGATTTGTCATGTAACTCACCTCCTGTTTTCTTCTCTCCGTCCTCTAATTATTTTTCTCCTCCATCTGTTGCTGTGATTTCCTCTCATTTCCTCCTAGTGTTTATTTTCCTCTCTGCGGTTTTATTTGGCAAAGAAAAGACGGTTCTTTAGCTGGTTTGTTCTTCCACACAAACCGACGGATGAATCAGTAATAAATCAGAAAACCATAGCTAATGTTTTAGTAAAATAAACGTTTCCACCAATCGGACTCTGAAAGATGAGCAGGTTAGGTTAGATCTAGGACCGATACAAAATATACAAAACTTACATGTTTTACAGTAAATTATCAGTTCTGCCTATTCTGAGCAGTTTTAGTGTCTCTGTCACTTTAAATCCACACAAGCTGCTGCTGACCACGCCCCCAACGCAACGTTTACACTCGCACGTTAAAATGGCTGCAAACAGATGCACAATTATACAACCGTACAGCTTTGAAAAGCATTAGTGGAGCCCCTGCACAGCCAACCAAAATGCAGCAAGTCAACAACTAAACTCTTGTCGTGTCCAGCAGCCGTTGTACAGGACATAAAGCAGCAAAACCACCTGACCAAGCACTGAAGATCAGCAGCATGAAGCTTCTCGCTAACCATGACTAGCATTGGTTTTAGCTGTTAAGTTGTCAACATGCCACGCTAAATCTGAAATGTTCGCCTGATATAAGAACGAGAAATAGACTCAGTGCTTTGATGCTAATGGTCAACACTACGACAGTTAGAGAAGGTAAAGAAAAAAATAGCAAGAGAGGAAAGTAGCTGAGCTATGCTAGCTTGACTATGGCAACGTAACATGTAGATGTGCTGTGGAATTCTGTTTCGGTTCCATTAAAAATAAAAGAGGCGACGTAAACACCAACTCTGACTGACCATCAGTAGAGCAGGGGATTAAAGTAGCTAACCTACCAGCGCTGTGTTAGCTTAGCTAATAGCAGTGGTAGCTAATGCTTAATATTATATTATTCACAGCACTAACTTAATAATCCTCACAGCTCCAGGTTTCATTTAGCTAGCGGTTCTACTTCAGCAGCGTTGGACACGCGCAAAACTTCCAGATGTAAACAATAAGATGCAACAAGTTTATAAAATCAGCTTCCGAGTGGATCTTTTGTTTCCACATCTCACCTGCCTAAATCAGAACAGTTGACCTTTGACCTCCTGCGTGTCTCTCATGCTGCCCCGTCCATCATCCACATTGGCCTCATGTTGGGGTTGCATGAGTCTGAGCGGTTAGCATGTCGCTATAAGGCAAACGGCTGGGCATAGAAAAGTCCCTGCAGCTCCGACTTCAAGCTCAGATACAAGAAAAAATCAAGAATAAAACATTTAGATCAAATCAAAGCTTTTAATAGTTAAAAAATGATTTACCTTTGTGTATGTGGAGAATTAGCAAATCAAGAATAAACAATTTAATTTATTTTTTAAACCAGAAACATTTTATTGCCTAAACTGCGATAACATCGTCTAGTGAACAGTTATAGCTAAAAATCCTCCAAACATCAACATGTGAAAAACTTCACATCAGTACAGTGTGAAGCTGATCTGTTGATATAATTAACCAATTAATTGGATACCAAAAGGTGCTTAATAGGAATTATTTCATTTTTTTAACAGAAATTTGAACCAAAAAAGCTAAACGTGTCATTTCAGAAGTTCTGGTCAAACAGATTTACAGACCATCTTGTCCAGTTTGCCTGGCTCAGTGATTTTGAGTCTGTTCTCCAGTTTATGATTAATTACTAAATTAGTTGACGATTATTTAATTGATCGATTAATCACGATTAATCGTTCCGGAGCAGTTGCTCTTTGAATTTCATTTTACAATTAATCACGATTCATCGTTCCGGAGCAGTTGCTCCTTGAAGCACAGGATCTTTCCGACTGTGTGTTAAATTTGTGCCGACGCAGACCGGAGGTGTTATTGTTATTCAGAAAGCGCTCCACATTTATATTCCAGCTCAGAGCCGCCGGTGACAAGCTGACAGCGGTTCGTATCGGCCTCTGATCCGCTTTCAGCAAGTGGAAAAGTTTTAAAAATACGGCGAAGAGGCGGATGACGAGGGCGAGGAAGGTAATGAGGAAGAAGAGAGACAGTGGAGGGAAAAGTAATGAAGCTCAGGCAGGAAGGGAGGAAAACAACTTTCTAAAACAACTAATGAGCTCAGGTAAGAAAGGCGCCGCAAAGAGAGAAAATGAATCACACACTTCAGAGATGAAGCCCCCGGTGCCGTTTCCACCTCTAAACAAGAGAAGGAGGATGATGCTGCAGAGAGAGAGGACAAGAGAATCAGAAAAGGCTTTTTACGCTGGAGGCGTTTACTGCTGATGCTTGGATTTGTGCAGAGATTACAACCTGCAGGGGAAACTTTCTACTTTCTGCAGCGGCGCCTTCAGCTGCCCTTGAAAAGCCCAAATTCAGTTTTCCTCCTTTTCTGACAGAACAAGATCAGATTAGGAAGAGCAGAGGAACATGTTGGAGATCGGGAGATTGTGCTCTTTTAACAAAAAACTGCTTCCTGGGAGATTCCCAGGACTTAACGCTGCAGGTTTTCCAGATTGTTTAATGTTTTTGCTGAACCAGGAGAGATCTGGTGGATGTACCTGCAGCGATTCCCAATCATTTAGTAAAAATAAGACTCAGCATTCACTGAAACCTTCATCAAGTTCAGAGTGTCCTTGAAGCAGCAGAAGGATTTACACTCTCCAGTATTGAACATCACTTTCCTCCATCTGGACAGAAAAACCCCAAAACAGAACAACTCTTCAGAGAAAAACCTCAGTTTGATGCTTTTTAAACCTGAGTTGATGGAGGTTTGGATGTTGAGACTCATCTAAACATCCTGATAGACGCGATGCCTGAAAATAAAACCATTTAAAACATATAATATCTCTCTCTCAGTGCTATAAATGCAGCGCGTCGCTGTTTCTATCTGTAGGAACCGGGTCGAACGGCGGCGCCATCTTGTGACGTAATCAGGGTACGTCACACCGTAAACGACTGATTCAGAGTCAGGAAGCAAAAGGAAGCTGAGACCTGGAGGACAAAACTGTTTACATACCAGCCCATATAAAATCCACGGCTTCACCGCTTACATTCATGTCCTTTGGAAAATGTTTGACTTCTGAGGCGCCCAGGTTGATCCTGGAGGCAGAACCGCAGAAATGGCCGCCGCGGCCAGGGAACCAGACAAACATGGCGGCGGCGCGCTCTGAGCGAAGTTCAGCAGGGGGCGGCGTCTCCACACGGTTTCCATCATGGCGGCGTCTCCACACGGTTTCCATCATGGCGGCGTCTCCACATGGTTTCCATCATGGCGGCGTCTCACGGCGTGGCGGTTTCCATCATGGCGGCGTCTCACGGCGTGGCGGTTTCCATCATGGCGGCGTCTCCACATGGTTTCCATCATGGCGGCGTCTCACGGCGTGGCGGTTTCCATCATGGCGGCGTCTCACGGCGTGGTGGTTTCCATCATGGCGGCGTCTCACGGCGTGGCGGTTTCCATCATGGCGGCGTCTCACGGCGTGGTGGTTTCCATCATGGCGGCGTCTCATGGCGTGGTGGTTTCCATCATGGCGGCGTCTCACGGCGTGGCGGTTTCCATCATGGCGGCGTCTCACGGCGTGGCGGTTTCCATCATGGCGGCGTCTCCACATGGTTTCCATCATGGCGGCGTCTCACGGCGTGGCGGTTTCCATCATGGCGGCGTCTCACGGCGTGGCGGTTTCCATCATGGCGGCGTCTCCACATGGTTTCCATCATGGCGGCGTCTCACGGCGTGGCGGTTTCCATCATGGCGGCGACTCCACATGGTTTCCATCATGGCAGCGACTCCACATGGTTTCCATCATGGCGGCGTCTCCGCATGGTTTCCATCATGGCGGCGTCTCACGGCGTGGCGGTTTCCATCATGGCGGCGACTCCACATGGTTTCCATCATGGCGGCGTCTCCACATGGTTTCCATCATGGCGGCGTCTCCACATGGTTTCCATCATGGCGGCGTCTCACGGCTGGCGGTTTCCATCATGGCGGCGACTCCACATGGTTTCCATCATGGCGGCGTCTCCGCATGGTTTCCATCATGGCGGCGTCTCACGGCGTGGCGGTTTCCATCATGGCGGCGACTCCACATGGTTTCCATCATGGCGGCGTCTCACGGCGTGGCGGTTTCCATCATGGCGGCGACTCCACATGGTTTCCATCATGGCGGCGTCTCCGCATGGTTTCCATCATGGCGGCGTCTCACGGCGTGGCGGTTTCCATCATGGCGGCGACTCCACATGGTTTCCATCATGGCGGCGTCTCACGGCGTGGCGGTTTCCATCATGGCAGCGACTCCACATGGTTTCCATCATGGCGGCGTCTCCGCATGGTTTCCATCATGGCGGCGTCTCACGGCGTGGCGGTTTCCATCATGGCGGCGACTCCACATGGTTTCCATCATGGCGGCGTCTCCACATGGTTTCCATCATGGCGGCGTCTCCACATGGTTTCCATCATGGCGGCGTCTCACGGCGTGGCGGTTTCCATCATGGCGGCGTCTCACGGCGTGGCGGTTTCCATCATGGCGGCGTCTCCACATGGTTTCCATCATGGCGGCGTCTCACGGCGTGGTGGTTTCCATCATGGCGGCGTCTCACGGCGTGGTGGTTTCCATCATGGCGGCGTCTCACGGCGTGGTGGTTTCCATCATGGCGGCGTCTCACGGCGTGGCGGTTTCCATCATGGCGGCGTCTCCACATGGTTTCCATCATGGCGGCGTCTCCACATGGTTTCCATCATGGCGGCGTCTCCACATGGTTTCCATCATGGCGGCGTCTCCGCATGGTTTCCATCATGGCGGCGTCTCACGGCGTGGCGGTTTCCATCATGGCAGCGACTCCACATGGTTTCCATCATGGCGGCGTCTCCGCATGGTTTCCATCATGGCGGCGTCTCCGCATGGTTTCCATCATGGCGGCGTCTCACGGCGTGGCGGTTTGTAGCTGTAGCTGCAAACATTCCGATGCGTTTCTGCTCCATGTTGAGCTCAGCGACTCCGATTTCTCTCTCAATAATGCAAATACTGTAGATTGCAGAAAAAAATATACTTTATGATTGAAAGGAAATGATTCTGTCCCTTTTTTGCTAATTATTCTTTAGATTTCTGGAACAAATGGACAGTTGCTGCGCAGAACAAACATGAATAACTCGTCACAGTGAGGAACAAGCTTTTCTCGCCGTTTCACCGTGTTTGAACATCGTTTATCAGCTTTTACTGAAACTTTGCACAGCAGAAAAAGCAGATATAGGATTCAGCTAGAAAGGTTTATTATTCAAATGAATGTAACAGTTTAATGTGTTAAACAGTGAAGAATCTTTAAGAAACGTTTCAACAGAATAAATAAAACTCAACGTCTCCTAAGCCACTTTTCTGGCAGTGAGAAGAACTAAAGTGAGGCTCTGATGTTATTCCCTCACCACAAACATGCCTGAAGTGGAAACCACAACCCCTCCAGACTAGCGGCAGCAGCAGTCAGCAGACACCAGCTAATCTCACTGAAACGCTCTAATAACGGCATAATGGAGGAGCGCTGCTGTACAAGAACAGGAGCTTCTAAAAGAGCTTTATATATTTGATATATATAAAGCATTTTTATGCCACGTTACTTGACTGTTCTGTAAAATGTCACATGGAAAACGGATAAAACTGCCCCATTAACATTTTTAAATTGTATATATATAATACAGTAAATAAGGGCTTAATTCTCCCCTGCTTATTGTTTTTGTCCCAATTAAAGAGGTTAAAATATTGTAATAAATTAAGTGTCCAAACTTTTTGCATCAAGGCCCAAAACCCCCAAGCAGAAAGTAATCAGGGCCAAAATGTTATTTTTATTCATGTAAAATTTTTCACCTACACATGTAATATTTTACATTTATCTTAATATTCACAGTTATTTAACTTTTTGGATTTATTTAACATTTTTTAAGCTATGAAATGTTTTTATTTTAATCCCAGCAACGAAAGTAAAACATTTCTTACATTTGCTGTATTTAGACAAATGTAGTGGATGGTTGTAGTATCACTAATAACACAGTAATAATAATAATGATGATAATAATAATAATAATAATGCAAACTCAAGAAAAATTCAGTGTGTTTGTAACTTTTTAGGATATTTTCTGTGCCAAATTTAAATCTTCTGAAATGTTAAATGTTGGACGGCCAAATTTGTGCCGTTCTTGAATTGCCACACCAAATATCCAAGGCCCCAAATGGATAATAACTAAACTAGAGGTGAGCCGATCGATCGGTAACCGATCATAATCGGCCGATTTCTGTGAAATCGGTGATGATCGGTGATCATTGTCTCTGTTACCGATACCTGATCACCTGCTTCTCATTTCCCAGCCTGTCTGTCCAGCTGGTCTCGTCTTTCCTTCAGCAACAAATGCTAAGGATGTGTAACTATAACCACTGAGTGAATGAGGACGTTTGCGTGTTGCAGCGGAAAATAGAAGCAGGTCAAAATGCATCAACACCAGAAGCTAATAGACATAAAAACAATGACGGAGTTTGGCTACATCGAGGCTCAGTGCAGTAAAAAGACATGGAGGATCAGACAGCAGGTAAAGCAGCACAGCTACAAACACTGAGGATTAGCATGACGGTCAGAAAGATAAACTAATAACCTGGAAAATGATTTAAGTCTTGGAGCTGCGATGTAAGACGCTGGTTCTGCTGTTGAACTGCTGCTACGCTACAGGTAGTAATATTTAATATTTAGTAATATTTAATATTTAGTAATATTTAATATTTAGTAATATTTGACACGGAGCGCTTCTGCTCCACCTGGTAGAGACTCTCACACCGAACCTGTTTAAAGCTGCAGCATCTAACCTAAAAAATACATTTTACATCGTATTAAAACTTTCTCTGTCCTAACATGAGACAGATAATCTCTAAAAAATAATCGATCTCCTCCCTGTTACTCCGCTCAGTCAGAAACAGCCAATCAGAACTAGCAGTAACCAGCTAGCCGCTATGCTAACAGGAAGTTTTCATTCAGTAACTCTGGATTGTTTATTGATCCTGTTTTTTCCTTTGAATGTTAAATTTTATACTTGTTGTCAATGTTGAGAGGTTTTATTTTGGCTCTTTGCATTATTTAGCCTCTTCAGAGCCTCATATGTTATCAGTCTGTTAAAGATAATATTATTGATAGCAGTTCAATTTGCACAATGCCTGTTTTGTTTAGTTTTCTTCTTGGAAAAAGTTATTAAAAACAAGTTTTTTGTCTAAATTAAGGTGAATTCATGGTTCCTTTTTGCACATAATGTAACTGTCGTGTTTATGATAAAAAATAAATAATAATTTTGTGATCGGTATCGGCAGAAGAAAACCTGATTGGCACATCCCTAAACTAAACATTTCAGTGCAGAATGAGTGTTTTTGTCACCCAGATAGAGCTGAGGCTCAGTCAGCAGTTAATGCGTCGATGTAAATGAGGCTGGACTTGACGAATCAAACGCTGACAGAACAGGAAACCAGGTTCTGATGAGTGTGCAGCTTCACTTCAACCTGGAAGGATTCGGTTCCCCAGGCTGTAGCTTTCCAGCTAAATCTACCTTAAACTGAGTAGATCAGCTAAATCCCTAACCTGAGCCCGTCTTCTGTCTCCCTGCAGAGAAAACCCAGAAGGCAGAAAGGAGGAAGCAGAACGGAGTGAAGGATAAAAGGAGAGAGAGAAGGAAGCATGGCACCGCCAAGAAAAAGGAGAGGTGGAAGTCAGAGAGCGGCTCCCTGCTTAAAGAGCTAGGTAACGAGAGTGGCGGTTTAGTTTTTACTAGAGTTTTATTTCTGCTTGATTAGAATATTTCTCCACATTTTAACTTGGAGCAAAAACTCCCAAATACTTTATAGATACTTTACAGATACTTTACAGGTACTTTACAGATACTTTACAGGTACTTCTTTACAGGTACTTTACAGAGGCCCA